>OU343220.1:151260182-151335370 GCA_910596185.1 Chrysanthemum makinoi
GATCGCTTCAGACTTCAGTGGTTATGAAATTTGAGAAGATTATTTATGTGTGGGATGATACGTTGCTGTTCTTATGGATGATATAACCTCGAACGAAGAATCACGGTACTTATTCTTAAAAGGAGCAGCAAGTTCGATGATAATGGTGTGCTTCTTTGTGCACTGGCTAAGAGAAGCTTGAAAGAAAGCTTTGAATCTGCCGCTAAAGGATTTTCGGATTTGGGGGAAGCTGCCAAAGTCTCACTTTCAGATGGTTCAATTTCTTTCTTCATTCAAGAGCCCGGAAGCTTTGGTGGTAAATGTTTAAGGGATGATGACTTCTATCTTCTACAACGGGGCTGCTCGATATCCTTATCTCGGTACTCGTATCATCATCTTCTTTAGCTATATCATCTATTCTATCCTTGTAAATATTTATTCGAAAAACAAAATAGAAAAATATAAAACCAACAAAAGAAAATAGAAAAATATAAAACCAACAAAAACCCATAAAAAATCAGAAAAATTTCAAAAATACCAAAAATATGTTTTTCTATGACATGTCTTCTGGTATCGATAACATCTACGGTCTTAGAAATGTCATTCAATAATGGCACGGGACCATAGATGAAGTTCGAGCAGGAGGTGTAAATATTATTTCTTAAACATGTCTTAAAATATGGCTTACAGTTATTTCTGACTGTAACCCGGGCTTCATATGATGGCTTGCAGTTATTTCAGACTGTAACCCGGGCTTAAACTATGGCTTACAGTTATTTTAGACTGTAACCCGCGCTTTAAACTATGGCTTGCTATTATTTCTGATAGCAACCCGCTCTTCAAGAAAGGAAAGTGCTGCGCTAAACCATTTTTCAAAATTCGTGCACTTATCCTAAAACAAAACAAGGAAAGCATGTCGTCAAAAAGACTGTTGTTTCTACACAAATGTTTTTCCGTCTAAAATTCTTCAGAAAAATATTTGGTGTATTAAAAAATTGGTGGTAAATGAGTTGCTTTAAAAACGATCAGCTTCAGAGTTCTATTATATTTGAAAACTCATCTATGACTTCAGCGCTTTTAAAACTTTTCAAGAAAAAGAGTCATTGGTTGAGGGGAAGAATATTTTTCATATTTACATCATCTAACGGGCTTTCTTAATCATCCTACGTGATTATTTGAAAAATATAATTGCCTATGTTGAAGGACTAGGTTTCTAGGATGTGAATGTTAGGTTTAGATGATTATAGATTGATGAACATTATTCCCATGCTTTATATGAACTGATTGATATGTTGAATTGACTTTTATTAGTCGATTGCTGTTTGGGTGATGTCGACCACCATATATCTGTATGTGTGTTCACTAACGTATGCGGGTATATTGGTATATAAGAATGTTCCCGATCCGGATCCCACAATTGAAGATGATTGGATGCCGAAAGGAAGGGTAACTATATCTTGGGTTGACAAATGAAGAAACGGAGCTTAATTGGACTTCCATGGAGAGTTGGCATAAATGCAACGTAAGAGGTCTCTCACCATCGCAGATGGTTTTTCTTCTAAGTGATTGAAGAAACGGAGCTTAATTTGACCTCAGTTGGCATTCAAAATGCAACGAAGAAGAAGTCTCACCGCATCTGCAGATGGTTTTTCTTCCAAGCCCTACAAAGAACAACAATAAGCTTCTCAACCACCTAACGTATCTTTGTGCAGGATACCATTTTTAAACAATTTTGAATAAGTTGATTAAATTGTTTTGAAAATGGAAAATATTGTTTTGAAAATATATTGGACTAATTTTTGAAAATCACCGGACTTCTTTTTATCAAAACCTAAGTCACTCAATTTTTGACTTCTGTCATGGATTGAGGGGGAGAGTGATTTAAAATAAAATATTTTCAAACGATATTTCTTCACAAAAGTTCCGCTTTGTACGTTAATAAGTGGTGATCTAAAGATTTAATGTTATGTCATGGTATGATTTTTTCTTTAGAATCAAGGTCTTTCAAAATGAAATTTTTTCTGTTCTTGTTTGATTGTGAAAATGTTTTGTTTTACTTAAAAGATCTCTTAAAAACAATCATACCTGATACTAACAATCTTTAATGTCTTAAAATGGTCCTTATCTGTCATTTCTCAAAGTTAAATCATGCCACGTCTTTCCCCAAAATCTTTTAAATGATTTAAATCAATTGGGATCACAAATCTCAAAAGGTTTGAAATTTTGATCGGGGTAGAGATCGTGATTTAAATATCAAATCTGTTTTAATGGAATTGGTTTTAGTCCTTCAAAGGCACTCCTGCCTCCATGTGCCAAACGATTTCAAATACACAATGCACATGTTGAGGAGGAGGATTTATCCAAAAACCAGATGAGTATTTAAAACAAGGCCACATTTTCTCCCATGTTTTATAAACCTAATTGAATCACTTGGGATCCAAAATCTCAAAGGGTTTGATATTTTTGATCGGGGGAGAATTTGTGATTTAATAACGAAATTTGATAAAAGGTGATCGTTTTGATTTAATTGTGCACGCTGCGCTTCATATGTGCTAAACGCTTTCGAATATTGAAGCACATATTGAGGGGGAGCAAATAAACTATCGAGGTACGAAAGCTTTTAAAGTAATTTATAAAGTACCTTGATTGAGTATTCAAATGGTTTTCTTAATGGCTTTTGTGATCGTGAATGTGCTTCAAAAGAACTCTTGCCTCTATGTGATAAAATGATTTTAAATATCCTATGCACATATTGAGGGGGAGAATTTTACCAAAGAAATTCAAATGGCTTTTTCTAATGAAATTGTGATCAAGAAATTATTTCAAAGAAATTATTTCAAAGAACTCTTGCCTCCATGTGCCAAACAATTTTAAATCATATGCACATGTTGAGGGGGAGCATTTCTAAAATGATCAAAACTATTAAGGTACAAAATGCTTTGATCTCGTATCACAAGTACCTTGATTGTTTTTCCAAATGATTTTTCGATTGGTTTCAAGGAAGAATGAACTGTACCAAAAGACCGACCATTTTACTTTATGTATGGAGTTATAAGGATGGTGAGGTTAGGTATTAGTTCCCACGATCCAGCCAGAACCGGAGGGATCTTCCCAGGGACAATCCACTAGATAGTGTAGAGTCCTTAGGAATATTGAAAAAAAAAAAGGAGAAATATGAGAATATGGGAAGAGTGCGGACTGAGACAGAGCTAGTACTGGAATAAACCCAACAAGGTTCTAGTTATGAAGTCTCGGTAAGCACTGAAGGGGTTGAAGAATGAAAAAGAATTTAATGTGAAAAGGGTGAAAAGAAATAGCCCTCCAATAATTCAACCTTAGGGCAGAAACCGGGTTCAATTCATATGCTACTGGTGGTTACTAAGGTAACACTGGTATTGAAGACAAGACATCATGGACCCAGTGATGCACTGCACTACAACTTCCCAAGCTACTCAAGTTCCTCTTAAAAGGGCTTGTTTCATTCTCATGGGGAACCGACATTATCTATCGACTTTCTCTTAGAGATTGTTGATATTGAAGAAGGAGACCCTCTCCCTAGTCTCCGGCATAGGAACCAAATGTGCACGATTGAGTCTAGAGCCAAGAGATCATCCACAATATCTCATTAGGACACTAAATTTTTGAAGACTTGCTTTTTCACATAATGTGGAAAGTAAGTATATATTAAGAGTCCTACGCATTATCCTTGTGGTATTGCCAGAACATCTGAGTGATATGCATACATATTCACAATGAAGATGGAAATCCTTCTGGAGCCAACATCAAACAAGCTCCTGGTAGGTGGCATGTGAGATCTATTCTATAGATCAAACTTGTGACAACTGGATAGAAACAATGGGGCGATTCAGTCTTGAATCAACCTTGGTCCAGAAATGGAATTGACGAATACTTTTGGAAAACCGTTCGATGTGCAAACCTTCTTTTCTCTAGCACGTCGAATGTGTATTCATTTCAAATTCAAAAGTATCTCTGATTGAAAAATACTTTTAGAAAAACCGCTCGATGTGCGAATCTCTTCTTTTCGCTAGCACGTCGAATGTGTACTCATTCTCTAATACAAAAGTATTTTGATTGAAAATTGATCTTTCTCATAAAACCTTCGTCGTATTGCAAAACTCTTTCTTCTAAGCAATACGCGATTGTTTTTCAAATCAATTTTTCATCAATCAGTGAATCTCAATTCGCTGGTTCACTCAATCCATGTTGTCTTCTTTGAGACGTTCGGTTTGAGAACAAACAATTGCGAAACCCTGTCAAGGAGATTCTTCGAATCCTACCGATCACAAAAGATACTTGTACCGATCAACGGGGAACCGTGGGTCGTGTACCTCAATTCAACGAAAGTGATCAAAGACACTTTCGTGTTTTATTGCTAACTGTTGTTTGCAGGTACATTTGGACGGTTGCAAATGATCGAATTGAGGAGTCATTCTAAAGCCGCATGCTCACAGTATCCACACTTAATTTGAAGAAATCATGACTGGTGCATATCTACATAACCCTGGCTCGATATTTCTATACTTGTTCGTGCTCGCTGCTGCAAATATCTTGAACCAGTAAGGCTTCCGCTACTCTGATGGAAAGATGTCATGATTCAAAAGTGTGAGCATGTCGGTCCAAAGTCACAACTTCATATGATGGCAACACAATAAAGGGTGATCTAGAGATTTATGTGGTGATGATCTCAAGAAAGCTCAAAGATCATCAAAGATGTGGATCAGTTCAAAGACCTCCACTCAAAGTACAAATCAATGCGGACTTTGATGAATCGCTACAAAGCACAAAGATTGCGTGAGTAATTGAAGAATTCAAGTCTATGAGCTCCAGAACAAAGTCAAAGATAGAATGCTAGGAAGCAAAAATGTATTTCATGGGGTGACCTCCCTTAGGGGAGATTGTTAGGAATTAGAAAATTCCATGTTAAAGAGTCGGTCACCCCAATAATGGTCTAGCATATGTTAGCTCGTAGATTTGTCGTTGTTTACGTTATTTATCAGTTTATTAGTTAGTTATTAGTTTAGTTTAGCATAGTGTTTCATCGTGGAGGAAGGACGGGTCTTTACCCACTGTATCCCTGATCCACAGGCCGATAGGAGGTCGTTGTGTCTGTAAGTATAAATACCCCTTCCATCCATGGAAGGGGTGGTGCTTTGTGAATCTAATATTCCATACTTTGAGTAAACCTCTAGCAAGAACACCCTCTCTCTCTACTTTCTCTCTCTAAAATGGAAAACATGTATTTTGATCTCCCAAGACCACCCGAATCATCAACACAATAATATACACGATCCTACACTTTTTTTGATGTTTGTGACATTATCATGAAATTGATATGTTTTGTGATAAGGTTATGGGATTTTTAAATTTACATGTTTAGTTATAGCAATTTGAGGATAAAGTAGGATGAAGTGTGTAATGAAAAGTGGTTAGTGTATATTTTGTAAAAGTAAGTATATATTAGGGGTATATATTGCAAGTGTAGTGACTAGTATGCATGCATGCATGGGCTAGTAAAAACGTTTTACGTGAGCGGTTTACGTAAAAATGATAATGCATGTAGGCAAGGCTTATGAAATGCTCGTAATATGTTTATTGTTAGTAGACTACACTTAGTCTAGCATTGGTACATATTCAATGACATTTTACGTTATGTGCGGGATAAACTCGAGTTATTAAGTAAATACTAACCTGCAAAAGTGCGGGTTGTCACTGTCCTTCCCCCTTAAAAGAATTCCGACCTGGAATTCAGTCTGTTTTGGATGCCAAAGTGGTGTTGGTGAAAAGATGTGGGTACCTAGCACAAAATTGGTCTTCGCGCTCCCATGTAAACTTCGGTCCTCTCTGAGAATACCACCTAACCTTAAAGAATGGAATAAGGCTTCGCTTCAGCTGCTTGACCTCTCTGTCCATAACCTCAACCGGTTCCTTGATAAATTTCAGTTTATCATCATTTTGTATCTCGTCCAGAGGGATAACTAGTGATTCATCAGATAGGCATTTCTTCAAGTTAGACACATGAAACGTGTTGTGTATACTGCTAAGCTTTGGCGGGAGCTCAAGTTTGTATGCTACTGGACCAACTATAGCAAGAATCTTAAATGGCCCAATGTACCTAGGAGTAAGCTTTCCTCGCTTCCCAAAGCGAACGACACCTTTCCATGGCGATACCTTTAACATAACCTTATCGCAAACCTGAAATACCACAGGTTTACGCCTCACATCGACGTAACCCTTTTGTCAGTCTCTTGTGGCTTGAAACTGTTGTCTGATCTATATAATCTTATCGATGGTCTCCTGGATGATCTCCGGACCAGTAATTTGGACATCTCCGACTTTGGCCCAACAAACGGGCGATCGGCAATTTCGACCATAAAGTGCCTCGAAAGGAACAACCTTAATGCTGGTGTGGTAACTATTGTTGTATGAGAACTCTAATAACGGTAAATGTCTATCCTAACCCTTAGCAAAATCAATCACACATGCCCACAACATGTCTTCTAGAGTATGGATGGTCCTCTCACTGCACCATCAGTTTGTGGGTGATAAGCCATGCTCATGTCTAAACATGTTCCCATAGCGTCCTGAAGCGACTGCCTAAATCTTGAGGTAAATCGGTTATCTCTGTCTGGAATGATTGAGACTGGTACTTCGTGTCTTGATACTATTTGTTTGATGTAGATTTGGGTTAATTTATCCATCTTGTTGGTTTCTTTGATTGGTAGAAAGTGAGCATATTTGGTAAGGCGATCAACGATTACCCAGATCATATCGTGGCCATTTTCCGTCTTGGGTAGATTGGTAATGAAGTCCATAGTGATACTCTCCCATTTCCATTGTGGTATCTACGGTTGTACTAATAAACCAGATGACTTCTTACATTTGGCTTTAACCTTTGAACATGTCAAAAACTTGCTGACATAAGTGGCAATATCAGTCTTCATGTTTGGCCACCAATAAAGCTTCTTGAGATCTTGATACATCTTATCAGATCCTGGGTGAATAGAGTACTTCAACTTATGCGACTCATGCATAATCAAGTCTCGCAATCCATTAAAAAGTGGTAACCAACTTCTATCTTTGAAGCACAGTGTTCCATCTGAACGTTTCTCGAACTACTTCTTCTTCATATTGCTTAGATTTTCCTTTTCCAGGTTTCCTTCTTCAAGCGCTTCGGCTTGCACCTCGAGAATCTATGCGGGTAGGTTTGAGTTAATGGTCATAACCAAAGCTTAAACTCGTAGTAGCTTAGCCTGTTCCTTACAGCTTAGGGTGTCAGCTACCACATTTGCTTTCTCTGGGTGATAACAAATATCACAATCGTAATCACTGAGTAACTCAATCCATCAACGTTTTCTCATGTTCAACTCTTTCTGATCAAGAATATGTTGAAGACTCTTGTGATCTGTGAATATTGTACATCTTGTACCGTATAAGTAATGTCTCCAAATCTTAAGAGCAAACACCACAACTCATAATTCCAGATCGTGAGTTATATAGTTCTTCTCGTGAACCTTCAGTTGTCGAGATGCATAGGCAATAACTTTCTCTCTTTGCATCAACACTAGGGGTGAGCGCGGTTCCGGAACCGCACGGAACCGACCCGGAACCGAAAGAACCGATAACCGAAATTCTCATAATTTAGGAACCGAGAACCGGACCGCAAAACATGTTTCGGTTCCGGTTCGGGTATTTCGGTTCTACCCGATTAGAAGCACAAATTTTTAGAAACCCATGTTGTAAAGGACTCTTGTGTGTGTGTGTATATATATATATATATATATATATATATATATATATATATATATATATATATATATATATATATATATATATATATATATATATATATATATATATTGATCATGCATGCAAGATACTCGGCTGTAATATATATATATCCTGATCATCAACATTAATTTTATAGTATTAGTTAACCCGATGACATGATAAGATTGCATGATCATCAATATATCCTTTTCCGAGTTACTCAAAACACATCGATTTGAGTTCTCGGTTATGTGTCAATTTAGTCCATGTGTCCATTAATTTTACTAGCAATCATGTTTCTCAATCACTGAAGTGAAAAAGTAAATATTTAGATGTGGTTTTTATCACAATTAGGATAGTAAATCCTGAAAGTACGTATGAAATGCAAATTGAGGTATGCTTACTTTAAATCAAAATAAAAGAGAAATGCGAATTTGGATATGAGATTACTAGCTTATTTGAATCCATACAAGGTCGACTTAAAATTACAACAAACTAAACATATTATAGTTTTATACTTTTGTAGACTCAACGAGAAATTTTTTTGAACTACAGACTTGACTAGATATACTTTTTAAGGAAAAAACATAAATTATTTGTTATTTTGGTTTAGTTAAAAATTTAGTTTCACAAAATTAAAAGTACTATGCTTCACTTTTCATATTTCAAAGCACTAGATGATCCAATTAGCTAAGTTGAATACAATCTTAGTGCCACGAACACTTTCCGCTAGACTAGTTTTTGTAATAAAAATTCAAAATTATACGACAAATTAAGCAACATCAATAAACCATATTATCAAAAACCAAAACTACAAGGTCCCCATTACCATTTCCTATATTTGGTACACTGGCAAGGCCAATTAAAACTTAACTCGAAGATGCTATATTGCTATTCATTCATCCCAGGCCCACTCGACCATTTCCTATTAAGTGTGGTATATGTATCTTTTGAAATAGTGCGGTTCTTCGGTTTCGGAACCGATACCCGCGGTTTCGGACCGGATCGAACCGAGAACCGAAACTTGCAATATCTGGGAACTGAGAACCGGACCGCGGTTCTAAAATGCGGTTCGGGTTGGGTCGGTTTCGGTTCGATTCTCGGTTCCGGTTCGGTTCTCGGTCAATTTGCTCACCCCTAATCAACACAGCACCCAAAGCCTTGTGTGATGCATCGCAGTAAACCACAAAATCATTGCTCCCATCTGGCAGTGCCAAAATTGGAGTGTAGCCGAGGTTCTACTTTAAAAGCTGAAAGTCGGATTCTTGATCTTCTTCCCACTCAAACTTCTTATTATTTTTGTTAAATCGGTTAAAGGTTCAGCGATATTCGAGAAACCTTCAATAAATATGTGGTAATAGCCGGCAAGACCTAAGAATTGCTAAATCTCGGTAGGAGTGGTAGGAGTATTCCAAGCTTTGACAGCCTCAATTTTTGTAGGGTCTACGTAAATGCCTTGACTATCAATCATGTGCCCAAGGAATTTCACAATTTGAATCTAGAATTCACACTTGGAGAATTTAGCATACAACTACTACTTCCTAAGTAGCTCTAAGATGGTTCTTAAATGTTCTTCATGTTCTTCTTTGTTGCGGGAGTAGATGAGAATGTCATCGATAAACACTATTACGAACGTGTCCAAGTAAGGTTTGCACACACGGTTCATGAGATCCATAAACACAGCAGGTGCATTGGCTATACCAAAAGGCATTGCTTGAAACTCGTAGTGACCGTAACGAGTTATGAAGGTTGTCTTGGGAATATCTTCTTCCCTAACCCTTAGCTGATGATAACCTGATCTCAAATCGATCTTCGTATAGACACTTGATCCTTGTAGTTGGTCGAACAAGCTGCTGACTTTGGGTAGCGGGTATCGGTTCTTCACTATAAGCTTGTTCAGCTCACGATAATCGATACACATCCTGAAGGAGCCATCTTTCTTCTCAACAAAGAAGACCGGGGCTCCTCATGATAAGGAACATGATCTAATGAACCCTTTGTGTAGCAGTTCCTTCAGTTGATCTGATAGCTCCTTCATTTTTGCCGGTGCTAACCTATAAGGTGCTCGTGCGACTGGTGCAACTCCAGGAACCAATTCAATTTGGAATTCGACTTGGCAAGGTAGTAGAAGTCCTGGCAAGTCTTCGAGAAAGACTTCCGGGCAATCTCTCAAAACGGCCCTAGCCTCCAATGCCAAAATCCTACGCCACATAACTCCAGCCGTGTCTCGAGCCATCCAGGATGTCTACTCAAGTTCGTCGGCTCTAAAGCATAAAAAAGTAGTCTTTCGGCTAACAACCTCTGATCTTGCATATAAAGCCCTGAAATCGCGCTCAAATGCTAACGTATCCAGATGATCATTGTGTAGGTCGATGACACTGACATGAAGCATAAGATGCACCATCATCTGAGAGTGAGCATCTTGATATGGTGCTGCTGGTGAAGTAACTGCTTCTGGAACTGGTGTAGCTACTATTGACGCAGGACTAGAACTCTCACTGGCAGTATAAGTGCTATAAACACACTCAATGTCTCTGAATACGACATCCTTAGCCATACCATCGGACTGTGTGTCCTGCCGCTGATCTGAGCTGCCCTCGAGCTCTTTCCGACATCATAAGTACTCACGAGATCAACTGTGCCTCTCTCTAAAGCAAGAATCCTAACGGCCCTCAATCCTAATCCAAGTGGTGCCTCTAGAGCTGTAACCTTAGCTGGGGCACTCTACTGCTGAATAGCTGCTGGTACGGATGGGGTATCCTCAGTCTCAGCCCCGGCTGAAGACTCAATTGTCTTCTTGTACCTCTTCTGAGGGGGTAAGCGATTAGGGAATAGTGGTGGTCATGAAGGTAATGGTGATGGTAGTTGGTGTTCGTCAAGTAATATATATAATATATGATAGGAAAACTCAACCGACCAATTTAGTCAATTCGTTCTCTAACCGAGAGTGAAAATCCCAAACGGTCAAAGAAAGTCAAACTATATATATTTCCTGAAGTAGTTGATATTCCCGGGTCGTTTATGTCCCAATGAAGTGTGAAATAGAAAATCGGATTTGGTTCGTGATCGGATGATTGAATAGTCGAGATATTTTGGATTTTGGTACTTAAAATAAAATACATAAACAAGGAAGCAATAATAAGCACACAAATCAAGAAAACAAAGCACAAATAAGTTCTAACGCAAACAAAACTAAAAGTGAGCACTTAATGAGAATTTAACGAGCATAAAAACCTAAATTATCAAATTTTAACCCTAGAAATGCAAATTTAATTCTAAAAGTCCTAAACGATTAAAATAGTTTTAGAAAAAAGATTTATATTTTTCTGATTTTTATTCTATTTATTATGAATTAAAAACACTTTTGATCTAAAAATATTATAAAAATACTAAACTATTTTATAAAAATCTGAAGAAAAAAAAAATCATAAAAGGTACTTTAAGATATAAGGATTCTATGAAAAATAAAAAGGAATCACCAGCTTATTTGCATAAGCTGGAAATAAGCTAAAAAGAGGAATTAAGCAAAACCGGAAAATAAGGGTTAAGGAATAACCAATGCGCCCTTAGGAATGTAAGTCCTTAGGGAGCAGATGGTAAAGTGTGTGTGTTAAGGTGGTTGAGATTGGTTGAGGTCAAGGGTTTGAACCTGGCTCACCCTTTGGCTTCCCAGTTTCCCACTTTTTATTTTTTTGCAAAACTTATTTTTGAAACTTGTTAATAAGCTGATTATAAGCACTTTTTGTGAAAGCAAAATTTTTAAAACTTTTAAAATAAGCTAGAATAAGTAGATTAAGCAAATAGTTAACTAAACTAAGATAAAAACAAAAAGGATAAACTGATATAAAGGCACAACCTACTATACGCTTGTGCCAAACACAAATAAGCTATTAAAACCTTAAAGTAAACCTAATAGCACTAAGGATCCTAATTAAGCCGGAAACAATAAGCAAAAAGCTAAAAAAACTGAATTAAGCTAAAAAGACCAAACTGCTAACTAAACAGCCTAAGAGAGCAACTTTAAGCTACCTAATAAGCCACTAAATCAATAAGCTAGACATCAAAAATCTAAAAACAACATGAATTATAAACCAAAGAACTCACAAAATTTAGTTTTAGACAATTTGAGCTTATAAATAAGGTGATAAACAATACTCTTAGACAATACTTTAGACTTAATTAAAAAAAATGCAACCCCGAACCCCTACTTTTTAAGCTAAATTAAGCCACTATAAGCTATAATAAAACTTCAAAACCTAAAAACAGATTAAAACTACCAACTAAGGAAGTCATAAAACAACTTTTTAAGGATTTTAGACAAAAAATAAGCTATAAAAAGAAGCTGATAAGAGTGACAGATACACTAATATTTTTGACTTTTTGAAATTTTTCAAAAACTTTCAGACTAAATAATTATGACTCAAAACCTTTTGAAACTTTAATCAAAAGCAATAACATCTATTCTAAACAGATTTTGACTCAAGAGCAACACCTAAAAAGAACTTTAATGAAAATCTAGGAAATAAGCTGATAAGAACAGTTTTGACAATGAAACTTAGAAAATTGACTCAAGACCTATTAAACTATGTGAAAAATGCTTTTAACTACTTACAAATTACTAAACAAGCTAATTTAAAGCTAAACAAATTTGGCTTAATAGCCAAAACAAATGAAAACAGACTTACACTATTTCTAAAATTTAAATCTAAACACTACTTTAAAACTTGAAATGACTTTTTAAAACTAATTTAGCTTATAAAACTCATGTTTTATTGAAATCAGATGAACATTAAGTAATTTAAATTGTTTATAAGCAAACATTTTAGGGAAATAAGCACCTAGCCAATAAGCACAACTTATTGGCTATTTTGATAGTTATAAGAAAATGGACTTAAACAGATAGATCTATACTAATTAGATACAAATAAGTTATACTAAGAAGATATAAGTAGATAATGAGCACAAAATAGCAATAAGCAAAACCAATAAGCTAATAGCAATAAGCAGTTTAAAAAAAACTATAAATGAAGATACGAGGCTTATACCTTGATCCTAGCTCAAACAAGGATCAAATAAGCTCGATGAGCTACTCTACAAGCTCTAACTTATCAGATGATAAGCTGGTAAGACCCCACAAGCCCTTCCATTTTTGGCTTATCTTCCAAACAGCTTATTTATATTCTTAAAATAGTTTATGAAACCAAATTTTTTTAAAATCAGACCACAACTCAAGCAAGCTATTGAGAAGCTTGATTGAGTGTTTGTAAGAGTTATTTGAGCTTATCAACAGCTTATTTAACCAAAAGAAAACATTATTAAGCTTAAAAGTGAATTTGACAATTATTAAAAAGAAACTGAATTTTATTAAGACTTTAAAAGAGTACAATGCTCAAAAAGAAATACAATGTTTAAAAGACTAATAAGAAAATTATAATAAGCTCTAAATTAAGCTAAAAACTACACTCTAAAAACTGATATCATGTGTGTGAGGTGAGGTCCTATTTATAACCAGCTTTAGAAGGATATAGGTTTTTTGTGGAGCGTCAATGAGCTTCTAATCTTTTCCCTTCATGATTGATCGATCATTCTCTACCCTTGGATTGAGTACCAACACACTTTGTCCAATCAAAAGCTTCTGAATTGCCAGCGTGTAGACTGAGGCGTCATATCCCTGACATGTCAGACTTCCAGAAGGATTTAGGGAGTTGGTAAATTAAGGGTGAGGAGCAGGATAAAAGCGAATGGGAAGGTGCACAACAACTGGCATGCTTTTATTTTACCAGTCATTTGACTGGTTTGACCTGGGTAAAAAGGGTAGTGGGTTGGTCGGGTTATGGGTTGTTATTAGTGGTAATGGGATGGTTTATTATTTAGGTTGGGTAGATAAGTGTAGTAGTTTTAAAATTTAACAATTGTTAGGTTTAGGACTAAATTTGAAAAGTTTAAAGAACTAAAGGTGAAAATGGTTTAAAGAACTTATGGTGAAAAGGGTTCAACATTAGGGTTAGGTTTGATATTTTTTGTTAAAACTTGATCCAAAAATGTAGAATTTCTTCACCGTCTTCGGGTTTTCATGCTCTTTCCAATCATGTGCTTGTTTTTGTTCGTTTTGTCTTTATTTATGTCCTTTTCTTATATTCGTTACCTGCACATACATAAACACAAAAACAAGCATATATATGGCATTTATGGTACGTTTTTGGTCTTTTGAGTCCATTTTTGATAAAGAAAAGGTATGTGAATTCACACATACCAGTAGTGATGATGATAATTATGATGATGCTGAAGATGAGGTCTCATAGGATGATCGGTGTCTCCTATGTGGTGATGAAGGTGATGATGGTAATGGTAGTGGTGAGTCTGGTGGTGTACGGAAGAGAGCATATCTTTGCATGTTCTCCACGATCCTTAGAGAAAATATAGGTTGGGGGCGTATTGTCATCCGCGCGGTAGTACACCGACGAATGACTGGTGATGTGGGTGTGGGCTCAGTCGGTGGAGTAGGTAGTGTATGAGAGGTCGGTGGTGAAGTGGGTACAGTCTCCTGAGACTCAAAAGGCTCAGTGTCAGAAGAATATGAATCGGTGTCTGACTCTGCTATCTGGTATTCCCGTCTCACAAGCATATGTAGGAGTGAACTACGGTGAGACTTGAGCATGGTTAGCTGGTGCGGTTCTATCTGAGTCCAAGTCAGAATGGATAGGAGTGTGTGAGGAAGACATAGCTCTATGACAGGACCCGTAATAATATAAGTTATAAAGCATAAAATAGGTATAAACACGAATATAGGTAAAATTCACCATTTAATGTTATGCGTGCAGAATGCCATGATGTTTTATGATGTAACGGTTATAGTTTAGATTTAAAATGCAGCCTAGTTCTCTATAACCTTGGCTCTGGTACCAATCTATAACACCCCCAAATTCACGCAGCGAAAATGTAATTTAAGGGAATTACGTCATAATAAGAGAACACAAGATAAAAAAAGAATGTACTCTATATGAGACATTTTAAAAAGGTACATTTAGGATTAAGACAGCAGAACTTCAACAACAATATTTTGAATTATATGTCTGAAGCATAAATGATAAAATGATCACACTGAATGTTCGTTAACATGACAAAGTCTTCGAAAAATGATGCCATGCAGATGAACTCCGTGAATGACAACATGATAAAATCCAGCTAGTTACCTAAGAAATACATGTTAAAACGGTCAACAAATATGTTGGTGAGTTCATAGGTTTTAAGTAAATGTAATATTGAACCACGAGATTTTAGCGTGCGTGACCATTGTAACACATACAATGACACCAAAATGCGTTTACTACTGCCTAAGCTCATGACATCAAAGCATTAACAATAGTATATGTATGAGTGCCCAATACAAGTGTCTAACCCGCACACTTGTTTGTTACCCAAGTGGTATTGCGTTCTTTTGCCGTGTAACTGAGTCAACCGAGACGGGGAGTGTTGATTCACTTGAAATTGAAGGCTTAAGGGTTATGTGTGGGGATAAATCCTTAATATCAATATCAAAAATACTCACGAAGATAGATTCAAATTCTCTTAGGAAAAAGAATAATAAATCAAATCCCGTGTGTGATCATGTAGTACGGATTAGTCAACCCGAATCGTTTTCCCAACGAGGCGTGAATTGCCAACGTCGTTCTTAGTTTGGATTTTATGCTTGATGTTTTGGATTAATGATTATGATTATTAACTACGGGAATGGGGAGGTAATTAAGGTAAGCTATTCTACGGGAAATCCTAAACGTGATTAAACTAAAACGTAATTAACAAACGCGAATAAAAATGCAACTACGTCTAAACGATACCCTAAAAATGCCTAAATTTACTTTTACTCTAAAAATGAAATAAGAAAACTATTTTAGAATTAAAACTATTTTTTTGGATTTTTCTTGATTTTATAAAAATTAAAAACTAATTTAAACTATTTTAAAATTGTGAAAAATACCAAATAAAGGGAGAAAAATATGGAAAAATCTTTTTTATGCTTTTTATATTTTTCTTAAACTAATAAAATTGAAAAATTATTTTTTGGAGCTTTTTCTCAATTATTTTCAATAAAAGCTAATTAAAAAGTTATTAAAAACTATTTTAAATTGAGAAAAATAACAAATGAAGACCAAAAATTATGAGAATTTCAGGAAAAATCTAAAAAGTTAATATGAATCTAAGAAAAATGAAAAATCAACAGGCTATGTGTAGAATATAAAAGCTATAGTGCAAATGCTACTAGAATAAGCTACTAAGAATAAGCAAATAAGCTACTAAGCTAACCAAACAGTAACAGAAGCTATCTTATACTAGAATAAGTTAATTACTACTGAAAGTACCTACTGTTAACAAGCTAAAAGCTCGAACACGGATTTAAGCTAACTGCTCAAATGAACAAACCAAATGAAGACCCCTATTGTTTGAGCTTATACACTAGCTTATCAAATAAGCAAAACAGAAATCAACTTATGCAGTCCTATAGACCACGGCCGCTACAATTCCACCAAATATCAAGTCCTAACTCCTAGAATTAAGACCAGTGCAACAGATACAAATCTGCCTGATTCACACTCGGGTGTGAACAGGGCGATAGTATGGCTGTTGATGAGCTTATTTGAAGCTCAAAATGACAAGCTCAGATTTGACAAAAAGTGTTTATCAGATCTAGACCAAGTGAAAATCAAGTATCCAAGGTTTCAAACTCTAAAACTCAGTTATGAATCAGAAAATGATTCACAAAGTTTTGTTGAAAACTGCAATTGACAGATTTTTGACTTTTATAGAACACATTTAAACTTTGACCAAACTGAGTTTTAATCTAAATTATTGAACAGGTTATGATGATATAAGACTAATGATGATTACACTAAGCTAGATCTAGTAATTATGAACCAATTTGCAGCTAATGACTACTACTGATTTAGACAGATTCAGATTCTAGAACAATTACACTATGATTTTGACTTATGAGCTAAAACTGCTAACACTATGACCTCAATTGACTATCAATTAACTACTAAGCAAGTATCAAACACTAACCACAGATCTACTATCCTCTAGCACACTAAAATCAGCAATACCAAACACTATTAAAGCTATAGATATAAGAACTAAATGACAGATTATCACTAGATATACCAAACAATTATCAAACACAAATTAAATAGCAACAATTACCACTATTGAACAGATTCAAACACAACTTCACTGATCAAAACAGAAATTAGTACTTACAAAATTCCATAGCCACTATGGCTTGCACTTTGAAGACAATAGAACCACTATCCTAACAACCTCTAACCTATTCCGAACCAGCTCAGATCTCAACCCAAAACAAGCCTCATAACCATACCAATCCAGATCCAAATCAAGCAGAACCACTGTAGCATCTGTAGCATCTGATGTAACATGAGATTTTGTGATTTGAGACAGAAAACAAGTACAAGCTCACTATAAGCTACTAGAAGCTTAAATGAACTATTGAAACAGTAAATCAGTACAGGATTAATCCTTAATACAGATCTAAAGTGATTTTTGATTTTTCAAAGGATTTTATGTGATTTTTTTGTATTTTTGAGATTTAGATGATATAAGCTGAAAACAGTTTAATTAATACTATAATAAGCACTAAAATGAGTTTATAAGCAGATTTAGTATATAAGAAACTTGAACAAACAATTGGAAATGAAATGTAAATTTATATTAATAAGGAGATTTAGTACAAATACGAATTACAAAATGATTTAAAACATTGAAAATGTGAATAACCACTACAACTAAAACTTAGAGAGAAGTAAAAATTACAGAAAAATTAGATAAGAAGAGATACAATTTGTGAACAAAAGAGAGGGTCTATAAATAGTTGAGCTAAGGCTTGGAAGGATCTCGAAATTCTTCTCTTTGTGCTTCTTTGCATTCATTTTCCACCCTTGGATCATAATAACCGCTTCCCCTCTCATCACAACCCTTGGATTGAGCTTGATGACATGCTTCGGCCAATAAGAGAGTGACAAGTGGCCTCTAGCACACGGATTGATGAAGTGTCAGTCCCTTTGTCAGTGGGGTGTCAGGGAAAAGTACTAATGTACCCTTAATTGTAGTGAAATTGATCAATTAACCGGGAAGGGTAATTAGGGTTCATATTAACTGGGTTTGGGTAAAAGGGGTAAATGGATTTGGCGGGAGGGGTTTTTTTATATTATTTCAATTGTATTAGACCGGGTTTGAGTTAGCGGGTTGGGTTGATTTTCGGGTAAAATAAAACCGGGTGTAGCTTTGGTTAGGGATTGGGCTTAAACCGGGTAAACATTTGTTTTGGGCCAAGAGGTGTTTTAGAATGGATTTGGTCTTGGACTTAATATAAACCAAAGTTAACTTTAAAGGACCAAAGATGTATAGATTGAAACTTCAGGGACCAATTTTGTACTTTCTGAAAATCTTTATCAAGGACCAATCTTGTTAATCTCAAATAATCCAAGGGTGACTTTTGTAAAATCTGAAACTTCAGGGATCAATTCTGTCAAAAGCTCAAAATGCAGGGACTATTCTTGACTTTTCTTCAAACTTTACTGAAACTTTAAAAATCATCTTCTTATAATAGAATCTTCCAAAATACACAATCTTGACCTTCCAGCTCAGCTAAAACTCTCTTGATCTCTCGTGCTCGGATTTACATCTGATTTGGATCCTTTTTGCGTGTTTTTGCATATCCGTACCTGCACAAGCACAAACTCAAGAAAACCACAAATATTAGCAATAAACGGCTTTTCATTGGTTGTTTTGGGTCTAATTTGATAAAGAAAAGGTATGTGTTTAAGCACATATCAAAAATACCCCAGACGAGACCATTGCCGTGTCCTCACGCAATGCAATCAACTCACGCTTCTAAAACCAAGGATTTCAATCTCTTTCTACTAAACCTATGAAGAAGTAGCAAAGATTCCTCAAAAGAGATTAAGGAAGCCTTAATTCTAAAAACGCCCCGTTTACCTTTCAATTCATGTATAGATATTACGATTAAGCACATCAGATTATGAATGACGGTTTGTTGAACTTTCATGTCGATTAATAACTCCAACATTTTTCAAACGACACATTAGGATCACGGAGTAGAAAACACAACACAGCGTGAAGTGACCATACGGATAGAATACATCGTCCCTGATTTTTCACAAGTCCCAAACTAAGCGTAAAACCGAAATCATTGTTACAAATGACTCTAGATGCTAACACTACCCATGGAAGTTACTTGTGTAAAACCTTTTGTTCCCATTTTCCTATTTTCCTCTAGATTTTTTTATTTTTGTGAGAAATGAATTTCTTCAAATTCTCGTTTCGATAACTTTTATTCCGATAAAGATACAAAGCTAAGTCGAGAATTAGTTATCCGCCTTCTCTCAAGAACCATTGTCGTAAAAATGAGGTCCACATCAAGGAATTTTTTATTCACTTATACTTTATTTTTCATTTTCATTTTTCAACACATTTTTTTTTTTTATTGCACTTATACTTTTACTTATATGAGCTGTGAACCACGGAGCTTCACGGGGTAATTCCAAGACTATAGGCTTCATGAGATGAGGATCCCGGCTGGTTAGGCTAAGACCTCATTCAATCCTGGCTAAAGATCCAAGGGTCCGATCTCGACACCGCAGCTCACAACTTTACTTATTACATATCACTTATTACTCATTACTCATTTATTTATTACGGATCCCTGATGTGTACCCAATTTTTAAAACAAAGATTCTTTTGAGAAGATAAAGAACTAACTATCGCCAAAAACTCGACATCTCTAATTATTTAGACAGATATGGGGTGAAACAATTTTGTGGGAACAAAAAGCCATAAGTACCTTCGATGGGCTTTAAAGAGAACCAACTACTCCACGCTTAGCATCTAAACTCATAAGTAACTCTATCATTTCTCGATCTCTGCAAATTTAAAATCCCAAATAATGAGATCCGCAGATGCTTAGCCGATAATTTTTTAGATTACCTATGGTTAAGGGAACAAGCTAGGGCTCAACACGCCCGGTCAAGTCAGAATTCCATTCCTACTCTCACCAGCGGAAAGTCAATCAAGGTGTCAAAACATATGTTAACTTAGCAAATGCTTCGTCTAATGAAATCAAGTCATGCATATTTAAAATCACTCAGGGAAACTTGCAAAATCTTGGCCTTGTGAGCTAGAATTCGCATTTTATAGCTTCTAATCTAAGAGACTAGCAAAACTTTTCAATCAAAAAGACTTAACAAAAGCTTACAAAAATTTTTAAATTTTTCTCATTTTTGCACAATTTTTCAATTTCTAAGGAAAAACGGGGTTACGAGAGAAACACAACAGAAATAAGCAAGTGCGGTCAAATCAAATCGAAGATTACCCTACCCCAGACTAGAACGAAACATTGTCCTCAATGTTTAAAGCAAGGGTATCACGAATATCTAAAAGCCGTTTATTAAGTATGCTAGAAGATAAACGTTAGTCGATAAGATTAGGATATCGGTTTCCATCAAGGCATCGATCATGAGACTCGAGTGGAGAAAATGACAAACTTCGAGCACAAGAGTCTTCATATCGGGAACATCCTAAACACAACATCACAAACAACCAAACACGAGAAATCGAAGAGGCAGACCCCTTCACGTCACTTATTAGAAAATAGAAAGAAGATAGATGGATAAGCATGGGGTGCCTCCCACGAAGCGCTACTGTTTTTCTTCACCGAGTCGCTAGGCTGACTCGTCCCCGAATTTATTTGTCCTTGGGGAAGAAAATGGTAGAGATACCAGGGTCAAAAACGGTGTCCTCATTCCCGAATGAATGAGACTGGGTGGTTTGGGAGGGAAAGAAAATGTCGGGCTCAAGCACATAAGGAATGATTCCTCCCAAACTCACATAAGGCATATGAAAGATCGATCCATCATCCGGCGGTTTTTGCGGACGACGAAGGGATGAAGGATCAATAAGAGAATACTCCAAGAAAGACGGGAGCTCATGGTATAGAAAGGTGTGACTCAAAGGCTCATCAACGAAGGCATCCAAGAGAGGATCCTTATCTCGAATGACATTTTTAGCATAAAACTCATCAACGCGTATCCCGGGGTTGAAAATCTTGTCTTCGGAGAGAAAGGAGATCAAGGTGTCATCTATGTGAAAATCCTCACGAGGAGAGGATTCACTCTCGGCTAAAAAATAATATTGGACCTCGGGATCAATAAGTTCATCTGTCGACAACTTCACTTCCTTATCTTTCTTTGGAAAAAACGGATCATCGTATTCTTCTTTATCCTCAGAGAAAATCGAGTCGGTAGGAGTAAGTTCATCAGTGAACTCCTCACTTTCTTCGTCAAAGAGTTGATTTTCAAAATTTTGAGTATATTCAGAATCGAATTCGAACAAAGGATTTGTGAATGTCGTTTTGTAAGATTCTTGATTAAAAGAAATCTCAAAAGAAGGTTCCATGATTTCAGAAGAAGGAGTGGGATTGCCACTCAAAAGAAGGTTGATTTTCTTAGAAATCGGAGATGGGACAAGTGGTGTGCTCTCGAGCTAGCGTTTCCACCACTACCTTTGTAGACTCCTTTTCTTGTTTCTTTTTCCGTTCAGCTTGTATTGTTGACATACTCTTGATCGTAAACCTTGAAAGATCAATTCGAGACGTTTTGGGTTCAACTTTCTTCACATCATTCGGAAAAATGGAATTACCACTTTCTTGAGAAAAATCAATCACACCGATGCTATGAATCGAATGATCATCGGGTGGAGGTTTTGACGTTCTTTCGGCATAAAACACTATTTTTTCATTTCCTTTTCTTATCGTTATCGTTCCTTGGTAATGATCCACAATGACTTTCGCGGTTCTCAAGAATGGTCTTCCTAAAGTGAGAGGAACTCGGGCATCGACCTCTATATCAACTACGGCGAAATCCACGGGAAACTGGAATTTATCCACTCGTACCATAACATCGTTGACTACACCAACCGTGTGAGCAATTGTTCGATTAGCTAATTCGATAGTCATACAAGTCGGTATAAGAGTCTTTAATCCAAGCTCATGATATATCGCAAGAGGCATGAGACTTATGCTTGCACCTGAATCGGTTAGGGCATTATATTCCTTAATATCATTTAAGGAGCAAGGAAGGAGAAATTTCCCGGGATCACCAAGCTTTTCGGAAGCTTGGTTTGAGGAAGAATTAAACGGTGTAGGCTCAATTGGAATCTTTGAAATTTGTTCCAATTTCTCTTCATAAATCTTTTCAGCAGCTTTGATCATATCGATGCGTAAGTTTGAACTTGGTTCCGGAAACAACTTTCATTTTGTCGAACCGTGATTGAACAGATTTGCACGGTGTAAGGTTAGAACTTGGCATGATGACAGATATAGAAGGAACTTGGGCAACCAGAGGTTGGACGTATTTGGCTTTTCCATTATCAAGAGGAATTATCGGGTCCTTTGTCACCTCGGTCTCTCGTGCTACATTCCTCATCGGAGAAGAAGTAGTCATTGAGGGCCCGTTATCTCGAATGTTTATAGATTTCATTTCTCCCTTCGGGTTTGGAATTGTGTTACTTGGGAGAGAACCGAAACCCGAGGGTTGAGAATAAGATGTAGACGGTTGGTGGCTTGAAAGAAACTAGCCATCATATTCTTTATTTCCGACATCTGTTTGTTGCTTGTAGCTTCCATCTCCTTTTTGAAGTCCGTCCTCATGCCGTTAATTTGATTTTGCAAACTTTTGATGGTGTAATCGAATTCTTCATGTAAGTTAGAAAATCGTTGTTTGGGGCGACTTGAGGAGGTGCTTGATAAGATTGTTGAGGAGGAGGTGGTTGTTGGTAAACTTGAGATGGAGGAGCTTGGTAGTGTTGATTTCCATGATTAAAATTAGCTCCTCGGTTCGATTGTTGTTACCATTGAAACGGTTTTGATTCTGGTTTTGTTGTAGTGGTTGGTTGAAACCGGGAGGTCCGAGATAATTGTTTGAACGGTAGCTAAGAAGATTTCGATCTCCTTGCGGTTGATTGTAGTTTCCTGTAGCAGCATAAACATTCTCATGTGCGAAGCCACCGGAAGCTGGGCACTCAGAATAAGGATGTGGACCTCCACAAGTCTCACAAGTCGGGTTCACCGCTTTCACTTGCTGATTTTGACTAGACAGATGCATTTGATACATTTTCAACATAGCCGTGTTCAAATCATCAACTTTCTTATGAAGAGCCGTGTCGTGAGAAGAAGATGAAATTGATCTAGATGATTCACTCCTTTCAGCAGAAGAATCCCAATAATTATGATGAGCGGTCATGTTCTCAATGAGATCGTAGCATTCCTCGGGACGTCTTTTCATGAAAGTTCCACCGGCAGCAGCATTGATAGTATCACGATGTCTCAACGTCAAACCATTGTAGAACGTATCAATTTGGGTGACAAGCAACATATTATGATTCGGACATCGATCAATAGCAAGCTTGTATCGTTCCCAAGCTTCAAACAAAGATTCGTCGGGATACTGTCTGAAATTACTGATATCGTTCCTCAACTTCGTCACCATCGATGGTGGAAAGTACTTTGCCAGAAACTTCGAAACCATTTCCTCGAAGGTATGAATCGAATTCTTCGGGAGTCGATCAAACCAAGATGTGGCATGATGAGTCAAAGAGTATGGGAAAAGATAGAGACGAAGGGCGTCATCGGAGACCCCATTTTGTTTCATACTCTGAGTAACCGTTAGAAACTTATCAAGATGTTTGTTTGCATCATCATCGGGTAAACCATGGAATTGACAACTGTTTTTTACTTGTTCTATCATGTGATGTTTCAAGCTAAAATCGGTAGCTTGAAAATTAGTCGGTGCAATTGGTCCTCCCCTCCCGTACATGGTAGGTTGACATAACTCCTCCATTGTTCGGAGATCGGGAGCTACATTTTGATTAACGGGAGGTGGATTTGGACCAGGGTGTGGTGGAACGTTAGCAGCAGCCATATTACGTAACTCGGGTACGTTCTGATTCTGATTATGAAGTCGTCTAGATCGAGAGCGAGTGCGCATGCACTTAAAAACCAATTCAATTAAAAGAAACCGATATTCGAAAACACAGTGAACTTAAACCAATAATCCCGAGTGAATAAATCACCTCTACAAGACAAACGCACAAGCGAGCGGAGAAGCTTTGTAGGTCAGCGCGAAGCTTATTAAAAACCCGCTTCTTTACAGCCGCAATTTAATGTCAGGCCGTCCTTATACCCACCACACAGTTTGTTTATCAAATAGAAGTAAATCAACGCACAAGCGACACAAAGGCAAGTTTTTGATCTTTTGTTCGGGAACTTATAATGATAACACCTCCGTTGAGAATGTTATATAATTGGTATCTTCTATTTTAGCTCAAACTCAAAAGAGAAAATCTTTTTGTATTTTTAATATGATATATATATTCAAAAGAAAAAGGAAAATATTTTTTACTTTTTATTTTTATAGAAAAATAACTTCACGAATGAAGGATCTCAAGTCACTAATCGACAAACTTCAAACGATATTGTCGTGACACAACCTCCCCGGCAGCGGCGCCAAAATTTGATTCACTTGAAATTGAAGGCATAAGGGTTATGTGTGGGGATAAATCCTTAATATCAATATCAAAAATATTCACGAAGATAGATTCAAATTCTCTTAGGAAAAAGAATAATAAATCAAATCCCGTGTGTGATCGTGTAGTACGGATTAGTCAACCTGAATCGTTTTCCCAACGAGGCGTGAATTGCCAACGTCGTTCTTAGTTTGGATTTTATGCTTGATGTTTTGGATTAATGATTATGATTATTAACTACGGGAATGGGGAGGTAATTAAGGTAAGCTATTCTACGGGAAATCCTAAACGTGATTAAACTAAAACGTAATTAACAAACGCGAATAAAAATGCAACTACGTCTAAACGATACCCTAAAAATGCCTAAATTTACTTTTACTCTAAAAATGAAATAAGAAAACTATTTTAGAATTAAAACTATTTTTTTGGATTTTTCTTGATTTTATAAAAATTAAAAACTAATTTAAACTATTTTAAAATTGTGAAAAATACCAAATAAAGGGAGAAAAATATGGAAAAATCTTTTTTATGCTTTTTATATTTTTCTTAAACTAATAAAATTGAAAAATTATTTTTTGGAGCTTTTTCTCAATTATTTTCAATAAAAGCTAATTAAAAAGTTATTAAAAACTATTTTAAATTGAGAAAAATAACAAATGAAGACCAAAAATTATGAGAATTTCAGGAAAAATCTAAAAAGTTAATATGAATCTAAGAAAAATGAAAAATCAACAGGCTATGTGTAGAATATAAAAGCTATAGTGCAAATGCTACTAGAATAAGCTACTAAGAATAAGCAAATAAGCTACTAAGCTAACCAAACAGTAACAGAAGCTATCTTATACTAGAATAAGCTAATTACTACTGAAAGTACCTACTGTTAACAAGCTAAAAGCTCAGAACCTGGATTTAAGCTAACTGCTCAAATGAACAAACCAGTGAAGACCCCCTATTGTTTGAGCTTATACACTAGCTTATCAAATAAGCAAAACAGAAATCAACTTATGCAGTCCTATAGACCACCTGGCCAGCTACAATTCCACCAAATTTCAAGTCCTAACTCCTAGAATTAAGACCAGTGCAACAGATACAAATCTGCCTGATTCACACTCAGGTGTGAACAGGGCAGATAGTGGCCTGTTGATGAGCTTATTTGAAGCTCAAAATGACAAGCTCAGATTTGACAAAAGTGTTTATCGATCTAGACCAAGTGAAAATCAAGTATCCAAGGTTTCAAACTCTAAAACTCAGTTATGAATCAGAAAATGATTCACAAAGTTTTGTTGAAAACTGCAATTGACAGATTTTTGACTTTTATAGAACACATTTAAACTTTGACCAAACTGAGTTTTAATCCAAATTATTGAACAGGTTATGATGATATAAGACTAATGATGATTACACTAAGCTAGATCTAGTAATTATGAACCAATTTGCAGCTAATGACTACTACTGATTTAGACAGATTCAGATTCTAGAACAATTACACTATGATTTTGACTTATGAGCTAAAAACTGCTAATACTATGACCTCAATTGACTATCAATTAACTACTAAGCAAGTATCAAACACTAACCACAGATCTACTATCCTCTAGCACACTAAAATCAGCAATACCAAACACTATTAAAGCTATAGATATAAGAACTAAATGACAGATTATCACTAGATATACCAAACAATTATCAAACACAAATTAAATAGCAACAATTACCACTATTGAACAGATTCAAACACAACTTCACTGATCAAAACAGAAATTAGTACTTACAAAATTCCATAGCCACTATGGCTTGCACTTTGAAGACAATAGAACCACTATCCTAACAACCTCTAACCTATTCCGAACCAGCTCAGATCTCAACCCAAAACAAGCCTCATAACCATACCAATCCAGATCCAAATCAAGCAGAACCACTGTAGCATCTGTAGCATCTGATGTAACATGAGATTTTGTGATTTGAGACAGAAAACAAGTACAAGCTCACTATAAGCTACTAGAAGCTTAAATGAACTATTGAAACAGTAAATCAGTACAGGATTAATCCTTAATACAGATCTAAAGTGATTTTTGATTTTTCAAAGGATTTTATGTGATTTTTTTGTATTTTTGAGATTTAGATGATATAAGCTGAAAACAGTTTAATTAATACTATAATAAGCACTAAAATGAGTTTATAAGCAGATTTAGTATATAAGAAACTTGAACAAACAATTGGAAATGAAATGTAAATTTATATTAATAAGGAGATTTAGTACAAATACGAATTACAAAATGATTTAAAACATTGAAAATGTGAATAACCACTACAACTAAAACTTAGAGAGAAGTAAAAATTACAGAAAAATGAGATAAGAAGAGATACAATTTGTGAACAAAAGAGAGGGTCTATAAATAGTTGAGCTAAGGCTTGGAAGGATCTCGAAATTCTTCTCTTTGTGCTTCTTTGCATTCATTTTCCACCCTTGGATCATAATAACCGCTTCCCTTCTCATCACAACCCTTGGATTGAGCTTGATGACATGCTTCGACCAATAAGAGAGTGACAAGTGGCCTCTAGCACACGGATTGATGAAGTGTCAGTCCCTTTGTCAGTGGGGTGTCAGGGAAAAGTACTAATGTACCCTTAATTGTAGTGAAATTGATCAATTAACCGGGAAGGGTAATTAGGGTTCATATTAACTGGGTTTGGGTAAAAGGGGTAAATGGATTTGGCGGGAGGGGTTTTTTTATATTATTTCAATTGTATTAGACCGGGTTTGAGTTAGCGGGTTGGGTTGATTTTCGGGTAAAATAAAACCGGGTGTAGCTTTGGTTAGGGATTGGGCTTAAACCGGGTAAACATTTGTTTTGGGCCAAGAGGTGTTTTAGAATGGATTTGGTCTTGGACTTAATATAAACCAAAGTTAACTTTAAAGGACCAAAGATGTATAGATTGAAACTTCAGGGACCAATTTTGTACTTTCTGAAAATCTTTATCAAGGACCAATCTTGTTAATCTCAAATAATCCAAGGGTGACTTTTGTAAAATCTGAAACTTCAGGGATCAATTCTGTCAAAAGCTCAAAATGCAGGGACTATTCTTGACTTTTCTTCAAACTTTACTGAAACTTTAAAAATCATCTTCTTATAATAGAATCTTCCAAAATACACAATCTTGACCTTCCAGCTCAGCTAAAACTCTCTTGATCTCTCGTGCTCGGATTTACATCTGATTTGGATCCTTTTTGCGTGTTTTTGCATATCCGTACCTGCACAAGCACAAACTCAAGAAAACCACAAATATAAGCAATAAACGGCTTTTCCTTGGTTGTTTTGGGTCTAATTTGATAAAGAAAAGGTATGTGTTTAAGCACATATCAAGTGTCAATCCCAATAGTACTATTTACCACATTCGTGCTTACGATTGTAATTAATGGTCCATGATAAAAACGGGCAATAATGTAATATGGGTTATACCGTTTTGTGTGTCATGACTTGTTCACCAACCATTACTGTTTGTTTGAAGTGAGTTTTATAGCCCCACGTTTTTCACTTGATTTCACTTGTTTTGGGGTGAGAATACATGTATATTTTTACGTTTGAACGCAAGTACCTTTACCCATTACGTACTGGCCTAAGTCCCGAGATGGCAAAATCATTGGATTTTTAAATTTCACATAAGTTTCAAATCTATTTTTCCAATATATAAAATCATTAGATTCTAAAAGTGGTGGTCTTTGCATAGATTGCCCTTCTTTGTAGTTTTCAAAATCTATAAATCATTTCAAGTTTTAAAATACAATATAATTTAAAATTTTTGGGTAACGTAGCTCTGCTGTCAATTGTGGTAAAATAGAAGGGGAGGGGGTTGAATAGTATTACAGATTAAAATGACATTTCAAAATATTTGAGTTAAGTTTAAGTGAAATCTTCTGATGAAGTTATATATGTATACATGTAAATGAATAAATGACGATAGACAACAATAGAGGTAATAAATAAGTTGCAAGACAATAAATAAAAGTATGGAAAGATCAAACTAAGACAAAGAGGATTTATAGTGGTTCGGCTACGAAAACTCCTTTCCTCGCCCTACTCCACTCCCCGAGTACCCAACTCGAGAGTTCGTAAAAACTATGTCAAAAAGCTCCTAACTCGGTGGAGAAATCTTACAATGTCACTTACATTTTTTTGGTACAAAGCTAAATTTCGAGTTCTAGTTTGAGGTAGAACTAACCTAACGACGCTTACACTTTTTCCGATACAAAGCTAAAAACCGAGTTCTAATTCGAGGTGGAACCAACCTAAGATCTAACCGATCTTGACTCTGCAAAGGTGTATGGTGTATGGTACAATGTATATGTATGCTAATGATATACAAAGAACGATAAGATGATCTAAGTATGTAGATGAAGACTAGAAACAAGTGGCTTGAAGCTTGATTGTCTTGTATGCTATGTAGATGATCTTGGCTTGCAAGAAAATGGTTAGTGAACAATCACTAAAATGAAAATGCAAATACTAAATAATGATCAATGTCCTGTCAGAAAATATACATAGAAGAATGTATAAAAGTGTGTGTGAAAGTGTGAGTAAAATGGCGAAATGGGGAGCAGAAATGCTGTCAGAACCACGAATCTGACGGATCCTTTGAAAAGGGATCAGTCCTTCGTATTTGAAGGGATATGTGGGGCTAGTGTGTCAGACTCGGATTTGTAAAGATTTTGGTGCAAGATTTCTTACACAATCTTCAAAAGTCAACTCCTGTAATAGTAAGATACTTGAAGTGACATTTCATGAAAGTCAACCATGAGTGATGTCATAATTATTTTCTTAATTAATTAAAATGAAATGTATATATTTAAACAAAATGTGTTTTGTGTAATTTATACTTTGTCTAGTTCCTTGGAAATGAAAGTGCAAGTAAACTTGCTAAAAAGAAAGTTTGCAAGAGACTTGTCAAAAGAGTGTGGTCACTTGTAAAAAATTGATAAAACTGCAAAATATGTCCTTGAGTATAGAAAAAAATGCATGTTTAGCCATTGAAAAGAAAAATCTGCAAATTATGCCACTACTATGGACATCTACTAAATGCTACCACATAGATTAGTTGAGTGATTTGAGTGATTTCATTACCTATTTCATGAGATGCTTGGTTGTGCACTTGAGATTGAACATAAATGCTTAAATAGAAAAATTCTGGACAAATGTTTAGGTTACATTTTCATAAGTTTTATCTAAAGTTTACTTGAGGACAAGTAAAGTTTGAGTGGGGAGATATTTGATGACATCAAATAACAACTAATTTATAGAATCATTTAATTTGTTTATATTACTTGTATTATATCATTTTATATGAGAATTGATACTTAATCGTTTATTTTTATAATTCTCAGTTATTATCGAGCAATTGGTGAAAGTTAGCAACAAGGATGTTTTTTGGAGCTAAATGGATGAAGTCTAAGAAAGTCTACTGATCTAACACCAATACGCCGTATCATTCCCTACTTACCAATGAATCTACAACTGATCGGGAACACTACCCGTTAGTGTTAGCTTATAGGTAAAGTCGGAAAAATATAAATTGTAAAACTTGATAACAAATATTACCTATACTAAATGACACATCAGTAACCCTTTTTCTATTTTGGATAATTTAGATGAAATAATAATAGGATAATTTTTATCGATATGCATAATCTATATGGGACGGTAAATCTTTTAATATTGGTTTGTTTTCATCAGTCTCATTAGCACTAGCAGAATAAAGATCCTCTTTCTTATAAATACATTCTTCTAATGCTAAAGTGCAGGTTTCCTTAATAGGCTCCCAAACCTCGCTAGATGTTTCATCAGCTTGAGTTATAGTTTTCTCTAAATCATGAAGCAAAAATGTGTCTAACTGATCTTTTTCTAACGAATCCTCATTTTGGAAGTCAACGTCTCTTGTGTTTGCTATCTTTGTTTATGTGGTGTTTGCAATGAAATAAAGTACATCTATGTAATTAACAAGTGTTTAGGTTCTTGTTGTAGAAGTGTTGTTGTAAGTTAAGTGGTAGTTTATCAATGTAATGCGTAAGATGTCTTTTGTATCAATGGTTTGAATGAACAAAGTATTCCATTTATGAAACAGGTTAACTAAGTCTTGTATGGGGGGGGGGACCAAATCTCAGTCACCAAATCCAAGTGAGAGTAGAATAAACACAAACAACTTAACATTGTTCATTCAAATTTAACAATAGGAACCATAAACACAAACTAGTAGAACCAAACCATAACAAAAGATATCAACATACAACCATTCAAACAATAGCCTCTTTACCATCCCTTCTTTGACTTACTTCTCTTTACCCTTGAAATCAAATTGAAGGCAATGTAACTATTGAGATAAGAATAAAATGGAAGTATTAATCCGAGCACCCTATTGTGATAGTGTTTGAGAAGGTGTATTTATGGTGGGGTAGATACACAAACTATTAGACCCATGACAAATAATGAATACATAAACCAAAATATGCCTATGATATAGGCTAACATAAGTTAGATAAAGTTATTGTTTTACACCCATCCTACTGATAAACACAAAGCATAACATAAAAGCCATAACAAACCATAAACGTGTTCACACATGACATCAAACACCATAACAAAATAACTAAACAACCATCACCATTGGCATATCAGTTTGATTCAACTTCATCCTCCTCTTGTCCATTGTTAGTTAGTGATAATCTTCTCCTCTTGGCCTTTCTCACCAAACTCTCAGATGCAAACTCTCTTTTCCTCTTCTTATCTCTTGATACTTCCTCACCAGCTTCATGGTCAACCATGTCCAAACTTTCTACAACACTTGGAGCTTCATCATCAAGAATTGGAGCAACATCATCTAGTCTTGGTCCAACTATAATTGGAGCAACATCAGCAGGTTTTGGAGCAACATCAGCTACATCAAATGGTTATACCACATATTTTCTTAGTTCACAGTTTAGGAATGTCACCCCCCCAAAATACCTGTTTTGCAGCGGAATGGAATTCCTGGGGGATGACTGCCATAGCATCACAGTTACAGTTATATTGAACGACCTAAAGTATCGTTTGGAAAATACATCATTTGATTAAGTAAAATAATCAGAGTTTACAAAGTATAGCTCCCAAATGATAGTCAACATGTACGGAAATAAGTTTGATACAAGCCAAACGATGTTTTTAAAGTGTAAAAATCCCATGTGAGACTCGTCGTCACCAAGACTCTATGATAAGTCCACATGCATGCCATGAAGTGTATGCCTTAGATACCTGAGATAAAACATGCTTAAAAGTGTCAACACAAAGGTTGAGTGAGTTCATAGAGTTTGTGTTGTCATGAAAAACCTTTATAGAACGTTCATGCAACAAAGGCATTGCAAATCCACTCAGTTCCAAGTTCCGCCAATACAAAACTTGCAACTTGTGTGTTTACAACCCATTGCACAAAATATGAATGGTTTATGTTCAAGTACATCTCATCAAATGAGTTCACATAACAGTACACAACTTAATGTATCAATAGTCAATTGATATAACACATAAATTCGTATAGTTTCAAATAGTTCCAAGTCCATTAGTTCCTAATTGTACCAAGTCCGCTAGTTCAACATTATACCAAGTCCGCTAGTTCAACATTATACCAAGTCCATTAGACCGTGATCATACCAAGTCAGTTAGCTCAATGGTCTATGATATAGAAACTCTAAGTATGGCAATACTGTTACTTCGTATGACTAAACATTCAGTTCAGATAAACATATTGTTTGCAAATAATCATGATTGTCATAAAAGTTGTTGAACATGTATCTCCCCCAAAGAGTTTAATAAAAGTATTAAAAGAGTAGGGGCTATGACTCACGGTAATCATCAAAAGTTTAGAGTACTTGTGAAATTAAATGAAAATAGTTGAGCATGTATCTCCCCCAAAAGTAATTCAAAACATATAAAAGTAGGGGCTATGAAACTCACCTAGTGCAATGTTTATGATGACAAAAGTGGATACACTGAAATGAGGTGCAATCTCTATCTGCAACCTAATATGAATGATATGTTCTAATATAAGTCATGAAACAATGTTGCGCATGCAAACTCATATGATATTCATACCACTTGTGCATTTTTGAAAATAAAGTTTATCGTCGAAAAATAAGTTTATAACGTCTCGTCAAGTTATAAATTACTTTACAAGTACTTACGTTGAAATGATATCCTACGATAGTCATTTAGTGATTTATTAAGAAATTATAGTTTTTCGTCGTAAAATAATACACTTGGACAATTCATGAAAAATGACTAATTTTAAGTTATCATAAATTATTCGTTATCCCTCCGCTTGACAAACGGTTGAACATTTTGGAAAATAGGCTAGGTGAACTTACTTTTACTAGAAGACATCGTTTTCTCAAAAGTATTCTATCGATGTGAAAAACGACTCCAAACATGGTCACTCCCGACAATAATTTTTGACTAATAGAAAATATATATAAGTGTTTATACTTGTATAAAATAGTTACGATAACCTTATTTAAACGCTTGTAACTTAGTCGTTATAAGTCCGTTTTATACGTTTTATATATCCTTAGTTTCGTATTAAAGTATACTAATATATTTTTAATAAATCGACTCATTTAGATAACGCTTAAAACTCATTTTTGACCTACGAAAAATTCTGGACAGCATGCAGTTTTCTGAAAATATAGTTTTCGTCGTTAAACTTGAAAATAGCGTAACTTCTTCGTTATAAATCCGTTTTAACCCGTTCAAGCGACCACGGTTTCGTTTTAAAGTCTATTTTCTGAATATCTAGCCCAAAATAATTCATGACCTGTCGAATTTTCCAGATTTTACAAAAACGATCAGACCACTATTTAATGTTGTCGAAAATGATTTTTCTAGCGTAATACTTGTTTCAATCACTTCAAATCAACACCAAATCTATTCTAAACCTACCATACACCTTCTTAGGGTGTCATGGATTCCTAAACATCATCAACAATGATATATTTCAAGGGAATAATTATAGGATGATTTATACTAATAATAAGTACCAAAAACAATACAAGTGGTATAGATCACATGAAACTTGCATGTTTTCTTACTAGAATGATAAAAATAACCCAAGAAAGATTATGAAAAATTAGTAAAGATCATGAAATGCTTACTAGTATAATGATGAGGTTTATGGAACTAGGTTTCCTAAATACTCCTAGGTTTTTATTGCAAAACCTTAAAAGAAGTATATTAGAGTTTGTAGAATTACTTGTTCTTGAAAAATTTATGCTTCTTCCTTGTTTTCCTAGCTTGGCCGAATTTTTGGAGAGAAAAAGAGAGTGTTTCTTTCTTTTTCACATTTGCAAATGTGTAGTTATGTGTTTAAAATTGGCGTATTATGTGTAGAATACATGTGTCAAGGCTAGGGAAGTATATGTGTACATCTAGTGTACAAGATTTTTATAAAAACTTGATGATTCATAGGGGAGGTCGGCAAGGGTAAATAGGGAAGAGTTTTATGGTATTTTTGATGTATTAATGTATAAATGGTTAAGTGTATAATGTATTTAGTAAGTATAATTAGGTATTTAGGGTAGCGTTAGCTAGAAATAAATTTTAACGGAACAAAATAAAATATATCGAAGTTATAAAAATTATAAAAATACATTTCTTACAAGAATTGAGTGAATTAATAATTATCGAGTAGTATTTACGAAAACCGTCGTAAATATATATATATAACAATTTATATACAAAATAAATTTAAAACATCGGGTAAACTAATAATAAAATTTTTATAGTCCTATAATAAGTATAAAAATATATCAGGATAATTTTTGGAAGTGTCGGATCAAATATTCGAAATAAACGATTATGCGATAGCGTTTATTTAATAGGAAAATATACGTTAAGGAAACCCATGCATAAACTAATATGATGATGATGTTACTGATGATATGTAGACTAACTCTATTCTATATGAAGTGTCCTCAATGATTTTTCATGAATTCGCAGCTAAACCCTTACGGTTACGTGAATTTGATACTCGTAAACTTAGTTTACGAAAAATGATGAATAGTGAATCATGAATAGTGATTTTTCTCCGGGAATGAATAGTGTTTAGTGAATAGTAAAATTTTGAAATACACTATCAGAATATCAAATCGACTACAAAAACGATGAATAGTAACCGATGAATAGTAAATTCCCGAGATGAATAGTAAATTTGAGAAATGACCTGAAATTACGATTTGTCACATTCGCCCACCCAAAAAGGAATTCAGTCCCTGAATTCAGTTCGTGTTGGTTTCTTGGTTTAGTGTTTGTTATGAATAACGAGGAAAGAAAACATGAGGATGTGTCGTTACGGTTAGCTATGATTAAGAGCGTATAAACATCGCGATAGAGAAAATATTGGAAGAATCTCCCATGAGTATCACTTTGACTTCTAGGAATATGTGAAAATTTTGCTTGCACTAAGATTTATAAATAACTGCTCCCAACATAACATGATCCCTCCAGAATTAGACATAGTTAGCTAGGCTATGTATAATTAAGGAACGATAATGTGACGTTCGGTTTAGTTGTTATAACTCTCATCGTTTAAATAGATTTAAACCATGTCGTTAAAATGACAGTTAAAGTAAAAGGAAGTAAAAATTTGTGTAAGTGATAACAAATCGGAAGGAAAACAAAGTACGATAGATGAGAATATTTCACAACGAGTGGTTTATCAAACAGTACATAGTCTTAAGTCATAAAGATCCGAATACTAGGGAAGACGTAAACTTAGTACGACATAGTACATAAGGAAATAAGACTGTTAATTTCTAAACTTCTTCAGTCTGTCGCGTTGTTGATATCCTGGTGAGCTTCTCCTCCTTCTAACATATATACTTTCCCATGAGCTCCTTCAACTTGTTGACCTTGGTTTTGGGGACATTGGTTCTGATAGTGTCCTTGCTCCCCACATCCGAAACATGTAATTATGGCCTTGCCTCTACAATCCCTGGCAAGGTATCCCTGTTTTTGACACTTGTAGCACTTAGCAGGGCAAAGACCCGAGTGATGATACTTACATCGATTACATAGTGGGTAGGTTCCAGCATAACCTTCTATTGGTGCAACAACATAAACCATTGCAACTTCTTGTCTTCTATTATGTTGCTGATGATGGTTAGTGTTATGGTTTTGGTTGTCATAAATATAACCTCCCTGGTCATTTTCCCATTTCCTTTTGTTGTTGTTAGTTTCGTTGTTGTTGTTGTTGTTGTTGTTGCGGTTATTGTTCATAATGTTTTCCTTTTTCACAACTTGAGCCATGAGTTTTTGAGTTATCCTGATGGTCTCTTCAATTGTTTGTGGATCGGAAGAAGTTACATCTCCTTGAATACATTGTGGAAGTCCTCCAATGAAGTTTTCCAGTAATTTCTCATTGTCCGAAACCATCGATGGACATAGTGCAGCCAACTCTTGAAACCTCCTGATGTAGGTCTCGATGTCATAACCAACAGTCACTAACTCATAAAATTCCGTTTCTAATTTCTTCACCTCCGTGCGTGGACAATACTTCTTTGTCAACAACCTCTTGAACTGATCCCACGTGAGCTTGTAAGCATTTTCGATACCAATAGGCTGCACATACGAATTCCACCATGACATTGCGCCATCTACGAGTGTACCAGTGGCAAACTTTACCTTGCTGTCATCTGGGCAATTGCATAGAAGAATACAGACTCTATCTTCTCAAACCAACGGATCATAGCAGTGGCTCCTTCTGTGGCTTTGAACTTTGTGGGATTAGAGTTCTTAAAGTCCTTGTATGTACAATTTCGAACTCCAGTCCCTCCAGCAGCTCCTGTAGCAGCAGCAAGTCTAGCAGCTTCAGCAGTAGCCGCAGCCTCGGCAGCAGCAGCTACCGTTGCTCGTTCTTTCCTTAGTGCCTCGGCTATACTATCCTCTAAATACTTTTGGATAGCAGCTGGTGTCATATCTGGTGCATCTTTCTTCGGCGCCATAACTCTTCAAAATAAGAGGAAAGGTGAGACGTAGCAAAGTCCTATGTTAAGAATAAGCGCTCTAAAGAAATGTGATAGGAGGTGATAAGTTTGAGGTTATTTTTCTAAATGAGTGACGGTTTAGTGACTTAATGTGTGAGTAGCGTGTAACTCGACATGTTGGTGGTGAAGAAGAGGAGTGAAAGCGACTTCACCCTCCTTGAAGGTTTCGTCTCGGCATCCGATGATATCGGTGATGAGTCAACTGGTGTTAAAATTGTGATAGGGAATGACAAGGCATTCTTCACGTTAGAATCTGAAGAAAGGATAATGGAATGGGTATCTGAAGACATCAATGTGACAATCGATTTTGAAATGAAAGTAAATAACTCACATAAAGTGCGTATGAATCCGCATGTAAAGTGAATATGCACTTATGATGAAATGATGAGATGCTATGATGATGTGGTTATGGTCTAGGGTCAATGATGCATCCTAGTTCTCTATAACCGAAGCTCTGATGCCAATCTGTCACACCTCCAAAATACCTGTTTTGCAGCGGAATGGAATTCCTGGGGGATGACTGCCATAGCATCATAGTTACAGTTATATTGAACGACCTAAAGTGTCGTTTGGAAAATACATCGTTTGATTGAGTAAAATAATCAGATTTTACAAAGTATAGGTCCCAAATGATAGTCAACATGTACGGAAATAAGTTTGATACAAGCCAAACGATGTTTTTAAAGTGTATAAATCCCATGTGAGACGCGTCGTCACCACGACTCTATGATAAGTCCACATGCATGCCATGAAGTGTATGCCTTAGATACCTGAGATAAAACATGCTTAAAAGTGTCAACACAAAGGTTGAGTGAGTTCATAGAGTTTGTGTTGTCATGAAAAACCTTTATAGAACGTTCATGCAACAAAGGCATTGCAAATCCACTCAGTTTCAAGTTCCGCCCATACAAAACTTGCAACTTGTGTTTTTACAACCCATTGCACAAAATATGTATGGTTTATGTTCAAGTACACATCATCAAATGAGTTCACATAATAGTACACAACTTAATGTATCAATAGTCAATTGATATAACACATAAATTCGTATAGTTTCAAATAGTTCCAAGTCCATTAGTTCATGATTGTACCAAGTCCGCTAGTTCAACATTATACCAAGTCCATTAGACCGTGATCATACCAATTCAGTTAGCTCAATGGTCTATGATATAGAAACTCTAAGTATGGCAATATTGTTACTTTGTATGACTAAACATTCAGTTCAGATAAACATATAGTTTGCAAATAATCATGATTGTCATAAAAGTTGTTGAACATGTATCTCCCCCAAAGAGTTTAATAAAAGTATTAAAAGAGTAGGGGCTATGACTCACGGTAAACGTCAAAAGTTTAGAGTACTTGTGAATTTAAATGAAAATAGTTGAGCATGTATCTCCCCCAAAAGTAATTCAAAACATATAAAAGTAGGGGCTATGAAACTCACCTGATGCAATGTTTATGATGACAAAAGTGGATACACTGAAATGAGGTGCAATCTCTATCTGCAACCTAATATGAATGATATGTTCTAATGTAAGTCATGAAACAATGTTGTGCATGCAAACTCATATGATATTCATACCACTTGTGCATTTTTGAAAATAAAGTTTATCGTCGAAAAATAAGTTTATAACCTCTCGTCAAGTTATAAATTACTTTACAAGTACTTACGTTGAAATGATATCCTACGATAGTCATTTAGTGATTTATTAAGAAATTATAGTTTTTCGTCGTAAAATAATACACTTGGACAATTCATGAAAAATGACTAATTTTAAGTGATCATAAATTATTCGTTATCCCTCCGCTTGACAAACGGTTGAACATTTTGGAAAATAGGCTAGGTGAACTTACTTTTACTAGAAGACATCGTTTTCTCAAAAGTATTCTATCGATGTGAAAAACGACTCCAAACATGGTCACTCGCGACAATAATTTTTGACTAATAGGAAATATATATAAGTGTTTATACTTGTATAAAATAGTTACGATAACCTTATTTAAACGCGTGTAACTTAGTCGTTATAAGTCCGTTTTATACGTTTTATATATCCTTAGTTTCGTATTAAAGTATACTAATATATTTTTGATAAATCGACTCATTTAGATAACGCTTAAAACTCATTTTTGACCTACGAAAAATTCTGGACAGCATGCAGTTTTTCTGAAAATATAGTTTTCGTCGTTAAACTTGAAAATAGCGTAACTTCTTCGTTATAAATCCGTTTTAACCCGTTCAAGCGACCACGGTTTCATTTTAAAGTCTATTTTCTGAATATCTAGCCCAAAATAATTCATGACCTGTCGAATTTTCCAGATTTTACAAAAACGATCAGACCACTATTTAATGTTGTCGAAAATGATTTTTCTAGCGTAATATTTGTTTCAATCACTTCAAATCAACACCAAATCTATTCTAAACCTACCATACACCTTCTTAGGGTGTCATGGATTCCTAAATATCATCAACAATGATATGTTTCAAGGGATTAATTATAGGATGATTTATACTAATAATAAGTACCAAAAACAATAAAAGTGGTATAGATACACATGAAACTTGCATGTTTTCTTACTAGAATGATAAAAATAACCCAAGAAAGATTATGAAAAATTAGTAAAGATCATGAAATGCTTACTAGTATAATGATGAGGTTTATGGAACTAGGTTTCCTAAATACTCCTAGGTTTTTATTGCAAAACCTTAAAAGAAGTATACTAGAGTTTGTAGAATTACTTTTTTTTTTTTTGAAATTTGACTATTATTCACAGAAAAGGGACACTCCTCAAAACAAGGAGGCCCAAACAAAACCCCGATTACAAAATGTTAAAAGAGAACCAATCTTTCCACACTATCGTGTTATTTCTAGACCTATTACAATACCATAAAAAGCTACAAGACTTGATATCTTGTAAAATCTTCCGACTATCAACCTTGACATTTTCAAATCTACTCTTGTTTCTTGCGTTCCAAATGCACCAAAAAGTCGTAAAGAGAATGCCCTTAACCACATCCCTTCTATTCTTCTCCATCCTCATCCCTTTGAGAACACCAAAGATGTCGCGACTAGAGAACAAGAAATTGGGAGGCAGCTTACACCAATTTCCCACCTTATTCCAAATGTCAAGAGAAATAGCACATGAGCAAAAAAGATGATCAACAGACTCATTCTCCTCATTGTAGAATTACTTGTTCTTGAAAAATTTATGCTTCTTCCTTGTTTTCCTAGCTTGGCCGAATTTTTGGAGAGGAAAAGAGAGTGTTTCTTTCTTTTTCGCCTTTGCAAATGTGTATTTATGTGTTTAAAATTGGTATATTATGTGTAGAATATATGTGTCAAGGCTAGGTAAGTATATGTGTACATCTAGTGTACAATATTTTTATAAAAACTTGATGATTCATAGGGGAGGTCGGAAAGGGTAAATAGGGAAGAGTTTTATGGTATTTTTGATGTATTAATGTATAAATGGTTAAGTGTAGAATGTATTTAGTAAGTATAATTAGGTATTTAGGGTAGCGTTAGTTAGAAATAAATTTTAACGGAACAAAATAAAATATATCGAAGTCATAAAAATTATAAAAATACATTTCTTACAAGAATTGAGTGAATTAATAATTATCGAGTAGTATTTACGAAAACCGTCGTAAATATATATATATATATATATATATATAACAATTTATATACAAAATAAATTTAAAACATCGGGTAAACTAATAATAAAATTTTTATAGTCCTATAATGAGTATAAAAATATATCAGGATAATTTTTGAAAGTGTCGGATCAAATATTCGAAATAAACGATTATGCGATAGCGTTTGTTTAATAGGAAAATATACGTTAAGGAAAAATGCAAACCCATGCATAAACTAATATGATGATGATGTTACTGATGATATGTAGACTAAATCTATTCTATATGAAGTGTCCTCAATGATTTTTCATGAATTCGCAGCTAAACCCTTACGGTTACGCGAATTTGATACTCGTAAACCGAGTTTAGGAAAAATGATGAATAGTGAATCATGAATAGTGATTTTTCTCCGGTAATGAATAATGTATAGTGAATAGTAAAATTTTGAAATACACTATCAGAATATCAAATCGACTTCAAAAACGATGAATAGTAATCGATGAATAGTGAATTTCCGAGATGAATAGTAAATTTGAGAAATGACCTGAAATTACGATTTGTCACAAGGAAGTCCACTTCATGAAGTATTCATTCTAACTCGGCATACAACACTTCAGTCTTGACCTGTTCATCGACCTCCTCCTGTTCATCAACTTGATGCTATAGGTCTTCTTGCCAATCAACTCCAATTTCTTGTTCAGCTACATCATCATCTGACATCCAAGTAGGAAAATCCCCCTCCAAAACCACTAATACTAAGATCATACCTTGTATCATAGATAACATCCAGGTCCTCAAACTCAGGTTCATCCCTACCTTGTTCATCATCATCATGACTAAGTTTTTCTATAATGGTGTCAAATGTTGAATTCATAGCTGCCACAACCTCTTCTGGGCTAACACTTTCTTGGCTAAGCTTCTCTTCGTCTACCATAAGATCAATCTCTAACAACATTTTTCTGAAATCATACTCATCACTCAACCTTTGTGCCCCTTTTTGGTTCTTTTTCTCATCAGACCATGGTGTTGGAATAACAAGCTCGTCAACAAAATATGGGAAAAGCTCATTCTCATTATTACAACAATCAGCCTTACTATATGAAGCATGATCAGTCAAATTTTCAACCTGCTTACCCACCTTACCCTCCTTTCCCATTTCAGTATCACCATGCCACTCTAACAAAAACACCTCTCCATCTCTCACATCTTCTATGACAACATCATTTCCACCTTTCTCAGCTTCATTAAGAACATCATCTGCCTCTTCTATCTTTTCAATGACCACACCCTGTACCATGCATACTCCTCATCTCCATCAAATTTTGCCCAACTGTTAAAGCATCAGTTTCAGTGTAAACCTTTATTTCCTGAAACCTAGGCACGTATTTCAACAATGTCACCACATCTTCCTCACTCATCTATGGGACCAAACCATCATTCAAAGACTTCTCAGCGATCCTAAAATGTGTGAATAGTTTTGTATCAACCTCTAATCCTAGCTCGTCTAACATGCTAACAAACTGTTGAATCGAGAAGAGGTGACAATAAATGAGATCAACACAGTCTATATTTCCAAATTGGTATCTTCGGTTTGGTGGGATTGTAAAAAAATGGGCTGCTCTTCATCTCTGGCCTTCTTTTTAGGGCTCGCATTTCGAGCCTTCTTCACTATAGGTGTGATCGAAGGCAATATGATGACTCAGTCGAATGGAAGTAACCATTGTGGTGGATTTTGATCATGAACAGAGTTTCATTAGAATCAGGTGAAAATGAAAACAAATAACAACTTACCAGTTTGAATTTAAACAAAACATAGTATTTACATACGCATGTTCGAAGAAGAATCTGGGGAAAATAAAACAACAATTTAAAACAATAGTAATCGATGCTTACTGTAAGAACACCAAGCTCATGGGTCAGGAAATTGGGTGTTCGAATCTGCCAAATTGAATGCTCAAATATCATGTTTGATTGATAGTGTGGATTGATTGTTTGTGTATAAGTGGAATTTGATCGAATTATGAATCATAGTACGATATACAAGAGTTATATTCGTTGTTGCAAGTTATGTCCCTATGAATAGGGTCGCATCAGGAGTGTAACCAGTTGTGTGGGTAAGTAAATTGGCAGGAAACATAAAATGACTAAAATGACCCAACTTGGAACAGTAACTAATGGGAATTTTTAATGATCGTTAGACCGAGGGACACAATTTGTAGACAAACATCCCACAGTAGTGGCATAATTTGTAGATTTATCTTTTTGGTGGCTAAACATACATTTTTGGCTATACTCAAGACATTTTTTTGCAGTTTATTATAAAATAAATTGTGTAGTTAATTTGTGTAAATAAAAAAATGGTTTAGACATAATTATTTAAAAGACTAAAAGCAAGTAATGTGTTTATAAAAAAAGTCTTGCAACTGCAAATAGATTGTTTGATCATTACTAGAGTATTTAGATATTCATTTATCCATACCTTTTAGTGATATATGTGATGAGTTAGAAAATTTTATCTTTAAAACTTATTTATCTTAGAGTTTACTTAATATATTTATTATAGACAAAACTTAAAACGATCGTAAATTAATAAATCTTTTTAAGCGATTATTTGTATTAACAAGGTGCATCAAAATAAGAATTATATGAGTTATGAAAATGATTTTGAGATGTAAATGTTCCATTTGAATGTTGGTTCTTGGAATACTTATTTTTTGAAAAGAATAAGTAGTAAACCTAGGAACCTTTTTCAAAGATGGTTTTGAAGATTCACCTGTGTAAATATTTTTGGAAACGTTCACATTTGGTTTATTTCTTGTTGAAGCTTGATGTTCTTTTTTTTCCTGATTAAGAGAATCATATTTTTCTTTTAACACATTATAGGATGTACACAAATCATTGTTTACCTTATGTTATGAAGAATAATCTTGAGATGCCTTCGACTCTCATAAGCATTTTATTTTTCAAGATTTGGAAAATACGTTTCAAATTCTCAGTTCTTCTTGAAAGCACTGTTTTGACATCATCAAAATCTTTGATTCATTGAGCTAAATATTTTCTCAAGAAAGGTTTCTTGTTTCAGAAATCAAACTTTGTCTCAAGTCATTTTTTCAAAACATCATTTGAAGTCATCAAATCATTTCTCTTTTTGCACTGAAGAAGAAACTCTCTCAAGAAATTCATTTTCAGATAAAAACATATTCGTTTTTCTTCTTCAAATACATTGATTTGATGTTTCTTCTCATGTTCTGAAATCTAAAGTTTCTCTGATAATTCCGAAACTTGAGATTTCAGTTGATCAATCTTGTCTAAGAACTCAGATTCTTTAACAACATGTTTCTTCTCATGTTTTGAAATCTAAAGTTTCTCCGATAATTCCGAAACTTGAGATTTCAGTTGATACTCTTTTTCTTCTTTTAACTTAATCACACAATCCACATTTTCTATTTCTCTTGAATATAATTATCATTTTCCGTTTACAAACTTTAGATTTCCTTTTGTAAATTTTCGATCGCTTTTAAAGCACGGGACTTTTCATTAGAAAACGTTAAAATCAATTGAGCATTTTGTCCCAATTTTTCTTTTTGAAAACTCAAAATGAGTTCTTTTCAAAGTCATTATGAACTTCATATTGTGCCTCACATTGCACCTCACTATAAAAATATTGGATTGATAGAGCTAAGATCATCATTATCTGAACTCATCTTGGCATTCTCCTGCTTCTACGCTCTCTCAGCTTCCACTTTTTCCTATAGCAACCACATTCTCTCATAAAGAGAAGAATATTTCTCAACTTCATTTCCAAAAGCTGCTTCATCAAGTTCATGCTCCTTCATAAGTTCAACAACCTTAGACTTCAAATCTTCAATTTCACTTTGAAGTTTCTAATATTTCTTTTGATGATTTTTATACTTTGCCAAGTCAAGAGCCTTTTTAGGATGAAAGATTTTTTGTAAACTATTCATGTTAGATATAAACCTATATCTGAAAGTCTTCACCCATTAAATCATAGAAATACACTTGAAAGTTATAACTATAATCATATGGCATAAAAAATGTATCGAGTTGTTCTTTGAGCTTATGATTCTCAATTTCTTCTTCTCACTAGATCCATACTCAAACAAGTAGGGTTGGATCAGTTGGTAAACCCCTTGCCTCTCAACCGAGAGGTCAGGGGTTCGATCCTCACTCCCTACAAAAAGGCCGGAGGTCCTTTCTACCTTTGGTAGAACTGGAAGCAGCCTCTCTACCTTAGGTAGGGGTAAGGCTGTCTACATCTTAACCTCCCCCATACACCGGAAACGGTATTGGGTACCCATAACCCGTGGAAGACGGCATTGGGTGTTACTTTACTTTTTTTTACTAGATCCATACTCAAGAGCTCTGTTGTAAAAATCATCCCAGGCGGCCGATTAATCCCCGCATAATTGCTGATCGCTCACTAAGCGCCTTGATTTATCATAATCGGCCATTTAATCGGTTTGGTCAAAGATCACTTAAAAATCGGTCAACAAACCGATTAATCGGACAAAATTGGTCTAATAGGATTAATCGAACAAAATTGCTTAAAAATCGGTAAATAAAATCGCTTAAAAATCGGACAAAATCGCTTAAAAATCAGTCAACAAACCGATTAATCGGTCAAAGATCGCTTAAAAATGGTCAACAAACCAACTAATATCTATGTTTGACTTTGAACTTTGAAGAATTATGTATTATGTTTATATTTGAACACATGAAATATTTGAACTTTGATGCACTATGCTTATCTCATACATATAATATAATATAATATCTAAAATTATAATTTTGTGCATAAAAATTCCAATCCGATTAATCCCTGATTAATCCCCGCCTAACAGATTAAACGCTAGGCCCTACCCGACTGCCTCAATAGCGCCTAGCGATTTTTACAACCTTGCTCAAGAGTACACATTTCATATTCAAAGAAACAATATTTATTAAGAGTTAAGTTTGAAATTCGGATGTAAGAGGCAAACAAGTGAAAACTACCGTGACATTTTGAATAATCCATGACGTGACTCTTACACACACTCTTAAACTTTTACTTATCACATCACCTAATGGTTGGTATTTATATCTGTTAGTACAATTTGTGCAACTGGTTATAATGGGTCTGAGTATAGCTTGTCGGACTGGGCCAACAAGCCTTTGATGGGTTGATTTTGTACTAATCCAAGTAGTTTGAATAAGATCCTTGCACAAGAAGAGCAAACCGTTAGTATTTCCATGGGGACGGACTCCACGATTAGACTCTGGAGTGAGAGTAAGTACACATTCTTAAGAGGGAAAGTAGAAGTATGTGTGTGTAATTATGAGAGAGAAAGTTGTACCTTGTATGGGGATTAGAGCCCCTTTTGTAGGCAAGGTTTTCCGCTAGGGCTTCCTAGATTCTAGCATATAGTGGTTAGTTGTCGGAGTCGGACCCTTGGCGGGCAAGGGTTCCGTATTAATCGCGGACGCGGACATAAGAGGTCTAAAAGTTGAAGGTTCAGCCCGTTACGTATCTTGCGTGCGTCTTAAGGTAGGACCATAGCCAATTTAGTCATTGGGCTTACTGTAGGCCCAGGTAGGGGTGTTATCAGGTCGGGTTATCGGGTTGTCGGGTTTATTGGGTCGGGTTGAGTCCGGTTTTGAGTTTTTAAAAAGTGACCCGCAACCCGACCCGATAAAAAATCGGGTTATCGGGTTCGGGTGTTTATCGGGTCGGGTAATTCGGGTTGTCGGGTGAGCGCATGTAATCATCTTTCATTTATAGAATGCGTTCAATTAACTGAGTTCCTGTAATTTTTATAGATAGACTAAATATGCATGAAAACTATTTTAATCAGTAACCTCCCAAAATCAAAATCATGTTATAATAGGAGTTGTTGTAGTTTTCAACCAGTAAACTCCTAAGATCAAAGGTAAAATACATCAAGTTATAATAGGAGTTGTTGTCGTGACTTGGGACGGTTTTATAAGACAAAACATATATGGATTTTTTTTCTTCGTAAACTACATATTTTATGTAATTAGTTTACATGTCATACGATTAAACATTATTAGTGTCCATTAAATTGAGCGAAACTCACTATCTTAAGATAAAGTTATATTGTCCGCAATATATATGTTGTCTCATGCAATGCAAAGCTTACAAAGTTTTATTTAAAAAAATAAATAGCATTTTTCGGGTCTTATCGGGTTGACCCGATAACCCGATAAGAAAAATAATTCAACCCTAACCCGACCCGATAACAATATCGGGTTATCGGGTTCTGGTCAAACAAACCCGACTAGCTTTGTTAACCTGATTAAGCCGACCAGATAAGACCTTATCGGGTTCGGGTCGGGTCAACCCGACCCTACTGACACCCCTAGGCCCAGGGTTTGTAATCTTTGGGCCTGAGCCCAGGATTTGTAATCATTGGGCCTGAGCCCAGTGTGTGTATAGTATGTATTGGGCCTAGTAGGCCTGTTATACATACTATGTGTTAGCAAGTCCCCCCAGTCTAGTATGTTCACTGCGTGCGGATATTGTCGCATGCGGTGGATGTCACTAGACTTGAGTTGACTAAGCATTTCACCGTTCCGTGCGTTTTTTCCTTTTCGGAATGCTTTTCTACCTTTAGGAACTGCTATACCATCCAATCCTCCCAGTCTAGTATGTGCACTGTGTGCGGATATTGTCGCATACGGTGGATTTACTGAGACTACTTCTTGCGGATCGTTTCCTCTTCCGCACTCTTGAAGCGTTTTCTTGACGCTCCCTTTCCTTGGAAAGTTTTTTTTACAACGTGGGCGGTTTATGATTTTCCTTGTTCTGGTTGATTTGACTTTGTGGGCCCTTGGTCTTCTAGCATCCTTATCCGCGTGTTTTTGATTTTGATCGTTGGATTAGATTGCTTTTGGACGCGTGTCCTCCCTTAGGGTTTTCTTGGGTAATCATCGTTCCGTTTGTATAAATACCCCTTATTTTGGCTTTAGCCCATTTTTTCTTTTTATTGCTCTTTTGTTGCAAACACTGCTCTTCAATCTGATTTTACCTTTGGGCGTATCTGCCTTCGAAGTTCCTTCGTCAGGTTAGGTTTTTGATTCCCTTTTTTCTTTTTCCGTTATGGGTACTTTTTCATCTACCAAATCTAAACTATCACAAAAGGCACTTGACCGCTTCTGTATTGACTATTCAATTCCGCGCTTTGTTCATCCAGAATTTCCTGGTCCTTACCAAAGTATTCGTGAAGCACCGAATGGGAAGATCGGTGTTTATACCCGTTTTTTCGAGTTTGCTAATTTTCGCCTCCCCTTGTCTTCTTTTCTTGTTTCAATTCTTGACTTCTACCATATTCATATATCGTAGCTTTCTGTCATTGGTGCTGCTAAAGTTTCTCAATTTGAGATTCTTTGTTTTGCGCTTGGTATTGAACCCTCAGTTGGTTTGTTTAGGTGTTTTTATGTTTTGTCTCAACAACATGGCTGGCTTTCTTTTAGTAAACGTGTTGATTGTCTTAAGGGTTGGAACGATCTCTTTTTCTGGGTTGACTCAATTGCCTGTCCTTCTATTCATCATTTCTTTGTTGGGGGCAAACTTCCTAAGGATGCCATTCCTAGGGATACTGATTTTGATGTTGGACACGTTGCCTCCCTTGTTACTAATGCTTCTTCTTTTGTTAAGTTTTCAGAGCCTTTCCTTTGTTTAGTTGGGTTGAGCCGTAATTATACTTTGGGCGATGACTTTTACCCTGTGTTCTATGATCAAGAGAAGCAGGGTGGGTATACCATATCTATGTTTTTCCTTCTGCTAATTTATTCTGGTTTTGTCCTGATTTGCATTTCTTCTTTGTTTATTTTCTCCAGCTATGGATCTGTTGTCTTTGGTTAAGAAGAAGAATCCTATGGAGTTGCTTGTTGATACTCGGCCACGGGAGGAGAATGAGGTTCCTTTGCTAAAACTGACCGAAGGTCGTACTGTTTCTCTTGCCGCTCCCTCTTCTGGTGAAATTGGACGTGTAGCTATCTGTTCGGATATCGGGGTTTCTCGACCGTGTGGTGATATTGTCCTGCGTCCTGACTATTCAGTTTCTGATGTTGGTTTTGATAGTGGTATGGCTTCTGGTTCTAGGGGAAGAAAAGGAAAGCTGGTATTAGCCTTGTCCATCCTCCTAAGAAGGTGAGGAGCAACCTTAACGATTCTGGTCGGGCCTCTACTGGTGGTAAGTCTTCAGAGTCTATTCAGAAGCTGTTAGCTCAAAGTTCGCAAACTCTTGAATATTTTTTAAATGCTTTGCCCACTCATTCTTCTTCTTCTCTTTTATTATCAATTACTCCCCTTCATGAAGCTGGGACGTCTACTGAATCTGATTTTGGTTTGATCCATCTTGATGGTTCTCCCCTTAGGTTTGTTATTTATGCTTTCGTTTTTTCGTAATTCCTTTGCTTTTCATGCCTTTTATTCACTTGTTATCCACTTGTTTATTTGCAGTTCTCCTGCACCCGTTATGACAGATGCCGTCGCTACTACTGTCCTTCCTATTGGGAAGGGGAAGGGTCAAGTAGTTGTTCCGTCCTCTCTTCCGGACAGCTTTTCTTCTATTGGCGGTATTCATGCCATTCTTGATGACCTTTCGGATGTTGATATCTCACCTGGGCACGTTCGTACTGTTGATGATCCGGACTCTAGTTCTTCATCTGCTGTCCATGTTCCGAAATGGAATGTTGCCAAGATTTCGCTTCTTGATGATGTTGATGAATGCCTTGTTATGGTGGATGAGTTCGCTCCTCCTACCTTCTTTTCCGATGTTCGTGATATGGGGTATGAGCGTCTCCTTGGTGAGTTTAACGTTGCTGTGGCACGACAATTGTGCTTTAGTTCTGAAGTTCGTCTGCGTTTAGAGTATAATGCTATGGAGCAGAAACGCTTATTGTCTTTGTTGGCAAGTAAGGATAAGGAGATTTCAGTTCTGAAGTCTAAAGATGATGATGCTACTTCTTCTGTGACATCTTCCGCCGTTGCATCTTTAGCAGCTTCTGCTGCGGAACTCTTGTCTTTGAAGAACCAAAATTCTGCTCTTGAGGAGGAACGGAATTCTCTTCGAGCTGAGGTAGCGGCACTTCGATCGTCTCTTGATGTGAAGGATTCTGAGTCGTCTAGTTTGAGGGCTGAAGTTATTGTTCTCAAGTCTCAGAATTTTAATCTTTCTGGACAGGTGTTCGTCCGTGTCTTTTTAGCTAACTATTCTATTTGTATGTATTTCCGCTGCCTCCTGACTATTTTATTTGCAGATACATATCTTGGAGGAGTCATTCTCTAAGCTCTGCAGCCAAGCTCCTTCCTTTGCTGCTTTGGAGGAGGGATTCTGTAAAATTCAAGATGCTAAGATGGCTGTTCTTAAAAAGAAAGTTGATTCGACCGTTGCTGATTTGTATGCTTTGGCTAGTCATCTTGATGAATTTTTTCCTCGATTCCTTACGCTGTTGTAAAGCCGGAGTTGATGTTAACTAACGGTATGAGTTTGGCCGTGTTTAAGTGTTTGAATTCTCCGGAGTATACTGCGGCCATGGCAGAAGTTATTGAGCGTGCTGTCGATAAGGGTATGCAAGAAGGTTTGGCGGCGGGCATTGTTCATGGTAAGGAGAACAGAGAGCTTGCTGTATATAACCCTTCCGCGGAAGAACATTATATCACCACTGTAAGGGCCCTTGAGAATGTGAAGTTTTCTTTACTTTCTGTGCTTAAGTCGAGTAAAGATGCATGCATTGCGGATGTTATGGATCTTCTTCGTGTTGATGGGCCTTCCACGAACGCTCCTATGATTGCAGAGTTACAGCCGGATCTTGAGCAACTTGTCGTTCCTGTTTATGATAAGGATGATAATGCTGTTTTTGGTAGCAACTCTTTGTCTTGCTCTTTGGAGGGTGTTCAAAAGAGAGTTGATAAGGTTAGAAGATGTCTTGGTGCTCATCGATTATCTGTTGTCAATGTTTATAATTCTTCCGTTGATCGTTTGTTCGTTCGTAATGTTGTGGGGGTGGAAACATCTTCGACTAGTGAGTTAGCCTCCGCTTCTATTACTTTACCGCTTGTACCTCTTCCTGTCAGCACCTCTGATATTTCCGCGAGACCTCTTTCTGTTGAAGACTATGATGTTGGTGGGTCAAGCACCCTTGTTGAGGCTGCGAACGATCCGAGTTCTGGAGTTAGTGAGGTCCCCACCATTCTGTCTGAGCCTGAAGCGAGTGTTGTTGTTGTGATACAAACTTAGTTTTTCTTGGTTTTTATGGATGCCTTGTGATCCTTTGAACAATATTTGTCCTTTTCCTTCTTTGTGATGTTTCTGATAGTTGCGTGCTCCTTTTTGTTTGTATTTCTGCACTTTGTTCGCTAATTTTGCTTATGCTATAACTTCTTCTTTTCGTAATTTCCTGATGCTTTTTGTGCATGCCATTCCTCGCTTTTGTGTTGCTATTTTAACGTAATACGGATATGAACGTAGTTAACAGTCTTTTACGCACGTACCTCTTTTAGCTTGTGCGGTGCTATTTTTAACGTTATACGGATATGCACGTTTGTAATAGTCTTTGGATAATTTTTGGCTATCCTCCCAGTACTGGGCTTGCAATACCTCGTACTTTGGTAATTATTCTGTTCACCAGTGGGTTATTCGTGATAACTCTATGTTATTCGGAAATAACATATTTGGTCATGCCCAATTCTTGTGCCTGCGCGTCTTATGCACTTAATAAAAATAAAAGCATTTTAAAGAATAAAATAATGAAGGTAGCTAATCTTCATTTTTTATTAATTGATCACATTTTTAAATACATTACAAAAATAGGTAAATTCAAATACATTTTATACTTTCCTGCTACCAGTCTTACTCTTTTACTTCTATGGCTACTGGAGCCATGTTTCTTTCAGAGCTTTGCTGACAACGGACATCGTTTTCTTTGCTTCTTGGAAGATTTCCTTGTTGCGGAAGTTTATTTTGATGGTTGTTCGTGATAAGGATTTAAAAGGTACACTTTTGAGGGGTCATTTAAGCCCTTAATCGACCACTTTTATATCCGTTACTGCTTAATTTCGTTCCTTTTCACTTTTTAGGTCTCTTGAAAGCAAATTGCTCGAATGACACTTATTCGGATGAAAAGGCGTGAATATATGAAGAAAATGGCCAGGTCAAGATCAAGACACTCAAGCTGCTGGAATAGAAGGTGACAGCGTCAGAGTTAGAAGGAGACGCCGTCGCAACGTGCTCCAAATTTGTGAAGACTCAGTAGCGAAATTGCTATTTTACACCGACGCGTCGGTTTTAAAGAGTAGGGCGTCACAACTCAGACGGCCTAGATTCAGATCCCGACGACGTCAGAAGCTGAAGCCGACGACGTCACAACCATAAGGTGATGCTGTCACAAGGTTGACGTGGTCAAGACGAAACCCTAATGGCGGCGATCCGACGGCGTTACATTTAAATAGTGACGCCGTCGCATGTTGTAACTCTATATATAGAATTCGAATTTTCAGACTTTTAGAGAGGTAGTTTTGTGGAGTAAAACCTAAAACCAAATTTTGGCTGTCTTGGGTAGTATCTTAGGGTTCTCATACCCTATTTTACAACAAGATAAGTAATTTACTTCATTGATTCAATTATGTCTTCAATTGTATATGTGTATGCTTGCATGTTTTCCATGTCCGGCTAATTTATTTGTATGTTTGCTTAGATCTATGAAACCTATGTATTGAATATTGATTGGTTGTCTCTTATCTTCATTTTTATTGACCTAGGATTGTGATAGGTCATTGGTTGTGTTTTTAACGCTTGAGTAATCTTTGTGAACATTAGTTTATAATCACCTAGAGTTATTGTAGGCTAAACATCCAAAGATAACCTTAGAGTTAGTTTATGAATCCTAGAGATTTCGTAGGCAATAACCTTTAGGTAGTCTCAAAGAGTTAGGGAAAAAAACATACCCTACGACCTTAGAAGACACAACGCGTTAAGAATAAGGACGTGACAATTCAACCATCAATAGGAGATAACTAGGGAGTAGTAGCATCTAGGTAAACACATCTTTAATCATCATATGAGCACACATCAATTAGACATAGACTACCCCATAGCTTAGTTAATTAGAATAGATAATAGTAGAGTAATCGGTAGAAATACCACCCCCTCAATCCAATACCCCGAGATTCATAATTTCAATTTTTTTTTAAAAATATAAAAAGATAAAAAAAATAATCTTCCTCAACCCCAACCTTAGCGTAGTAATTTCTCACTAGCATTCCTATTCCCCTAGAGAACGATATCAATACCCGAGGCTTACCCTAATACTACACTACAACGATTAGGTTCACTGCCTAGGGTGTTGAAAAACTTGCTCGACGAAAAGGAAGTTCCTTTGACCCCGAACGCGCGTTGTACACGTATCAAGTTTTTGGCGTCACTGCCGGGGAATAGAATAGCTGGTTAGATTTCCACCTCGTTTAGGTTCCCTTGCTTGATTCCTATCAAGTAAGCTTTTTTCTCATTTTTAGCTTCCTCGTAGTCTATCCCCCTTCTTTGTGACCTTTGTTCGTAAAGCCCATCACTTTTCATCATGGAAGGTGATAATCAACCACCACTCATCAACCCACCACCAAATGACCCACTAAGAGGCCGTACTCTTAGTGAATACTCAAGACCAAACCACTTAGGCTATAGGAACACCATTGAGCTTCCAGACCAAGCCCAAACTACGACCCTTCGATCCAACACCATCCGGTTGGTGCAAAACGGATGTGCATTCCATGGACTTCGTTCCAAAGATCCTAATCAGCATCTTAAGGTTTTCCTTAAAATTGACGATTCAATCGACCTCGATGCTACTACTCGGGAGACCACGCGCTTGCGTATCTTCCAATTCTCTCTATGGGACCAAGCTAGTAATTGGCTTGAGCGACTTCCCGCCGGCTCCATCTCAAGTTGGGATGATCTCACTTCTCGTTTCCTTGCCCAATATTTCCAACCGGGGAGAACTACTAAGATTAGACGAGACATCTTGACGTTCCAACAACTTCAAGGCGAGTCTCTCTACGAGGCATGGACCCGATTCAAGAACTTGATCCATAGAGTCCCTCATCATGGCATTGATCTTTGGCTTCACGTCCAAATCTTCTATGACCATACCAATTTCATCACAAGGCGATCCATTGATCAAGCCGCCGATGGAAGGCTTAGCAACTCCAACGCAGAAGAATCATGGGATATTATAGAAGAGCTTGCCGATCAAAGCAACGGAAAATTAGAGTGAATCCCATGAAACCCCCGTTAAAGTGGTTTATGCCATATCGATTCCGTCTTGAGTCTTCCAACGTCACTGAAGAGCAAATGAGTACTCTTGAGAGAAGGACCGATTATCTAATTGAGAGGCAAAGGAGAGCTCCTGAACCAACCCCTCGAGCAATGGTCAGTTCCACTAACTCCACCAACCACCCAACACCTTTCTCTGAATCACCAAGTCGTGAGCAAAATCTTAATTTCGAACGGCGCTTCCGTTCTACTTCTCCAATACCACTCTCACCAAGTTTTAAGGAACAAATGAGAGAGTACATGGCAGCCCATACGGAAAGATTAGCAAAATTTGAAGAGGAGGTTTATAGGCAAAGGGAGGAAATGCAGGCAAAAATGACGGAAATGATGAACTTAGCAAAAGAGTATACTAAGACGAAGGTTCCCGAGAAGGTGCTAGTAAGAGGCGATGATCACTCCCCCCCCACTTCATTTGTTAATGCCATCTCCATTGTACCTGAGGAAGATGGAATAGTTGAGAAGAAGGAGGAGGCTGAAACCATTGATGAACCTGAGACCATTGAATACTATCTTAAGCACGAGATTAATAAAAAAACAATTGTTAACCAAGTGAAAAACTTTAGGTACAACGAGGTTCTTAGGAAGGCCCTAGAAGGAGAAATAACAGAAAAAGAGTATGACACCATGCCTATAGGACCTATGTATGAACTGGTTCTAAAAAAACCAGCAATGAAAAAACGAGAAACCACGGGAAACTTCGTAATACCATGTAGCATTGGTGACATTGATAATATAAATGCCTTAGCTGATCAAGGATCTGATGTAAACATAATGCTGCTATCAGTCTATAATAAGTTAACTAAGGAAGAGCCAATCAAGACCAATCTTATACTTTCCTTGGCAAATCACACATATGTCTACTCCATAGGAACAGCGGAGGATGTCTTAATTGAAGTGGCCAATATTGTCTATCCGGTGGACTTCGTGATCATAGACATTGAGGAAGATAGAAATATGCCACTCATTCTTGAAACATCTTTTCTGGCCACTGCCAAAGCAACCATCAAATGCGGCGAGGGTATCATGATACTCGAAAGTGGCAAGGGATACGTTAGGATACCTATTGTTCCAAGATATCCTTTGAAGATAATGGAGAAGATTACTGATGATAATCCACAGGTCCCTAACAATACGGTTAGAAAGAAAATTAACGGATGGGAAAAAGGGCTTAGAGACTTCATGGTTCAAGGGCTACATGCGACATTGTGGAAACGCTATAAAAAGTTAGGAAATAATCCTACCTCAATATCACAAACTCAAAAGAACCCTAAGGAATTCTTGAATGGAGAAAAGGTGCTTTTGTATAAATCGAGAATAAAAGCATTAAGAGGAAGAAATAAGCCAAGATGGTTTGGGCCTTATACGGCGAAAGAAACTAATCTAAAGAATAAAATCGTTATCATAATAGACGACGTTGGGAAGGAGTCCACGGTAAGCATACAACGTCTACAACCTTTTGATAAAGGCTTAGTAACTGAAGAAGGTGATGGTAATGAAGTCACGTAGGGGCACGACTTTGAGTCTAGCTACAAGACTCATAAATAAAGAAAAGCGCTTCGTGGGAGGCAACCCATGCTTAATTGTTTGCTTGTTTGTGTGTCGTATATCTTTTATTGATTGTTTATTCTCATGTTTGAATTTGTGAAAATGCTTTATTTTTTCTTTAACCTCGTCTTAATTACATATAAAGGTATTTTACAGAAGGGATAAGTGTAGGGAGGATTACACACGTTTTCAAAAAGAACGTGAACATGAGAATTACGATTATTAAAAAGATATACATGTGTGTTTGTTAGAGTCAAATGCTTGTATCGAGTCATAATGGATGTTTTGCAGAAATTTTTTCCAAATTCTAAAGATATAAATTTTCCAGAATTTTTGTTGGATCGATATACTTTAATCAAACTAACTTAACTATCTTGTTAAGGTTTAACAACCTCAGATAAATCCTAAGTTATTAACAAAGAAACACTGAGCAATCTTTATCAAGTACGCGGAATTTACTTAACAAAACTAAGAAGAATAACTTTTATTTTAAACTCTAAATCTGCTTATTATGCAGATACTCTAAACAACTCTAAGATTATCGACCTTCTCTCTAAAACTCTAAATAACTTGTGAATTCGTAGACTCTAAAACTCATAAACTCGTACCTCTAATGCCAATCTAGGAGTCCTTTTATAGGCTCAAGGATATCCTAGTCGGTTTACAATTTGTATCCTTGTACGACAAGTAATCTAATACAGAACATTCTAGAGTTACAATACTTTCCATAAACGAATATAACAGTTCTTTGTTCTTGCAGTTCTTTGACTTCGTTGTGCAGTACTTTGACTTTATCTTTAGCAGTAATTTGAATCTTTGACTTTTTCCAGTACTTTGCAGCTTACAGTACTTTCATATCTTCAGCACTTTCATATCCCAACAATCCTCGCCTAACTTGAATTCTACTTGCTTGACTTCAAGTTCCTTTGTGAATATATCTTTAACAGCTTCATCTTTAAGGACAGATTGTTTTTTGTTCTTTAGATTGTATCTCTGTAGTGTCTGTGCTTGTCAAAGTATCTCTTAGAATTATTCTTTTACAGCATCATCCAGCAAGCTCCATCTTTACAGCAATACAACAACATATGACAATTTGTACATTAATTCAGTTTAAGTTGCATACTATTCTCATCACTTCCAGGTGTGTTAACTCCTGTGAGAGGTGAATCATTGAAAATTTAATGGATTTAGATCTCTTTACCAAAGCCATTAACTTCGGAGTAGCCAAATGTTTTGGTGTGTAAGACCATGGTACATTGATAACCATATGATTTTTAGCAAATCATCAGCTATCAACAGATTTGAGTTGTCTTTACCAAAAGTTGTACCCTTCTGGACTAGTTAGTTCTTTTATCTAATGGTGAACTAATTACCAATAATGGTTTTTCCACAGCCTTTACCACAAGCCATTTTCTTGTGGGCTAGCCAACTCTTCACATTAACTGATATGGTGAGTTGATTACCATACAACTTATTAGCAAGTTGTCAACTAAAAACGGATTTGAAATATCTTTACCAGAGCCGTTTGCTCATGGATTAGCCAATCCTTTTGTAACCATGGTGGATTGATAACCTATTGATGTTGCCCTCTTAAAATCCATTTATTGCATTTAACCTTTGTTTCAAAATATTTGTTACTTAACAAAAGGTTTCTTTCAAAAATCACTTAACTGGTTTAAAGGCTGCAAGCAGTACTTTGATTAAAGTACTGTTTGATACAGCAGTACTTTGAATAAAGTACTGTTTTATCAAAAATAATTTATTCAATGAAATTCATACCAGTTTACTCATCATTTTCAGCAATGGTAGTCCAGTTGATAAACAAATTGATGACCATGCAAGCAGTTTCATTATCCTCTTCTACTTCCATTCCATGCTCTATCATTCTTCTCATGAGCTCGACTGTGAGAGGGTATCTTCTGTCTGCATACATGTGGATCATCGTTCTATTTTCTAGCTCTAAAACATGAACTCCAGACTCTTCAAAGAATCTCCAGCAGACAATTTCCCAATTTTCTTGATTCTTCCATATATCATCAGTGCTTTCCTCTTCAGTTTCCCACATAGTTATGAGATCTCCAAGTAACACTAAACCGATTCCTTCTGATGGATTATGTTCAAAGTAAGCTTTCACCACATTATATAAATAGAATAGATCCACTCTATCTATAATATGTAATAAATCCCATAGCCTATTGAAAACTTTGAAGCTTTCATCTTCTTTATGAAAAATCATATAATCTCCATCTTTGGATTTCACAACTTCAAAAACACTAATTTGAGATCTGTTCATCTTCATATTAGCATTTTCTTTGGAATAATCAAAATCTACTGTTCTGAGATAATTCCTTAGTTCATCTCTAGTTTCATATCTTAATTAAACTCTTTCTTTCTTTGAGAACTGTCTATCTTCAACTTCAGTTTTCCTTTTTCTTTTTAAACTCTTCTTCCTTTCTGCTTCAGTCCAAGTAGCTTCTTCTCTAAAATCTTTGATGCCTGCAACATCTTTCTTATAAGCCTCTGTTTCAGCATCATATAGTCTTTTCATATCAACATAATTCAGCTTCTGCAATCCTTTATATCCTCGACCTTTCAAATAAGCCATCATAGCATACTTGTCTTTAGCTAAATTAGGTCTTCTTGGCATATATCTAACAGGAGTAGGTGACTGTAATGGTTCAGCAGCTTCAGAATCTAATTCATCTTGTAACTTCTTAGCTACTTCTCTACTCTGAGCTTCTTCAGCTTCCTGAGCTTCTCTATCTTTAGCATTTAACTCCTCTTGAAGCTTTCTAGCTGCAGCTTCATTCCTAGCAACTTCAATTGCTCTAAGTTCTGCCAAAGTTAGCTTTTTCTTCTTAGTTTCTACCAGAACACCTTTCCCTTTATCCTTAGGATCAATTGCAGGTTGAGAAGTTCTTTGTTGTTCTTCTTCTTGCACTTCTGAAATAGTAACACCACCTCTTGGTTATGATAAATCTTGCAAAATTACAGCAATGAACTCATCATCACTTGCAGAATGGATGGGTTTGAGTGTAGCTTCCTCTTCTTGTATAACAGTTGTAGAAGGACCAGCTTCCTCTTCAAAATTCAATACTCTTGGAGTAATTAACTCTTGTCTGAAAGATCCTTGTAGTTGTTGAAAAGCAGTACTTTGAGCTTCAGTACCTTGATCATCAGTACTTTTAACTTGAACTTGCTCCTCTTCAGTATCTTGAATGATCTTCTCTTCAGTCTTTTCAGAACTTTCAGGTTCATTCTCCTTGACAACATCTTCTTTCAAATTTTCTTCGTCTAAATTCCTCCCCAAGTTGACAAAAGATGGTTTAGGAACCTGTTTGCCTTTAGGTGTCTTCTTAAATTTCCTTCGGCGCTTGTTTTCTTTCTTAACCCATAAGCGATAACGTTTAATAAAAGGTGCAACATAATTCTTTAACCTTCTATACTTGAGCTTCAACCGTCTAATTTCTGTAGCCTGATCTTCAAATGATTTCTTAAACCTTGTCAATTCCCTTGTTAAAGCATAATTATTGAGAATTTGACCTTCAGGCTCCATAGTTGGTTCAACACCTCCAGATGACAAAGGTTCTGCATGTGGAGATACTTGTGGAGATGGTTGTGGAGATGCTGGTGGAGATGCTTGTGGTACTTCAATGTGTTCATGATTAGTACTTTGTGAAGCAGTACTGTGTGAAGCAGCACCTTGAGATGCAGTATGTTGAGAAGCAGTACTTGCAGATGCAGTACTTGCAGGTGCAGTACCTTCACTGTCTTCATCGTCTCCAGCATTAGCTCGAACAGCTTCAACAATTTCCATCATAGAAGGAGTTAATGGAGTATCTTGACCTCTGAATAAAGCACTCCTTCTTGCCATAAAGGTAAAAATCTTTGCTTGTTGTACAATAACAGACAGTAGGTCTGTGGGTTTTGGTACATCAACAAGTTGCTTGTTCAAGAAAACCTGTATAAACCTTGGGTACATTAGCCATTTAGATCCATGTGAGATATGTGAAATCATTCCATCCAGTATTAGCCTTGAGAAGTTAAAAACCCGATTTGTAGCTAACCTAACTATAGCAGATGCTATATTTGACCAAAACTGCTCCCAAGAGGTACTCTTAGCACTTATGCAATGGAGCAGCACATGAACCAAAAATTTCCAATGAGGACAAAATAAAGGTTTCTTGAAGGTTTGTTCTGTTAAGGACCCTTCATAACTAAGATCCCTAAATGTATCCCAAATTAGTTGCTTGTCAAAACGAATAGCCCCTTCTTCATCAGCAAATAATAAATCAGCTCTAATAGAGGCTTCTGTAATAGTCACAGTTCGTCCAACAACTGTGGATCGAACATAATATTCATCATTCTCCATATAATCCCTAGCATTAGCCCAAAATTCTTGAATCCAAGGTGCAATGATATCCGGCTCCACTAAAAGAGCATAACTAATTGGCGACCCAGTAAGATAATCAATCATATCATGAAAAACCACATTCGCCTCAGTCTTTTCTAAATTAGCTACCATATTATGCTTTGAAACAGTAGGACGATTCGCCATTGTTGATTATGTAAGCACAATAAAGTTTTAATCGAATAATATAGAGGTGATGAGAGAAATATGGAAAAGATTCTAAAGTATCAATATAAGAGGGAAAATCGGAGAGTAGTTATTTATAGGTGAGATTTGAAAAATCACAGCCCATAATAACAAAAGTTACCGTTAGGATTAATTACCCCTCAATATAACCGTTGGAACAATACTTTAATAAGACAAACAGTACTTCCACGTATGCAGTACTTTCCCAAGCAGTACTTTCCAAGCAGTACTTTCACGAAAAACAGTACTTTTCCAAATTCTTCCGTATAAACTAACTATACATAAATAGCCTCCCCTCAAGCAATGCACAGGACTATACTAATACTAAATAGTCCTCCCCTTAAATGTAGCTCAGTAATTAATCATGCCAATGCTCACCACCAAGTGAGTGAATCTTGAAACATCAAAACCTTTGGTAAGTAAATCAGCCACATTATCATCTGTGTGAACCTTAACCACATTAATGAGCCTATGCTCATAGCAATCTCTGATAAAGTGATGCCTAATCTGTATGTGCTTGGTCTTGGAATGATAGACTGGATTCTTCACAATACAAATAGTACTCTCATTATCAATGTTGATAGGAGTATTTTTGAAATTGAACCCATAGTCCAAGAGTTGATTTTGCATCCACAAAACTTGTCCACAACAGCTTGCAGCAGCTACATATTCAGCTTCAGTAGGGATGTTGCTCGCAATTATTTGTTTCTTTCATTGCCAGGAGACTAATCTTCTTCCAAGATATTGGCATCCTCCAGTGGTTGATCTTCTATCATAGTTATCACCTGCATAATCACTATCTGAAAAGGCTTCTAAGTGAAAAGGTGACTCTTTTGGATACCACAACCCCAACTTAGGTTGTTGTTTCAAATAACAGAAAATTGTTAGGAATTGGAAATTCCATGTTAAAGTGTCGGTCACCCCAATAATGGTCTAGCATATGTTAGCTCGTAGATTTGTCGTTGTTTACATTATTTAGTAGTTTATTAGTTAGTTTGTAGCGTAGATTAGTTTAGTGCAACACCGTGGAGGAAGGACGGGTCTTTACCCACTGTATACCTGATCCACAGGCCGATAGGAGGTCGTGTATTTTGTAAGTATAAATACCCCTTCCATCCATGGAAGGGGTGTGGCTTCTTTGAATAAACCTTTCATTTTCTTAAGCAACTCTCTTCAAGAAACCTCCTCTCAACTCTCTTCATCTCACTAAATGGCTTTCTTATTTAATCATTGTCCTAGACCACCCGAATCATCAAACAACATAAATATTGGATCCTAACAATTGGTATCAGAGCCAAGGTTGTGTTGTTTTGATGATCCGAATGGTTTTTGAAGCGGTTTATTATGCGATTTGATACGGGTTGTGTTTGTTTATGGATATTTGTGGTTCGAATCATGTTGACTATTTGTGTGCTCAAAATAATATCTTGGTTAACAGTTCCTTTAAATAAACATTGTATGTATATCTTATGGTCAAAGTCCAATAATTTTTACAAAGTTTTAACTCTGTTTTTGTGTCCATTTTTGTTGGTCCAAACTGTGGTAATATTTGTGACTTGTACCATACCATGAATATTAAGTGGTCAAAAAGGTCAAAGAAGCATTTGTTTTTAATGCTTTGTCTGGGTTTGGTTAAACTGGTCATGAGTCTTTCCTGATTGCGAGTGTTATTTTTGGATGCGAGTTGAGTTAACTTGCATGCGAGTTGACTGGAAAAGTGTCCGGATACAATGAACTAACTGGTATGCGAGTTGAATACTAGCTGGTATAATGCGAGTTGTCCATAAAGTCAAATGCGAGTTGTCTGAAGTGCTTTATTTAAAGCGACTTGTCTTAAAAGATTTAGTCTTTGCGACTTGTCCAAACTCTGTCAAAAAATCTGAAAGCAGATGCAGTTTATCAATGTTTTATAATATATGCGAGTTGATTAGCCAAACCTGAAGCGATTTGTGTGTGTTATGTGCTAAGCGACTTGCCATATGCGAGTTGTGAGTTTTGATTTTTGAGTCAAAATACTATGCGTGTTGTCAAGTTTATCTGTCAAAAGCGAGTTGTGCTATCTAAAACATGCGAGTTGGTTAAGTATGCGAGTTGAGCATACACTTTTTGACTATTGAGCCATAAGCAGTTGGTAACCTGACTTGTTGACCACAAATATACCAAATACCATTATCTCATCTATGACTTTAGGATACACCATCATCAGTCCAATTGATTTCGTCTGAAATGTAAAACGATATGTAAAAGTTTCAACAGCTCCTAATCATTCATTCATCTCTATCCCCTTATCACATCTCAACTTCAACAACATCAGACCCTCACAAACCCTCGTCAAATTATGTAAACTTATTAATATCAAAATTATTAGATCTCAGAAACGGTTCACTTCTTCCAATCTTTTAAAGATTTGTTCTTGAAGTTGAACTCACATCTTCATCGACCCCCTAACAGTGATGCTATCCGAAAATAAAAGAAATGAATATAACAAGTATGTTATTTCATCCCTTTGGTTCATTTTAATGAAAAACATAAAATCATATGACATAACAAAAAATAAACCTACCCGTGATAGTTGTCCAAAGATCTCGTTGTTTGTAACCGAGACTATACCATCCCCGTGGCATCAAAGGTCCTCTTGCCATCCCTGTGGCAAAGCGTTGTGTTAATCAGTGCTGTGTTGAGAGCATTTTTTTTATGAAGGTGTACTGATGAATCTTTAGGGTTATGGTGAGAGAGATTAGAAGAGTGGAGTGAGATTAATTAGGATTAAGATGATGATGGATATTTGTGTTTAGGTCGATTTTGGATGTTATGTTAAGATGAGATCTATTTTTTCTTGAGTGGATGCGTTTCAGTGAGAAGATAAGATGGGGGCTGTATGTTTTTGTGAAGTGATTAGGGTCAACATATGAAGAGAAATATTAGGGTAGTAAGCTTTTTTTATCCGGACCTTTTATGTGTGAGCTAATTGCATCGGGCACTCAGTGGGCTTCAAAATCAATACTTGTGTCAATACTTGGGCCCAATGCCTCACCCTATGGCTCGTGGACCTCAACTGGACCGGATATGAAATGGATTGGAGTGTGTTATTGGATGTAAATATTGTCATCCGAATTTGTGTGTTACAAACCTTGGATTATATTAAATGTGTGGCAACACGAAAAAGTATTTTGATATCCAAAATTCATTTCTTGATACAAAACTTGATAATTGTTGTCATTGAGAGGTAATTTTTGGTATGGTAAAATTTTCACGGAGGATACAAATTCACGGATTGAGCTTAATATTTGTGATAAGGATTATTGAAGTTGGTAACCTCACTTGGGCTTTGGAGTTTGAATGGAAAAATCACACTCTTCGTTTGGAGGTTGATATACAATTTGGAGATTGATTTACAATTTCAAATTTATTATAACAAGAGTATAAGTGATTGTTACACAAGTTCATTTGAACATTGGGTCGTGATGCTTTGATTAGGATGACATTCAGATGGGCTTATCAATATGTGATCGGAGTTATGAGATTTGGATGGACGGGATTTGTTGAAGTGACTTGATGATGACAATTGTTGTTATAAGGTTTGATACTTTGGTGTATACATCTTCACGGAAAATATTTTGTCACGGCTTGAATTGTTATTGGAACTAGGTTGACTACGGGGTTGTTTGTGTTCGATATTTCTTATTTGGATTTGAAGTGAGATTTTCTGGGCGCGTTTACTTATTTCGTCTTCTTCTTTCTACCCTTCCGCGAAGATGACTTGTTTGGGCATTTATAGAGGGTGATAAAGACTTGGCTATTTAGTTACGTTTGTGATTCTTTCTCGCTTAACCCACAACGTAGTTATCACTTCGGTGTCTCACTCAGTTGAGAATGTCAAGAGGTTTTGTACATTGGGTACACCGCTTTCTTCTTCACGAGGATTAGTACAAGTTTAAGTAACAAATATGGGGAATTTTACTTCTTGTTCAAGTTTGGTATATCGGATTTACTTCACCATATGGTCATAGCAATTGCCGACAGAATTTGAGAATGATGTGTCTACCAAAGTGCTTACTGGATGGGTGATGATTTTGATGATGTTGGATAATGAACCGTTGATGAACCACATGTTCCCTAAAACAGATATTCACCGAAACCAAAGTCGTCATAACACATTCAAGCTGACATTGTTTACGGTTTTGTCTTGATTTTGTAAAACTCAGAAAGAACCTATTTCTAGGTTTAAATCATAGACTTGTAAAATCCCGTGACAATGGAAACATCCCGGTATTAGTAAAGTGCATTTCCGAATCTATCTTACGGTTTATTCTTGGTTTTGTAAAACTCAAAGAAACTATTTCTCGGTTTAAACCTTAGAGTTGTAAAATCCCATAATGATGGAACCATCTTGGAGAAGAGAAAGTGTACGGATCTTCGATCTTAAAGGTGCTACGCTTTCTACTTCGAAGAAGGGATAAAAGGGTGTACTTCATGAATTGGATGGGTGTTTGGATATTCGTCATGGCGGTTTGGTTACTTCAATGTTTTACGGGTTATGTCATTAAACCATGGTCGGATGAAACCATTATTTAAGTTCATTTAAATGTCAAAGAAGCTAGATTTGAGCGTAAGATGTGACAACGACGCTAATTCAAGTATATTTATTTGAGGTTGAAGTGAAATATCACGGCGAAAGTGTACTTAGTATCCGAAGGTGTCGGGATGGATGGATGAGGATTCTTCAAGATCCTTGTTCGAGGTTATTATCAAAACGAAGACTTGGAAATCTAGTTATTGTTGGGTGTCTTTTACCTTTTCTTTTACCACTTGGGAAATTGGGCTCATACCACTACAAAATAACTATCACTTTAAGGAGTTACGCTTGTAGTGCTCGTCACATTGAATTGTGGATTCTCAAGAGGTGATGTATGTCTATTACTTGATGGTTGGTTGGATGAAGAGTATAGAGTACTTAGAGATTCAATGGAGGATGAAGTCTCTCAAGACCGCCTTTGTTACATATGTGCTAGTTTAAGTCACGAGTTCGGGGTAGTTTACTTTAGGGTCAAATTCATTATATCGGTTTTTCCCATCACCGCTTCACGACAAATAGCCTACCAATGATAATGGGGTGATTATAAGTTTGCCAAGAGTAGATGAAAAGAGAGATTATGACGTCTGCTCACATTAGTTCAGCCTCAGACTTCAACATAATGACGATATGAACACAACAGTTCATGCCTCGCTCTCAAAGAAAGAAAAGTGTACGCTTCAGGCGCTTTATCTTCGAAGAAGAGAAATCTTCTTATGACGCTTTGAACACACAGCTCAAGCCTCAGACTTCAAAGAAAAGAAAAGTGTATGCGTTCTTAAAGCGCTTTATCTTCAAAAGAAGAGAAATCTTCTTATGACGCATGAACACAACAATTCATGCCTCGTTCTCTAAAGAAAAGAAAAGTGTACATTTCGGGCCAGCTTTATCTTCAAAAGAAGAGAAATCTTCTTATCAATGTATGAACACAACGCCATGCCTCGCTCCTAAAGAAAGAAAGTGCACGCGCGCTTGCTTTTATCTTCTCAAGAGAAATCTTCTAAATTATGACCATTCTCATCAACATGCTTTATACTTTTCCATGGCTTCAATCATCATGTGAACCGAGCTACCATTGATTGTTTTCTTATTCCACTTGCTCAACTATAATGAAGAGGGTGACATCATGTGCTAATATTGCGGGGGAGAAGTGTGAATAGACTACATTTGGTTAAGATATTCACTTATTCAATCAAGAATGGCATCTCCGTATGCAATTCTTGAGGGGAGAAGAAGTGTGAATTTTTTGCATTGTTGATTGATATTTGAGAATATAAATGGTCATCCGGCTCTAAACTCATGTAAGAACCGAAGCTTCTTCTTTATCGGGTCATCTTCACATGTAGTTTCTTCTAAGAGCTGTTGGTTGACATCTTCACACTGCCGATATGATTAAATGACAAAGTGCTTCTAGTTGTCGGGCTTGATTTCTTTGATGAACATCTTTATGTTCTTTTTGATTGGAAGGATTTTAATTAAGGGGATTTGCTATTTACAAGTTAACGGGAATTCCTTTGGTGTAAAGAAGATGTTAACTATCTATTCCCCAACTGACAATCTAAGAAGGTCGAGTCTACGGGTTCTACATTTTCACATATGTTAGAAGACTAAAATACGAGTTGCATGTGATTATCAAAAGACTTCTTCTTATTCTGGGCATTTATCAAACAGATTGTCGGTTTAGGGGAGAGCACTAATTGGGGAGATTGAAATGCCAAGTTTAATCCTAATTAGACTTGCTCACGCTATTCTTCAAAGAATTTGACTCTCAATATATCCGAGCTAATGATGTTCTTCTCAAAATATTTCTAGTATAATGGACTTACAAAGAGTCGCTTGATTCTCAAGTGTCAAAACCAGCCAGGCGTAAGGAGACAAGCACCTAAACGCGAGTAAACTTGATGAACTTAATACTTATAAGTAATTGAAGATACCCCGGGAAGACAAATGTTATTACCGCAGAGAAACTCAAGGTTTGACTCATGACAAGTAAACTTAATGAACTTAATTCTTCTAAGTGATTGAAGATATCCCGGGAAAACAAATGTCATGACCGCAGAGAAACTCAAGGTTTTACTCATCAAGGCGTTTAGTATTTCAACTACGTGGGGGAAGTGATGTTAGAAAAAGTTTCTGAAGATAAAAGAGGTACACTAGTGTGTGGTGATTTCGATGGTATCGCAATGATTAGGGGAGAGAGAGTGTGTACATTGGGGATGCTCACCGGTGACTTGAGTGCCTAATCAGTGATTCAGAGATATAATCACTTATTCCGGAGTTGACATCCGCAGAGATTGTCATCCCGAGATAATCGCGACTTGGCCCTTCTTCAACGTTATCGCTATTCCTTCCTTGGGTATTGGCATACTTCTCGGATACTTGAGCTTTATACACTATCATTAGGGAAGAAAAATGTGAACATGGGGAGGTGTTTTCATTCCCCATGATGTGTATTGAGAGCTCTTGGGTATTGGTGTACTGGTTCTTGAGCTTCATACACCATCATCCGGAAGAAAAATGTGAACATGGAAGGTGTTTTCATTCCCTCATGATGTGTGTTAGGGAGAGTTCTTGAGCATTATACAAAGAAAGTGACCGCTCAATTCAACTACTTGGGGAATTGTTCTCTTGACACCTTTTGGAATGGATTGCTTCAGCGCCGAGAAAAGAAATTTGAGAAGATTGTTTTATGTGTGGATGATACGCTGTTGTTCTTCTTGTTGATGATATAACCTCGAACTAAGAATCACAGTGATTATTCTTGAAAGGAGCAGTGGGATTTATGATAATGGTGTGCTTCTTTGTGCACCTGGCTAAGACAAGCTTGAAATAGAGCTTCAATCGCTCATCTAATGGATCTTCGGTTTGGGGAAGCGCCAAAGTCTTTTTCTGGCTCATGTTCTATCTTCTATTCCGAGCCTGGAAGCTTTGGTGGTGAATGTTTAAGAGATGAGCGATTTCTTCTTCAACAACGGGCTACTTGATATCCTTATCTCGGTACTCGTATCATCATCTTCTTTTACTATATCATCTTATCTATCCTTGTAAATATTTATTCAAAACATAATACAAAAATAGAAAACCAACAAAAAGAAAATAGAAAAATATAAAACCAACAAAAATCCATAAAAATCAGAAAAATTTGAAAAATACCAAAAATATGTTTTCTCAAGACATGTCTTCCGGTATCGATAACATCTACGGTCTTAGAAATGTCATTCAATAATGGCACGGGACTTTAGATGAAGTTCGAGCAGAGGTGTAAATATTCTTTTCCGATCATGTCTCAAAATTTATGGCTTACGCTATTTCTTCATCGTAACCCGCGCTAAAAATATGGCTTGCGGTTATTTCGATCAGAACGTGCTTAAATCTAATGGCTTGCTATTATTTCAGATAGCAACCCGCTCTTACAAGAAAGGAAAGTGCTGCGCTAAACCAATTTTCAAATATTTCGTGCACTTATCCTAAAATATATTGAGGAAAGTATGTCGAAGGACTGCTGTTCCTACACAAATGTTTTTCCGTCTAAAATTCTTCAGAAAAATATTTGTTGTATTTCAAAATGGTGGTAAAATGAGTTGCTTGAAAAATCAATCAGATCGAGTTTTCAGATATTTCGAAAAACTCAATCGATGACTTCGCTTTTAACCTTTTCAAGAATAAGTCATTGATTGAGGGGAGAATGTTTTCAAATCATATCATCTAACAAGATTATCTTAATCATCCTACGTGCTTATCTATTAAATACAATTGCCTATGTTGAAGGACTAGGTTTCTAGGATATGATTATTAGGATTAGATGATTAGAGTTTGATAAACACATTATTCCCATTTACCTTATATGATCCGATTGATATGTTGGTTAGACTTTTATTAGTCGATTGTTGTTTGGGTGATGTCGACCACCATATATCTGTTTGTGTTCACTAACATATACATGTATATTGGTATATAAGAATGTTCCCGATCCGGATCCCACAATTGAAGATGATTGGATGCTGAAAGGAAAGGGTAACGATATCTTGGGTTGACAAATGAAGAAACGGAGCTTAATTGGACTTCCATGGAGAGTTGGCATAAATGCAACGTAAGAGGTCTCACTTGCATCGCCAGATGATTTTCTTCTAAGTGATTGAAGAAACGGAGCTTAATTTGACCTCAGTTGGTATTCAAAATGCAACGTGAAAGAAGTCTCATCGCATCGTGATGGTTTTCTTCCAAACCCTACAAAGAACAACAACGGATGCTTCTCAACCACCTAACATATCTTTGTAGGTGTGACACCATTTTCTAAAACTTTGATTAAAATTGTTTTGAAAATGAAAAATATTGTTTTGAAAATAAATTGGACTTAATTTTGAAAATCACCGGACTTCTTTTTATCTAAACCTAAGTCACTCAATTATTGACTTCTGTCATGGATTGAGGGGGAGAGTGATTTAAATAAAATATTTTCAAACAATATCTCTTCATAAAAGTCCGTTTGTTCGAAATTATGTGGTGATCTAAAGATTTAATGTTATGTCATGGTATGATTTTTCTTTTGAATCAAGGTCTTTCAAAATGAAATCTTTTCTATTCTTGTTTGATTGTGAAATTGTTTTGTTTTACTCAAAAGATCTCTTAAAACAATCATACCTGACACTAACAATCTTTAATGTCTAAATCATGGTCCTTATTAATCATTTTTCAAAATTAAATTTTGCCACGCCTTTCCCCAAAATCTTTTAAATGATTTAAATCAATTGGGATCACAAATCTCAAAAGGTTTGAAATTTTGATCTGGGTATAGATCGTGAGTTAAATCTCATCTGCTTTAAATGGAATTGGATTTAGTCCTTCAAAGGCACTCCTGCCTCCATGTGCCAAACGATTTCATACACAATGCACATGTTGAGGAGGAGGATTTATCCAAAACAAGATGAGTATTTAAACCTGGCCACATTTTCTCCCATGTTTTCTAAACCTAATTAAATCACTTGGGATCCAAAATCTCAAAGGGTTTGATATTTTTAATCAGGGGAGAATTTGTGATTTAATTATAAATTTGATAAAAGGTGATCGCTTTTGATTTAATTGTGTGTGTCGCTCTCTCATACGCTAAACGCCAATCTCGGCACATATTGAGGAGCAAACAAACTATCGAGGTACGAAAGCCTTTTAAAGTAATTTATAAAGTACCTTGATTGTGTTTAAAATGGTTTCTTAATGGCGCTTGTGATTGTGGATGTGCTTCAAATGAACTCTTGCCTCTATGTGTTAAAATGATTTCTCTTATCCTATGCACATATTGAGGGGGAGAATTTTACCATGAAAATCAAATGGCTTTTTCGTATGAAAATTGTGATCAAAGAAAATATTTCAAAGTCCTCTTGCCTCCTTGTGCTAAACAATTTCTAAATCATACACATGTTGAGGGGGAGCTTTTCTAAATGATCAAAACTATTAGGGTACAAAATGCTTTGATCTCGTATCACAAGTACCTTGATTGTTTTCCAAATGATTTTTCAATTGGTTTCAAGGAAGAATGAACTGTACCAAAAGACCGACCATTTTACTTTAGGCATGGAGTTATAAGGATGGTGAGGTTAGGTATTTGTTCCCACGATCCGCTAGAACCGGAGGGATCTTCCGTGGACAATCCACTAGATAGTGTAGAGTCCTTAGGAATATTGAAAAAGGAGAAAAATGAGAAAATGGGAAGAGTGCGGATGAGACGAGCTAGTAATCGGAATAAACCCAACAAGGTTATAGTAATGAAGTCTCGGTAAGCACTGACGGGGTTGAAGAATGAAAAAGAAATGAATGTGAACAGGGTGAAAAGAAATAGCCCTCCAATAATTCAACCTTAGGGCGCAAACCGGTTCAATACATATGCTACTAGTGGTTACCAAGGTAACACTGGTATTGAAGACAAGACATCATGGACCCAAAGCTGACGCATCGCACTAACCTTCCCAAGCTACTCAAGTTCCTCTTAAAAGGGCTTGTTTCATTCTCACGAAGAACCCACATAATCTATCGACTTTCTCTTAGAGATTGTTGATATTGAAGAAGGAGACCTCTCCCTAGTCTCCCAGATAGGAACCAAATGTTCAAAATTGAGTCTAGAGCCAAGAGATCATCCACAATATCTCATTAGGACACTAAATTAACTTGAAGACTTGTCGCTTCACATAATGTGGAAAGTAAGTATATATTAAGAGTCCTACGATTATCCTTGTGGTATTTCCGAACATCCGGTGATATGCATACATATTCACAATGAAGATGGAAAGCCTTCTAGAGCCAACATCAAACAAGCTCGTGGTAGGTGGCATGTGAGATCTATTCTATAGATCAACCATGTGACAACTGGATAGAAACGATGGGGCGATTCACTCGTGAATCAACCTTGGTCCAGAATGGAATTGACTAATACTTTTGGAAAACCTTCGTGTGCAAATCTTCTTTTCTAGCACATCAATGTGTACTTATGTTTTAAAACACAAAAAGTATCTCTTATTGAAAAAATACTTTTGGAAAAACCGCTCGATGTGCAAATCTTCTTTTCTCTAGCACGTCGAATGTGTACTCTATCAAATATAAAAGTATTTATGATTGAAAATTGATCTTTCTCATAAAACCTTCGTCGTATTGCAAAACTCTTTATTCTAAGCAATACGCGATTGTTTTCAAATCAAATTTTCATCAATCGCTGAATCTCAATTCGGTTCACTCAATTGTTGTCTTCTTTGAGACGCTCCAGCTTGAGAACGGCTAGAACAAATGCTAAACCCCTCACAAAGGAGATTCTTAGGAATCCTACCGATCACAAAAGATGCTTGTATCGATCAACGGGAACCGTGAAGGTCGCGGTACCTCAATTCAACGAAGTGATCAAAGACACTTTCGTGTGTTTTATTGCTAATCGTTGTTTCGCAGTACATTTGGACGGTTGCTATAAATGGGTCGTAATTGAGGAGTCAATCCAAAGCCGCATACTCACGATCACACTTAATTTGAAGAAATCATGACCGGTGCATATCTACATAACTCGGTTCTCGATATTTTTATACTATGCTTCGCTTCATTGCCGCAAATATCATGAACCGAAGGCTTCCGCTACTCGATGGAAAGATGTCATGATTCAAAAGTGTGAGCATGTCGGTCAACTTCACATGATGGCAACACAATAAAGGGTGATCCAGAGATTTCTCGGGTCGATGATCTCAAAGGAAGCTCAAGATCATCAAAGATGTAGATCGCTTAAAGGCCTCCACTAAAAGTACAAATCAATGCCTGACTTTGAAGAATCGCTACAATTGCACAAAGATTGCAAAAATGAAGAATTCAAGACTACGAGCTCAAGAACCTCAAGTTTATATAGAATGCTAGGATTTGAAATGTAAAACATGGGGTGACCTCCCTTAGGGGAGATTGTTAGGAATTGGAAATTCCATGTTAAAGTGTCGGTCACCCCAATAATGGTCTAGCATATGTTAGCTCGTAGATTTGTCGTTGTTTACATTATTTAGTAGTTTATTAGTTAGTTTGTAGCGTAGATTAGTTTAGTGCAACACCGTGAAGGAAGGACGGGTCTTTACCCATCTGATACCGATCCACGTGCCGATAGAGGTCGTGTATTTTGTAGTATAAATACCCTTCCATCCATGGAAAGGGTGTGGCTTCTTTGAATAAACCTTTCATTTTCTTAAGCAACTCTCTTCAAGAAACCTCCTCTCAACTCTCTTCATCTCACTAAATGGCTTTCTTATTTAATCATTGTCCTAGACCACCCGAATCATCAAACAACATAAATATTGGATCCTAACAAAATTTCTTCATCGCATTCATGTGAGAGATCTTTGGTGAGACTTGATATCTTGCACATAAACAAACCGAAACATGATATCGTGCCTTGATGCAAGAAGATACATAAGAGAGCCAATCATTGATCTGTATAACTTGACTTCAACTGGTTGTCCATCTTCATCTTTGCCCAATGAATTGATAGATTTAATAGGTGTAGTAACAGCCTTCATATCATCAAAATTGAACTTCTTAAGTATGTCAACATACTTATTTTCGATCGATAAAAATACCTTCCTTTGACCGCTTAACTCAAGTCCTAAAAAGAAAGTTAACTCTCCCATTGAACTCATTTGAAATTCCTTCATCATTTGACACCGCCAAACTCCTTAACCATGGACTGTTTGGTAGCCCCAAAGATGTTATCATCAACATAGACTTGAACTAACATGATATCCTTCTTGTCTCTCTTGATAAACAAAGTCTTGTCAATAGCTCCCCTTCTGTAGCCATGTAGCAATAAGAATGTAGAGAGCCGCTCATACCAAGCTCGAGGTGCCTCATGAAGGCCATAAAGAGCCTTAACCACCTTGTAGACTTTGTTTGGATGTTTAGGATCTTCAAAACCAGGAGGTTGTTTGACATAAACTTCCTCTGTAATTTTGCCATATAAAAAGGCACTTTTGACATCCATCTGGTAAACTTGAAATCCCATATAAGAAGCAAAAGCAAGAAATATTCTTATAGCTTCAATATATACTTTTTGATCCTTGCAGTGATCATAGCAACTTGCCACCTGATATCAATTTCTTCAAGTGCATCTTCTTCAATCTGTGCTAGATCTTCTTCATAAGTGACAGGTAAACTAGCTTGTCGTGCAAAGAAGGAGCACATAACTTCATCCGAGTGCATAGTGGTAGTTGGTGGGCCCGCCGAGCATATGAAGGGGTGTAAACAACAATACTTTGAGAAGCAAGACTTTGAGGAGAAGCAGCATTTTGATTGAAGCACGCCTTCTTTTCGATGATAGAAAAGCAATATCGTGAGAGACTTGGAATTTGTTTGACCACCCATCTCTTGCTCATACACCTTCAGTTGATGATAGAGATCATCAAAGTCCATGACATCCAAACCTTGTTGTCCTATGATCATTGTAGCAATCACATGCCATGTAGATGGCAAACTCCTTAGAAACTTCAAATTAGCATCCTCAACTCGATACTTCGCCTTGTATAACTCCAACATGTTGAGGAGATTTTGAAACCTATCATATGCAAAGATCAAGACTCTCTTTCACCAACCGTGAAAGTTTCAAACCGGTTTTCAAAGAAATTTCTATGCATCTTCTTAGAGGCTTCATTCCCTCCAATTTGGTTCTTGAGAGCGCCCAGAGTCGCTTAGCATCTTTAGCATCATGAAATTTGAGAAGATGACCATCTAGAATGGCGCATAATAGAATGTTGAGTGCCTTCTTGATTCCTTAAGGTTGTCCGGTAAGACTGGTTTAGGTGCTTTGGGTTGTCCAAGAACATCAATGGGTTCTGGAACAACTTCATTCCCATTAACAATTACATTCCATAGAGCATGGTCTCAGAATGGCAAGATAATCTCCTCATCTTCATGCACCGTAGATCATATTCTCCTTCTTGATTATTGGAATTCGAAAGTGAGGTGATTGAGGTGGTGGAACAGCCTTCACGACATCTTGAATATTGTTGTAGTAGGGTTTCTTCCTAGTCAAAGTTTCCACACAAGCTCTGATACCACTTGTTGGATCGATATACTTTAATCAAACTAGCTTAACTAGCTTGTTAAGGTTTAATAACCTCGGATAAATCCTAAGTTATTAACAAAGAAACACTGAGCAATATTTATCAAGTACGCGGAATTTACTTAACAAAGCTAAGAAGAATAACTTTTATTATAAACTCTAAATCGCTTATTAGGCGATACTCTAAACAACTCTAAGATTATCGACCTTCTCTAAAACTCTAAATAACTTGTGAATTCTAGACTCTAAAACTCATAAACTGCATCCTCTAATGCCAATCTTGGAGTCCTTTTATAGGCTCAAGGATATCCTAGTCGGTTTACAATTTGTATCCTTGTATGACAAGTAATCTAATACGTAACATTCTAGAGTTACAATACTTTCCATAAACTAATATAACAGTTCTTTGTTCTTGCGCTTTTTGACGTCAGCAGGTAGTACTTTGACTTTATCTTTAGCGATTTCTGACTCTTTGACTTTTTTCCAAGACTTTGCGCCATAAGACTTTCATATCTTTAGTACTTTCATATCTTCAAGACTTTCATATCCCAAAAATTTTTTCCGTAAAATCGCTATGACCGGGGCTGTCAGATAACCGACGGGCTCAGATCGCGAGAACTGACGCGCCGTGAGGAGTAAACGCCTTTTTACTACTTTTCTCGTTTACTTTATAAATTTTGGAATTTCTCAGTCTTAATTTTTCGGAAAATCAGAACATCCATTCCACAAGCATTATATCCTAGTTTAGTAGAATCATATATAGTGTTACCGATTTTACGCTTTAAGGTTTCATTTGTTTTCTTCAAGTGTGCAAGTTTTATTTATCAAGAAGAAGATACATAAGATAGGATGGAGCTTTTCACGCATACATTCTTCTTGAAGAAGGATTTAACCACTACTTCACACGATCCAACCGAAGCTAATCGGGAGTATTAGTTTCTTTCGCTTTTATTTACCTTCCATTATCATAACTTTGATACTTTCGGGAACATTGGGTACAATGTTCTTAAGTGTAGGAGGAAAATAAAACGGGAACTTTGAAACTATGCTTATCCTTGACTATTTGCCTTGTCCAATATTATTTGTGTAATAAACTATGAGAAATATCGGTTAGGGTAATTTTGGCACCAAATTTAAAATTTTTCATGACATGTAGGAGTGGGCCATTACTCTTAATAAAGCGTCTCATGGATAGGAAGTTATATGACTAGCACAAAACCCTTTACCACTTAAATTCCACCCAAAATGTGAGGATCGCCCTTAGATTTGTAGGAATTAAAGCATTCATCTTTAATGCTTCGAGAGTGTACCGTAGTATAATAGATTCTAGAACTTGTTTTGTGATGCATTCGAGATCGCTAGTGAGACTACACTTGTGTAGTTAGGAATAACTAAATGATAAGAGGCATTAGGATAACCCTTGTTTGATACCCGTATTATAATTACTTCTTCCACATCGGTTGAGTAATTCCCCCACACCCTT
>OU343220.1:151335470-151490777 GCA_910596185.1 Chrysanthemum makinoi
TTGTTAGGAATTAGAAATTCCAGGTATTAAAGAGTCGGTCACCTCAAGTATATGTAATCGTTAAGAAAGCTTCGTAGTCATAGTTATTTTATGTTAAGTAGTATTTAGTTAAGTAACACCGTGGAGGACGGACGGGTCTTTACCCATTGTATGCCGATCCACGGCCGTTGTGTGGCGTTTTATGTAAGACTATAAATACTCTCTACCTCCCAAGGTAGAGAGTTGGAGCTCATAATAATATTTTCTTTCTCTCACTATAGTTCCCAACTCTCTTCCTTTCTCTCACTAGAACTCTCTCTCTCTAACATTCTTATTCGCCTACTTTGATCATGGTTTAGAGTGTTTGTGAAATCCAATATCCAACAATTGGTATCAAGAGCCATGGTTTGATCACTCATCTTTCATGCTCTTTGTTTTAGTGGATTTCATAAGGTTTTTGGAGTATTAAGGGTTTAGGTGAGTTTGATTCATTTGGACAAATTCTTGTGTTAAAGTTTGAATTTTGCTTGTACTTTTGTGTTTAGGATCATCATATGTGTTTATGTTTTGAATTGGAAGCCTTAAATCATTGTGGTTTGGTTGTTTTGGATTGATAAAGTGGTTATTTTTGAAAAAGGACTAGCGGTTGTGTCTGCGGACTTGTGTTTCTTAGCGAGTTGCTTTGTTATTTAAAGCGAGTTGGTACATGCGACTTAGCTGTTTAGCGAGTTGATATTTATGCTACTTGGGTTCTACGCGAGTTGTTTCTTTAAGCGACTTGAGATCTAAAGCGACTTGCTACTTAGCGAGTTGTAGCGTTAGCGAAGTTAACTTAAGCGACTTAGTGTTCAAGCGAGTTGATTGTGTTGCGAGTTGAGACTAAAGCGAGTTGGCTATTTAGCGACTTGATTAATTATGCGAGTTGAGTGTGTTGCGAGTTGCATTTGCTTATGCGAGTTGTGTGTTTAGCGACTTGTTCATTTAGACCTTTTCTTCTTAGCGTTATTACGTTCTTACGGTTTTCTTTTGGTTTAGTAAAATCCGTGAAAGAATCTATTTCGGTTTAATCATAAGTTATAAAATCCGTAGAGCTTGAAACATGTCTACAAGCGTTCCTACTATCATCTCCCTTTGTTGCGAGGATGTTCAAGCGGTGGTTGATACTCGTCCACCCATGCTTGCCAGAGCGGACTACGATTCTTGGGCTCACGAATCAGTTATGCTTGCCTTGGAAAGGAAAATGGTGTCAACATTCTCAAATCCATTGATGAAGGACCGTATCGAGTTGAGACGACTAGAGATGTACTTGACACTACTGAAGATGGAACTCGATTTCTGGAATGGACGGACCAAAGATGTATGATGAGCTTGATGATAAGGAGAAAAAGAGATTCGATCTTGATATCGGGGCTTCAAACATTGTTCTTCAAGGTCTTCCTAAAGACATCTACAAGCTGATCAATCACAACACGAAGCAAAGCGGTATGGGATAATGTCAAGATGCTTCTCTCGAGGTTGAATTAACTATGGAAGACAGAGAATCACAACTCTATGACGAATTTGAACACTTCAAGATGAAACCGGATGAGAGTGTCTATGAGTACTATGTGAGATTTCATAAGTTGGTGAATGACATGAGGAACATCAGAATGACTATGCCTAACATTCATTTGAACTCAAAATTTGTGAACAACATGAATCCCGAATGGCACAAGTTTGTCACCTCTGTGAAGCTCACTAAAGGATTGAAGAATACAAACTATGAGCAACTCTATGCCTTCCTCCTTGAGAATGAGAGACATGCTATGTTTGAAAAATTGGTTCTTAATCGGTTCAAAACCAACGAGGAGAGACAAGCTCGTCTAATGACTCAACCGCCTTCTACTCAAACATCGGAATCACAACCAAAGCCTCACAAGTCATACCCATGGGAAATGGTAATCACAAACTCATTCCTGATCCTATGTTCAAACAAGGCGATCTTTGATGCACCGTGGGTAATTTCATTAATCAACTAGCTCTTATGATTAGTCAAAACATGAATTCTCTCCCACAAACCAATAACAACCTCGAGCGACATCTAACCCACACAATCAAGCTCTTTGTTAAAGATGGGAGGATCGTGGTGCAACCGATTCGGGAAAAGCAGTATGATCGAGGGAAGAGGTGGAGTGGTAGAGGTTATGTTGGTAATCGAGAATCGAGGAAGGAATGGTAATCAAGGTCAAGCTAAGCTGATCAAATGTTATAATTGTGGTGTTGAAGGACACATTGCAAGGGCGCACATCTCCAGCGTCCACGAGAATCTTGATTACTTGAGAGATAAGATCTTGCTTGTGCAAGCTCGGGATAATGGTCTGCTTTGGATGAAGAGGAATTGTTGTTTCTAGGCGAGGGCAATGCCAAGACCTATGATGCTTGATGTGGATGAGCGGCCTATTAGGAGATAGGTCACAATCATCGAATGCCTTTCAAGTGATTGTGATGCATACGACTCGATGTGGATGATGGACCTCTGCACACACAATCTTTATGGCTAGCATTTCTCCAATGGTTTCTCCCAAGGTCTCCTCTTCACCACAAGTTGGCCCATCCAAAGACAAACTCATCTCAGAGGTACTAAAACTATCGATGATCTTTGATGTGCAAAGATGCATGACAAAGTACTATCAACTGAAACTTTTGAATCAAATATTGAAAATATGGGTAATATCAATGTTGTCCCATATGATCAATATGTGAAACAAAGTGAAAGTGAAATTGAATCAAGTGATGCATCTCTACTGATCAACAATGACTATATTTTTGATGAATACAACTTTGCATGTGCCTGATGATTCGTAATATCTGAATTAAATGCCTATAAAGAGCGTGTTGCTATTTATGAACAACGTGCTAAATTTGAGTTGACCACTTCGTGGCGGGAAATGGATGACCAAGTGCGTACAATTATTAGAAAAGTAATTTTAGAAGAAGTATTAAAACAAGAGTTAAATTCCTTGCAAGAAAAGCTTTCTAAAGCGCTAAGCAAAAACAAGAACTTCAAGAAAATGTGAAAATGCTTAAGCAAGAATTTAATGCAAAGGAATCAAAACTCTTGAGAGATTTTTCTAATCCGAAAACTTTGAAAAACAAACTTGAAAACAAGTTGTACATACAAGGGAACACCATTCAATTTGCTCACATGATCACTAAGCATAGAGTCCTAAGCGATAAGCATAGCATTCCCCTTGTTGAGGAACCAAATCGAGAGGTCATTAAAAGGGCTAGAAATGCTCATAAGGTTCTTTATGATGGCAATGAAATCCTTAAACCTAGGCAGAAACCTAGTTGCGTTGAGTGCAGGAGGAAGATAAGAAATCGGATGAAGTCACTAGGGAAAAGATGAACAAGAAATTAGATGATCCTAAATGTAGAGAAAAGAAAATAAAGATCACACCCCATGATTACAAGAAGGAAAACTGGATTTCCTTGAACATGTTTAAACCTCGGACATTGTTGACTCCCGAACAAGTTTTACGGAAAATGGATTTAGATAAGCGAAAATTTGAAAATATTGTTGAAACAAACCCTCTCTTTGGAAAATGCCTAGAAGCGTGTGTATCCTCCTAATACACCAATGCATCTTGTTCCTAGAACAATTGCCACTAAAAGCAAGACCTTAATTAGCCAATATGTTATACTTCAACTATTTGTTGATTTTGAGAAAACTTGCAAGAAAAGGATCACACACACTGGTATTACGGAAGGAGAAAGGGGTTTTGAGCAAATGAAAGAATGTTATTTAACTGAGGTCATGCCTTTCTTTAAACTTCTAAAAGATCACTTTGAAAGTATTAAAAAGGGGATAGGCGATATTAAGGGAATGGAAAAGGAATTTGATGCAATGATAGTTGAAGTTAGTGACTATGGGCGAGCACTAAAATATAATGAGATTGAGAGGAAGAACTTGCATACACTAAATGAGAACTGATTTACGAATGTATTACTCAAGATGTGTTTTCACTGCTACAAATTGTTCCATTAATGCTTCCAAATTTCATGAATTATCGGTTGCGCTGAAAGTCTCCCATGATCGTGTCATTGAGCTTGAAAAAACTAATTCTGAACTAAGCGAGAAAATTGAACTGGATGATCACGACAATTTGGTTAAACATTTTTCTAAACTGGAAGTTGAGCATTTTAATTTACAACTAAAATATCAACATCTTAAAGAAAATGTCAAAACTTCAAATATCAAGACATCCTCGGATGCTCCAGAGTTTGATGCAGTTTTCAAATTAACAAGCGTGATGAACGATTCAAGCTCATTGCAACACGATCAGAAAGTTGAAAGCCCAAATCTCTCAATTAAAGGCTCAAACGAACAATATGACAGGCTCCCAAATGCCTCCTCCTTTAGATTCTCAAAATTCTCAAACTTTTCATCTTCAAAACTTAGTTGATGCCTTACAAAAGGAAAAAGAGAATTTTCAAGAAGAAAATGAAAAAGTTAAACGACATTTTAAAGAGTTATATGATTCAATAAAAGTCACCCGTGACCAAAACAACGAAAAAATAAGGTCTTTACAAAAGGAAATTGAGAATCGAGAAGTCGGGAAATGGGAAGCGCCACTTGTTTTCAATAAGAATGTTGTCTCAAAGTCACCCTTAGGCTGCAAATACCTTTGTGTGAGTTAAATATATTCCTCCTCATCTTAGGAATAATGAACATGCTTTTCATGAATCCTGTGCTCACCTTAAGGATAGTCTAGAATGTCTCGTGAGATTGTCGAAGAGGATTTCATTAACAAACCTCTTGATAGTGAAAATAGGTTTGCTTGCCTCGGGCCAAAGCGATCTCAAGAGTTGCTAGAATGTGTAATTGCAACATGTCCCAAATCCTTAACCTTAGGTGCAAAAGGCAAAGCTGTGATGCCTTGTTCTATGCCTAGTATTGAGCCTTCAAACCATTCTAGGCCCGAGTTTTAGAAAGTATACATCAATGTGTGGTCACAGTATCTGAGATCCTTGCCGCGTCTAGTTAGGGAATGCAAAAGTAGATCAACCAACTAATGTTCCCATAATTCCCTCTGAGGGTAATCAATGACATTAAAGCGGCGGTCAAAGTCTCAAGACAATACAAGGAATGATAGGACCTTGCAAGCTAAAAATGTGCATTGGAAGAAAGTAGAAGACCAACCTAGGAACTTTAAGCTTGAGTTGAATAAAACGAATCGTGTTGATTTTAGTATTAGCCTTAGAAGCGTCTTGTAATTAATTGAATTCGATACTATTTGCAAACCTTGTAATGATATGCTGCTTGAATTACATTTGCTAATCATGAATGTGGTGTGAATGCTTTGTCTAATCTTTGTCAAATGCCGGTTAAAATTGTTAATGCTAATAATCGTGCAAATAAGGCAAAAAGGCAAAAACGAAAGATTGTTAGAAAGCGTGGAAACCCACGGGAAGAACTTTTATAAAGATAGGTTATTATTGGATACCTTTTGGCCATAAGAATAATCGGTTTTGTTCTCAAACTGCTAAGATTATGCCCACTAGAAAATGGATGCCTACTGGTAGAACTATTCCTTAAGAAGTGAACATACTTTGAATAGGTCAAATCTGACACCGACATTGCATCTATTCCTAATGATTCCATTGCTTCTACTTCTGATATGGATGTTTCTATTTCTGATGTGGGTGTTCCAATTCCTGTTACTAACCAAGTGGACCCCATTCTTGCATGGGGATCCCAATTATCGATTATCCATTCTTATGCGTGTTCAGCTGCGGATCGTTCAAATCGTTACGTGGTACACGGACTCGGCAGTTGTTCCAAGCATATGGCGGAGACGGTCGCGGCTCATGAACTTCGTGAGCAAATTCATCGGGACAGTTAGATTCGGTAATGATCATTTTGGTGCAATTATGGGTTATGGTGATTATGTTGTTGGTGATAGTGTTATCTCTAGAGTATACTATGTGGAAGGTCTTGGTCATAATTTGTTCTCTGTTGGTCAATTACGTGATTCGATCTAGAAGTAGCCTTGAGAAAACATACTTGTTTTGTTAGAGAACTTGATGGTAAGGAACTTTTAAGAGGAACTCGTGGTTCAAATCTTTACACCATCTCTATAGAAGATATGATGAAGTCTTCTCCAATTTGCTTGCTGTCAAAGGCTTCAAAACAAAGTCATGGTTATGGCATCGACGTCTCAATCACTTGAACTTCGGCACCATCAATGATCTCTCGAGAAAGGACTTAGTTGTAGGTTTACCTCGACTAAAGTATGAAAAGGATCATCTTTGTTCACATGTCAATTGGGAAAAAGCAAGAAGTATGCCCACAAACCCAAACCTACTAACTCATCACGAAGTTCTTCATACAATTCATATGGATTTATGTGGACCAATGAGAGTGCAGAATATCTTTGGGAAGAAATATGTGTTAGTTGTAGTTGATGATTACTCTAGATTCACATGGGTCAAGTTCTTAAGGACAAAGGATGAAACTCCTGATATCATCATCAAACTCATCAAGCAGTGCGGGTTCGACTTAACAAAACCGTCGAGAATTATCCGGACGGACAATGGGCTGAGTTTGTTAACAAACAACTTAGTGAATTTTATGAAAGCATTGGAATCGGCCATCAAAGAAGTGTTCCACGAACTCCTCAACGAGCGGTGTAGTTGAAAGCGAAATCGAACTCTTGTAGAAGCCGCTAGAACAATCTTGATTTACTCAAAAGTTCCAATGTTTCTACGGTGAAGCTATTGCCCTTGCATGCTACACACAAAATCGTTCCACGATTCACCTTGTTCATGGAAAGACACCATATGAACTTGTCCACAACAGAAAACCTAATCTCTCTTTCCTTCGTGTGTTTGGTGCATTGTGCTATCCAACTAATGAGGGTCAAGACTTAGGCAAACTTAGAGCTAAAGCGGACATTGGAGTATTTGTAGGGTATGCACCAAACAAAAAGGGATACGAATCTACAACAAAAGAACCCGAAACATCATGGAAACAATTCACGTTACGTTTGATGAGCTGACCGGTCAAATGGCTCTGAACAATCGATTCGGACCCGCACTTCAAAAGCAGTCCAATTGGTTCATCCCTTGTTCCAAACTCTTCTCAAGAAACTCCATATGTACCTCCATCCGAAGATGATTTAAAGAAATTGTTTGATCCTATGTTTGATGAACTTTATGATCCAAGTACTAATGAAGTGTTGATCCCTACAGAGGTTGCTCATATTCCATGAATGAAGTCAATCCCTCGGTCTCAATATCTTTAAGTCAAGAAGCACTGCTGCGATCCTTGATCTCATCAACAAATCATCATTCTTCAAATGTACATCATGGAAATGTTTATGGCATCAATGATGAAGTTAATCCCTTTGCTACTACTGAAGATGCTCCATTTGAAAACATATTTGCTCTGAATCTTCATGGAACCATCTTCTTGAGGAGACATCAACTCTGCTACTTCAGTCCCTCAACAACTACCACATGAACACCTGAGAAAATGGACTCACGATCATCCATTAGACAACATCATTGGAAATCCCTCTCGTCCGGTATCCACACGGAAACAACTTGCAACCGATGCCTTATGGTGCTTCTTCAACTCCGTACTCTCTAAGATCGAACCAAAAGATGTTAAAACCGCCATGAATGAAGATAGCTGGTTCAATGCTATGCAAGATGAAATTCATGAGTTTGATCGATTTGTTGTATGGGAGTTAGTACACTCAGTTGTGCTATGATTATTGCTCTAAAATGGATCTTCAAAGTGAAACTTGATGAGCATGGTGATGTGTTGAAGAACAAGGCTCGATTAGTTGCTAAAGGATACCGTCAAGAGGAAGGTATTGACTTTGAAGAATCATTTGCTCCTGTTGCTCGAATCGAGGCAATTAGAATCTTTTGGCTAATCTTTGCTAGTAAGAACATGGTAGTCTATCGGATGGATGTAAAGGCGGCATTTGAGCGGAGATCTTAAAGAAGTCGTCTCGTCGGCCAACTGAAGGATTTGTAAATCAAGAGCATCCTACTCACGTTTATCGTTTGAAGAAGGCCCTTTACGGTTTAAAGCAAGCTCCTAGGGCATGGTATGATACCTTGTCAAAGTTTCTTCTATCAACGGATTTAGCAAAGGAGCGATTGATCAACATTGTTCACCGGGAAGTCGGGCAAACATTTAACTCATGTTCAAATTTATGTTGATGATATTATTTTTGCCTCGGCTGACCCAATGGAATGTGATCGTTTTCTAATGAAATGAGTTCAAAATTTCAAATGTCAATGATGGGACAAATGTCATTTTCTTGGGATTACAAATTTCACAAAGTCCAGGAGGCATTTTCATAAATCAATCTAAATATGCAACTGAGATCTTAAAGAAATTTGGATTTGATTCAAGTGACCCTGTTGACACCCCATGATTGATCGAACCAAACTAGATGAGGACCACTCGGGGATCATGATTGACCAAACAAAATATCGTAGTATGATTGGATCACGATGTACCTCACGGCTATAGACCGGACATCTTGTTATTTGTTTGCATGTGTGCTAGATAACAGGCTAAGCCTACCAAAAAGCACCTTGAAGCGGTTAAACGGGTCTTCGGTATCTCCAAGGAACCATCAATATGGGACTTTGGTACCCGAAGGACACTGGTATGTCACTAACGGCCTATCACGGAATCTTGATCATGCGAGGTTGTCAAGATACGTCGAAGTACGTCATGCGGAGGTGCTTTCGAGTTTTTGGGTGATAAGCTTGTGGTCTTCAGAAGCAAATGAGTACTTCTATTTCCTCTGAGGTGAATACATAGCCATGTCATCATGTTGTGCTCAAATCTTATGGATGAGATCTCAATTATCTACTATGGCTTTGAATTCAACAAAATCCCTACATCTTGTGATAATAAAAGTGCTATTGCTCTCTCATGCAACAACGTTCAACACTCAAGAGCAAAGCATATCGACATTCGACATCATTTCATCAGGGAACAAGTGGAAAAAGGTGTAGTGTAACTCTATTTTGTGAGTGCGAATATCGGTTAGCGGACATCTTCACCAAAGCTCTTCCAAGAGAACGTTTTGAGTTTATTCTTCCATGACTTGGCATGAAAAGCCTTCAACGAAACACTCAAGCGTCTTGGGGAGGAAGGCGAGGAGTAAAGGTCTATCTTCATCTATCTCTTGTATATATCTATTCGAAAATCAAATAGAAAAATATAAAATTTTCAAAAATCCATAAAAATTTGAAAAACTTGAAAATCTTCAAAAAAAAAATATATTGTTTTGTTTTCTCGGTTCGATAATATCTACGGTCTTTGTGCTGTCATTCAAAGAATGACACGGTTCTTTAGATGTTGTTGAATTTTCAAATAAAAAAAATAAAAAAATTTTTGAGAAAAAGAAACAATGGCTTATTATTGTCATTGATAAGCTTTTCAAAGAAAAACGAGCCATGCTTTCATGTTTTCAAGATTTGAGAATTTGTTTGAGCGTTCATCAAGTTCTTATCAAAAATTCCATGCTCGATTCTATAAACATTTATCTGCTGAAAACTAAATGCTTTGAAAAATAACTTGGTCTCTATTTTTGATAATCATCCGGACTTATTTGTCAAAATATCAATCTCTCAATCAACAACCTATGTCATTGATTGAGGGGGAGAATGATTTCAATTAAATTAAAAGTTATTTGGCATTCAATTGTTTTCAAAAGATATACATGCATGTTTCATCAATGGAGTTTAAAGTCTTAAAATCCGATCCTTATCGGTTAAAAGCGCTTTCATAATCAAGTCACAATTCTTCCTAAAAGCTTTCAAAATCAATTTAAATCTATAAGAGATCACAAATCTCAAATGATTTGATAATTGTGATCGGGGAGAATGTGTGATTTAAATTGGATTTAAATTGATAATTGATAAATGGTTTTATAAGGATGTACATGCTCTTCTTCCCACATGTGACAAACGATTTCAAATTTTCCATGCACATGTTGAGAGGGAGCATCTATCTTAAACCTATGATTTGAAACGTGATCACTTATCTCAATGTGCAAGTTCCCTCTAGTATGTGCAAAACTCTTTTCAAATCTCGAGGCACATATTGAGGGAGCAAAATCATGAAAACCTCATCCTTCCCCAAAATGCTTTATCTACTTGTCTTGATTAGGGAAGTGATGTTGATATCTTTTAGAAAATGGTAATCAAAGAAGTAATTTCTTTCTCTTGCCTCCGTGTGCAAAACGATTTCAAACATTTGATGCACATGTTGAGGGGGAGTTCTTATTCTAAAAATATCAAAAACAATTCAGGTACAAAATGCTTTGATAAAATATCATAAGTATACGGATTGATTTTCAAATGGTTTTCAATTGGTTCCTATGGCAGATGAACAATACCAAAAGACCGACCAACTTTACATTATGTATGGTGATATAAGGATGATAAGGTTAGGTATGTGTTCCCATGATCCGCCAGAACCGGAGGATCTACCGGGGACTATCCACTAGTTAGTGTAGAGTTCTTAGGTATGATGATAAAAGGAGAAAAAAAAGATATGGGAAGAGTCGGTGAGGTGAGCTAATCTTGGAATAAACCCAACAAGGTTCTAGCTATGAAGTCTCGGTAAGCACTGAAGGGTTGAAGAATTAAAAAGAATTGAATGAGAATAGGGTGAAAACAAATAGCCCTCTATTTATTCAACCTTAGAGGCGAAAGCGGGTTCAATTCATATGCTCTTGATGGTAACATCGGTATTGAAGACAAGGCGTCATGGACCCGGTGGCCTACTTGCACTTCAACTTTCCAAACCACTCAAGTTCCTCTTAAAAGGACTTGTTTCATTCTCGAGGAGAACCGACATTATCTATCGACTTTCTCTTAGAGATTGTTGATATTGAAGAAGGATACCCTCTCCTAGTCTCCGATATAGGATCCAAATATGCACAAATTGAGTCTAGTGCCACGAGATCATCAATAAATCTCATTAGGACACTTTCAATGAAGACTCTCTGTTTCACACAATGTGGAAAGAGATTATATCTTGAGTCCTACGCATTATCCTTGTGGTATTGCGGAACATCGAGTGATGTGTTTACATATTCACTGTGAAGATGGAAAGCCTACTGGAGCCAACATCTAACAAGCTCCTGGTAGGTGGCATGTGAGATCTATTATCTGATCAACCATGTGACAAGCGAGCGAAACAATGGGGCGATTCAATCTTTTGAATCAATCACAGTTCGAGGTTATGGATTGGCGGATACCTTTGAAAAACGGTCTTTGTGCTTTAAAACTCTTTTCATTAGCATGTCGACCGTGTACTAATTTTTCAAATCAAAAGGTGTTTTATGATTGATAATTGATTTTCATTAAAACCTTCGTTATATTGCAAAAACAATTTCTATTGAGCAATACACGATTGTTTTTCTAATCTCTTTTCATCAATCGATGGGCGTAAATTATTTGGTTCACTCACTCCGTGTTGTCTTCTTTGAGGCGTTCGGTTTGAGAACGGCTAGAAGCATTTCGAAACCACTGTCAAGGAAATTCTTGAATTATACGATCACAGGCGGTACTTGTCTTGATCAGCGAGGAACCGTGGGCGTGTACCTCAATTCATCGAAAGTGATCAAAGACACTTTCGTGCGCTTTATGCTAAGCTGTCTTATGCGGTACACCCGGCGTTCGCGGTGTCGAGAATGAAGCGGTCAATCCATAGCCGCATGCTCACCTAACACATTCATCTCAAAGAAATCATGATTAGTGCATCAATGACTCTGATATTTTCACTCCATGCTTACGCTCTGGCTGCGCCAATATCATGAATCAACTAAAGCTTCGCTACTCGATGAGAAGATATCATGATCGAGAATGTGAGCATGTCGGTCCGAATGTCACAACATCACATAATACCAACAACACAATGGATGTATCGAGATTTTCTATGGTGATGATCTCAAAAGCTGGCTCAAATTTATTATCCGTGGATCGTAAAAGACCTCCACTTGATTAACCAAACATGCAATGAGAAGAATCAATGACTCGAGCTTGAGCAAAGTACTACATCAAGAATGCAAGAACAATTGTTAATGTAATATCTTTTTGTATTCAATGTAATTTTAGTATATGTTTGAGGTGACCTCCCTTAGGGGAGATTGTTAGGAATTAGAAATTCTCGGTATTAAAGAGTCGGTCACCTCAAGTATATGTAATCGTTAGAAAGCTTGTAGTCATAGTTATTTTATGTTAAGTAGTATTTAGTTAAGTAACAGTGGAGGAGGGACGACGGTCTTTACCATTGTATGCACGATCCACGGCCGTTGTGTGGCGTTTTATGTAAGACTATAAATACTCTCTACCTCCCAAGGTAGAGAGTTGGAGCTCATAATAATATTTTCTTTCTCTCACTAAGTTCCCAAACTCTCTTCCTTTCTCTCACTAGAACTCTCTCTCTCTAACATTCTTATACGCCTACTTTGATCATGGTTTGAGTGTTTGTGAAATCCAATATCCTCTGAGATCTAAGATCCTTTTCAAACATAGCATGTCTCTCATTGAAGAAGGAAGGCATGGGATTTGCTCATGATTTGTATTTTTGTGAGATCCTTTGGTTAGCTTCCTTGAAGGCAAACTTATACCATTGAGGTTCATGTTGTTCACAAACTTTGAGTTCAGTGAGATGTTTTGGCATAGTCATTCGATGTTCTAAGTGTCATTAACAAACCCCAGGTGTTGTGATTGATAAGCTTGTAGATATCTTTTGGAAGAAGACTTGGAAGTATGATGTTAGAGCTGATATAAGCCATTCAGATCTCTTTCTCCTTATGTGAGCTCATCATACGTCTTTGGCTTTTGTCAATCCAAAAATCATTAGTTCCATCTGCTTGGCGGTATCAATTATGTCTCTTGTAGTCTCAGTGATAAGGTCCTTTAAATGTCGATTTGAGAATGTTGACCCCATTTTCCTTTCTAAGACGGTACAATTGATTCATGCATTTAAGAGTTCGTGAGTAGATTCGTCAGAAAACTTCTGGAATTCAGACGAATTATCTGAACCGGTACCTTAAACATCCTAAACCTTGATGGAGATGATTGTGGAATACGTTGGTAGACATGTTTAAAGATTTACGCGGGTTTATAACTCTATGATTAAGCGGAAATAGATTCTTTCGAGGATTTTACAAAACCAAGAAAGCGTATACAAACAAAGAAGTTAACCAAATTATTCTGAAATCCTTGAAACGGTAGCTAAAACCAAGTTGCTAAGACAAATTAAGCTAAGTTCCAAATGGCTATGAATTTTTGTGACAAATTAAGCTATACTTGAGGTAGTAGGATGTGAAATTAAGCTAACTTGTAAACAGCCTACGGTCCCAATGGCTTTTACCTTGTTCAGCTCTGAAACAAGAACAAATTTCGCTATCAAAATTGAAAGCAAATTAGCTACCTTACCAAGTGTACCCGTGAGGGCTGGAGAATCCATGCAGTTTTGTGGAAACGTCTCAAAGGAGCAAATTAAGCTAAGCACCAAGTAAGCTTCCTGCAATACACTACAACTTCCATTTCTGGGACTTACAAAACAAAATTAAACACCAAGATAATAACGTGACACAATTAACTAGCATGAAAAATTCCAAAATACGACTTTTCAATCAAAACAACCCACGATGATTCAAGCCTTCAATCAAAACCTAACACTATGATGATTCTAAACACAAAAATTACAATCAAAAATCAACTTTAACACTAGGAAATCCCACGAGAAATGATGCAAAAAACTACTAAACTTTCTCAAACTCAAAAAACCACCTAAAACCACTAGAAATCAAAAGATATGTAAGAGATGATCTAACCATGGCTCTTGATACCATTTGTAACATATTGGATTTCACATACACATTAAACCAACTCTCTACCTTGAGAGGTAGAGAGTATTTATAGTACTTACATAAAACGCCATCTACCGGTACTTGGATCAGGAGCATACGATTGGGTAAAAGACAGTCGTCCTCGGGTGTTACAAAACTAAATACTAATAAACATAAAATATACGACTCACAACTTTCTGCCGATTACATATGCCAGGGTGACGGGCGCTTTAACTCTTTTGGGTTTTTAATCCTAGAGTACTGGCAGACTTTTGTAGTAAATTATTCTTTATTTAAGCCAGTGATGAGATCCCATACGATTTATCGATGTCATACACTTATATTGTCAAGAACATATGTAGCAAGCTTAACACTCGATGGCTATATTGTTCAGAATTTAATTGCTTTAGGGAAAGGAAGGAATTGGTGGTAGCGTATTTCACCTTACATAAATACCATGCGAAGAAATTCTAGTCGTTGTTGAAGAAATATTGGTAGGGAATCTTGGTTGATCAAATTCGGTAATGGTGGGTAATTGGCTTAGTCCGATGCGGTAGTAGTATTGGCAATAGAAGTTCGAGGTGAGGTCTATTAGCTTCAGGGGTTCAGAGCCGTCATTATTTGTTGGGGACATGGTTAGTGTATGTTGTAGATGATATTGACTTCAATAGCGCTGTCAGTATCTTTAAGTAGTTGAAAAGCCGTTCTGATTTGCTTTAACTTTGCCTTCGTCATCTTCTTCAACACTAAACTTTTCTTGGATGATCTTGACATGCTCATGGTTCTACCATCTCACAGGTTCTTTGGCCTTCATTCTGAGGGTTGCATCAACAACAAGCTTTGAAAGCCATTCATACTCTTGATTCATCTTCATCTAGCCATGACACAACGAGAGTTGGGTATTATGCGGTTTGTGGTGATCTTTGGTCGCCACCGGTGTATTCAAAGTGATCTCATCGTCACCACGGTGTATTAAAAAGTGATCCACCAGCATCGTTGGTGGGTGAGAACTCGAGTGTGAGGTTTATCGTATGAGGAGGGCGTTGAGGGAGGAACTTACGGAGGTGGTGGTCCTTTGGGGAACAGGTGAGCATAGATGATGAATCATCATTTTTCTTAACTATGTTTTGGCTTTCCAGAATCGCTTATCGCATCATCATTGTCTCTTGGACGCTTAGCCCTTTCAGCTGCCGCTTTGCATGAAGTTTTAAGTTGATATTCCAGCAATCATTAAATGTTTTCTTACGTCAGTAAATGTTCGCGGATAGTTTAGAAATTTAGTAAAGGAATAAGCTGGAAATCGGTTCGCCGGAGTTTCTTATGACTCAATTTGATTGATTTGCATTGCTACGGTGGTGCATTATTTATGACCAATTGCATGAGATTTGGATAAGTTATCGGGTGAACATCTCTCTTGTATCACTCCAGGGACGGTGTCGAGAAGAAACTTATGAGTATATTCTCTTATCGTTTTGGCCATTTCCCCTTGGATATCTCTATCGAGAAACTGTTGAATATGTTCTCTTTCTCCTGAAAACTCGTTCATCACATCTTGAAGAATGTTTAATCTGTCGGCCAGTTGATTTAATTTCTTGTTGACCGTTTTCTTCCTTACTTGCGGCAGCTTTGACAATCTGTAGTCTTTACTTGCGTGATGCCCAAGTATCGGTTGGTTTCTTTTAAAGATTGGATCTTGAGGATCACGGTAGTGAACATGTCTTTGATGGTGGTGGGAATGAATGAGACGATGAGTCAGGGCGGCGATAAGTTATGAGAAGGTTTGGGGTCATTTGGAGGCTAGAAGTTTGTTTGGGTTATGTTCAGTTATAGGAGATAAGCATCAAGCTTTTAGCTTGTTCTTAGAAGCTTTTATCTAGCCTCTTCTTTAGCTCAAACTTCCTCTTGAATCTCTTTCCTATTCGACTTCCTCAGTATCTTCATATGTAATTCTTTCATCCTTACTCCTTTTCTCTTCTTTCTCCAAAGTCAAGATGATGTTATCTTTCTTCTTTGCTTTTATTGGTCGTGAGTGGTGGTACGGTTCCCTTGTCGGGTTGATTAACATCAAAGGCTGGTGTGGTTAGTCACCACCACTTGAACCTCCAGGGCCACGAGTATGTTGAAGATTAAAATCACTTAGCAAAGTAACATGACAAGAGATTCTTTGTTTCTTGCGGTATTATTTTTCTTCATCCTATGTGAAACTTCTAACTAGAACTTTCTTCCTGTCTTGTTCTTCCACTGGAGTTTTGCCCTTGTCAGATTAGAACTAGGAGGTGTTTTATGCATTGTCGGTTGAGTAGTGAACCTCTTATCCGTGTCAGTATCCTAGGAGTCCCTCGTCCTCTAATTTTGGTGTCTGTTGAGGATTAGGAATAGCAACCTTTGATGGAACTTTCCTTTTTGAAATTATGGAGTCCTATTTGGATTTTTGGATACTCCGCTCCACTTGTCTTCTTATTTGAGTTGCTTGGAAGACTTTCATCAATGAGAACAACTTTGCCTGATGCTCTGCTTTTTTGATATCATGAGTATGATTGATGGACTTAATACATCGGTGAGACCAACCAAACCCACCTTGTTTTGCTTTGTTGTTGAACTCTTTGAATCTGACAACATTAAGGTAGGCTCAAACAACGCGAGTGATGGTTGGGGTCATCAAGTCTTAAGGAATGTCAATTATTCCGAGTATCCTTTGGATCAACAGTTTAGTATATCGATGTAGGGATCTTGGTGCAGAGCTTGAGGTAAGACATCATATATTCCCATATCAGAGTTGCGAATTCAATATGCATCTTGTTGACCATTACCCCGAGAATATTTGCAGTTCCATGAGCTTAGGATGCTCATAACCGCTATCACGTCCAGAAACAAACTTGGCAATCATGATGTATAAAGTTCTCCATGGCTGAGGGATGTTCTTTAGATCACCAGAAGAATGTTTAGTGATGATCCTAGCAGCTTCATCATAGCCAATATCAACCATGAATTGAAGAGTAGCCTCTTCTGATGGAGTAGCTACATAATCAGCAGGCTGGATAGTAGGATGAAGGAGAATTGCCCTTAAATCCGCAACAGTGATGGTGACTTGTTTGTCGTTTAGTGTCACCGTAACAGCGTCTTGACCATCGATCTTCTGCATAGTGTGCCAGAATTAATGAACGTATATCACCGGTACTGTTGCAGAATTTGTGAGCATGTTCTTGTATGGATGAGTCTTTAGAATATCCACAGCAATATGACAGGAAGACTCAGAGCACGTGAAATTATCAAAGTCAACTTTGAGATTGTTCTTTTCAATCTTCATCTTTTATGGCACCGGTAGGAAAATGTCTTCCATCAGTACATTTGGTGTGTTGCGTTTTCCATCTTGGCGTCCATATTGTGATAGAAGATATTGAGCCAATACAACCAACATATCGAAAGACATTACGTTAGTCGAAAGTTGATTTTATTGATCAATTGTGAATATGTTATGTTGATGAAGATGTTCATAGTCCAAGCGTCACTTGTTTGTCCAATAGTCCAAAATAATCGTGATAAGTTTCGTGAGTTTATTAATTTTGAATTTTAAAGTCCAAATTTTCACTCATTCACACAACATATTAACCATTATAGCTTATTAGTGACATTTTAGTTTTGTGACGTTATGATTTATTTATTTACAAGTTTGTACGCGTAACAATTCATAATTATGGTTAAAAATAAGGCTTAAGCGTAAAGTTACAAGCTTATGCGTAAACAATTGTGACCATACGCATAAGCATAAGCTTATGCGTAGGGAAACTCTTCTTGAAGCGTAGGAAAAGAGTTCTTAGCATAAGGCTTACGCGTAAGCGTATGTGAGAGCTTATCTTTGAGTAAGGTTTACTCGGAGTGAACCTTATGCGTAAAACTCTAGTTCGCATATCCTTCACGGATACGCGTAGTCCCTATGTAGAACCTTACGCGTAAAGGTTGCGTAAGATTTCTCTTACGATATAACATTCTACGCGTAAGATGATCCTTATGCGTGAGATCCATTTTAACCTTGATTCGATTTTGCGCAGCGTAATAACACGAAATAAATTCATCATAACACTTTCATTAACATTTTATTCAACTTCTTTTCATGATCACAAGTTATCACATTCATCAATGATTACGCGTTGGATTTGCATACGCGTAAACTAAAACTCTAAGGTTTAATTCTTACGAGTAAGAAATCCAGCCATGGAAATGGCACCAAATTAATTCTGGGATGTCTTAGAGTCTATGTGAATGTGTTGCAACAAGTTTTAACATCCAAAACCTCAAGAATCAAAAGTCCCTAATTCATACGAACCTTAAGCCCTAATTCTCAATTTCATACAATTCATGTTTCTGGGCAAGAATCAAGAGTGGTTTTGGTTAATTAAACATGTAAAAAACATCTCTCAAGCAATTAATTGCATAGAAACACTCTCAATAGAAAACCCCAATTCATACGCATAAACCCTAATATTGAAAATGATTAATTAATGTTTCTGGGTGTATTTAGTTGTAAGAAATAGTTTTAGGATGATTATAACAACGTTTTAACACACTCATTTGAACAACAAACACCCAAAACATGATTGCATGTTCATAGCATATCTTATGGAACATGAAATCAATCCTAGGGAAAAATCTAACCGTTGGTTTTTTGTATAAATCAAAACCTATGTTTAGAATATCACCTAGAATCAGTAACCACTTACAAATTAGAGGTTTAAAGCACAGATTTGAAGGTTGAATCTTAGGCGTAGGATGAGTAGTTGAAGAATTAAATGTAAGAGCTTAATGAGTTTAGAAAATTAGGTGGAGAGTTTTTAATAAAACTAGTTTAAACTTTTGACAACATTGGTCCCTCCACCTCAACCATTTTCATCCACAGCCCAAAACTTCCATTTTGGTTAAGCACAAAGTGTAAGTTTGGAAAGAAACATGACGACGCTCACCCTCGACTTTTGAAATAGAGAAATTTTACACATTTGGGTCCGAGGAGTGTCAAGAAACAAGAAACGTGTCCACCGTTATCAAAGATACTACCAATTCTGAGGTAACATGCAAGTACAAGGTTTTATGAAACATAAAATATTTACTTTCTCCCCCTCAACACTTAACCGAGAAAATATTGAAAATTTGAAAGATGAAGTGTTGATTGAAGATTTGTACTTGCAATGTTGAAAGAAATTGAGATAGAAGAATATTTTTGAGTTTTATAAGTTTTGTATTTTTGTATTTTGTTTTTGAAAAATATTTACAAAAGAGGTTTTGGTGTTTGACTGGTTTTAAGATTGTTTTAAAAGTTCGTCCAGTTCCTATGGAGTCAAACACCTCATACCAATCCGGTGGACCAACTCAGTAAACATAGCAGGAGCTAAGGCTTTGGTGAGAAGGTCTGCCAGTTGGTATTCAGTACCCACAAAATATAATTCAACGGTACCCTTTTCCACATGCTCCTTGATGAAATGATATCGAAGGTCGATGTGCTTAGACTTCGAATGTTGAACAGAGTTGCACGAGACCACAATAGCACTTCGATTGTTGCAGTACATCAGGATTACGTCAAATACGTAACCATAGTCCTTGAGTTGTGTTCTAATCCAAATGACTTGAGCACAACACGCCGACATGGCTACATATTCTGCTTCGGTTGAGGACAGCGATGTACAATCCTGCTTCTTCGATTGCCATGACACCAGTTTATCACCAAGAAATTTTAGTGCTCCTGAAGTACTTTTCCGTGAATCTAAGCAACCTGCGTGATCAGCGTCTGAAAAACTATTAGTTCAAAACCAGAATCCTTCAGATACCAGATCCCCAAGTTAATGTTTCCCTTGATGTATCGGAGGATTCTTTTAGCCTCAGAAAGGTGAGTTTCAGTTGATCTCGACTGATAACGGGAGCAAAGATATACAAAAAATACAATATCAGGTCTACTGGCTATTAGATACATGAGAGACCCAATAATACTTCGGTAGTTGGTAGGGTCAACCAATTTCCCATGTAAATCAGTGTCCAGATTCTTGGTATGTGCCATTGGTGTGGCGTAGGTATCACAACTTGTCATTCCATGTTTGTTTAAAATTTCAAGGGCATATTTGGACTGACTAAGGAAAATACCATGGGGTGATTGATGAACTTGAAATCCTAGAAAGAATGTAAGTTCACCCATCATGGACATTTCAAAATGTTTTTTCATGAGTTTTGAAAATTCGTTTGAGTACTTTTTATGTGTTGACCCAAACATGATGTCATCCACATAGATTTGAACGATTAAAATGTGAGCCCCGTGATATTGAATGAAAAGTGTTGGGTCGAACGAACCTTTAGTGAAATTATTGGCAATGAGAAAGGATGATAACTTATCATACCTGCTCGAGGAGCTTGTTTGAGACCGTAAAAGCCTTTTCAGTTTGAAGACGTGATTTGGAAACTCTGGATCAACAAATCCTTCCGGCTGACTAACATATACCGTTTCCTTTAGTTGACCATTGGAAAGGCGGTTTTTGACATCCATCGATGAACCGTGATGTTCATGTGAGCCGGAAATGCTAGAAAAATCCGTACAACCTCAAGTCTAGCAACCGGTGCGAATGATTCTTCGAAATTAATCCCCTCTTCTTGTCTATAACCCTTAGCCACCAGACGCTACTTATTTCTGATAACTTTACCTTCACATCAACTTGTTTTCTAAATCCATTTTAGACCAATAACATAGACCCCTGTTGGTTTTTCAACCAATTCCCATACTTCAAGATGTTTAAACTGATTAAGTTCTTCTTGCATTGATTCAATCTAGTTGTCGTAAGTCATTGCTTCTTTAATGTTTTTGGGTTCAGATTGACAAACGATAAGTGCATAAATGCAATGTTCACCGTCAGTCTGAAGGCGTTGTCTAGTTACGATTGGTTGATTAGGGTTACCAATGATGTTACAAGAAGGATGGTCTTTAGTCCAACAATGTGTGGAGGGTTGATGTTGATATACATTGTGCAGATTGGGAGGATTCAAATGAATTGTGGATGATTCTGCAACATCAGAAGTGGCGAGAATCATTTGCAAAGGGTTGAAGAAACGCATTTGGATCATAATCTGCAGGTTGGGGTACTTCATGGTTAAGAAGATCATCAGCTGGTTCAGCGTCATTGGATGCGGTTTGTTCGGCTGTTTTTGTAGAATCAATTGGAGGTGCTTCTTCAATAGTTTTTGTTGTTTTAGGTGTATCAGGTATTGGATTATTATCGGGTTGGCACGGCGGAAACATTTGATACATCTGGAGCACGTTGATCAATATCATCACTAAACAGAGGAGCAAAAAGTTGTTCCATTTGTTGACGAGTAAGTTGTAGGCTTGGTTCAGCTGATGATGGGGTTTGGGGGAAGTTTAGATGGTTATGTCCGGGTTCAAATCTATTTTGCTCAGAAGCCATTTCTGTAAGTTCATCAAAATTTGCATGAATCGTTTCCATAATTTCCCTTGTACGACGATTCCAGATCCGGTAACCCTTAGAGTTTTCACAGTTCCAACAAAGACTCCAATGTCGACTTTGGCTTTGAGCTTACCAAAGTCATCACGATCATTATTAGGAAACAAAGGGATCCCAAATACATGAAAGTGTTTGAGATTCGGTTTACGGTTGTGGATAAGCTCGTAAGGTGTTTTGTTGTGGCGTTTGGTAATCATTGAACGGTTCTGAGTGTAGCATGCGGTTGAAGCGGCTTGGCCCACAAGCAATCTGGAAGTTTGCATTTATCAACATCGTTCTTGCTGACTTCCACTAGCGTGCGGTTTCGTCTTTCAACAACTCTGTTTTGTTCTGGTGGTCTTGCAATGGATGTTTGATGCTCAATTCCCACTTTCTCATAATAAGTACGTAGATTTTGATTCACAAATTCAGGTCCTTTGTCTGTTCTGATTTGTCTGACTGTGTTCCGGAGCTAAACTTGAATTTTCGTGAGAAAGGTGATGATCATCTGTGGAGCTTGATCTTTAATTCAAAGAAAATAAACCCAAGTCCATCTTGAGTAGTCATCTACAATTACCAAGATGTAGCGTTTGCCATTAATCGTCTGCACACGCATTGGTCCACACAAATCCATGTGAAGAAGATGAAGCACATGATGTAGCTGTTTCCACCTTTGAAGGAAAGTGAGCGAGTGCTTTTCCCTAGTTACAAAGGCTGTGAGCATAGGTGATCTTTAGAATACCCGAATCTTGGGAGACCTTCAACAAGTTTGTAACGTGCAAGATTGGTTATGGTTTAAAAGTTTAAGTGTGAAAGTCGACGGTGCCATAGCCAGGATTTTGTCGATGTTGCCTTAGAAAGTAGACAGATGGGAGATGAAACAATCATGTCTTATATTGAGATTGTGTAAAGACTTGATGTGTGTTGACCAGACATAAGATCGTTTCTTTGTAGATCACGAATGAAACAAGTTTTCTCCTTAAATGCAACTTCCAAATCTCCATCACAAAATTGACCGACTGAAAAGAGATTGTGATCGAGACCTTCCACATAATAAACTCTGCTAATTTCGATGTTCCCATTGATGTAATCTCCGAAGCCCATGATAGAAGCGAAGTGATCATTCCGAATCTGCGATGCAAATGAACTTTGAGACAAAGTTTGATAACGATTTAATATTTCACTGTCATGTCGGGAACATCCGCTATCAACAACCCAGAGGATGATCTGTATCACCTGCATTACACACAGATGATACAGATGGAATAGAAGTAGATGTGGAACCCGAAGAGTTAGAGGGTTCCGATGCAGTTATAGTTGAAACACACATGTTTATGATTTTAGGTATCCATTTAAAGCCAAGTGTATTATGTAACCATTTCTGCCATCTCCAACCAGTCTTAGCTTTGATCTTAGTAAATGAACTAGGTGATAAGTTCTTCCTAGTAGGTGAAGGGGGTTCTATGGGTACATCAATGATCGTAGCCGGAACACTAGAGGTATTCCATTTTCTATTATTCCGCTTATGAGATAAGATAGTATTAGCAACACATTTATCATGACAACCAGAAAACATGCTTTTACAACAACCAACACAAGAGGCTTCAAACATAACATTTAAAGTACTTAAAGGTTCGGCTTTCGTTACATCACTTTATCTATTACATTTGTCTAACGCAATATCTAAAGTGGGTGCAACTTGAGTCTTATTCAAAGTCCTAAGGTGTTCTTCTACTTCAGAGGTATTTATTGTTATTTTCTTACATCGCAACTTCCTATTCTTCCTTGATGTGCTCTTAAGCTGTGAAGTTCTAGCGTTGGGAAAAGAGGAAACTATTCCTGTATCAGTAGAGGGAAGCACATTAGTTTCTTGGGATGTGTCATTAGGCAGTCTAAGAATTCCTGGTGTAATAACGTTTGTGTTACAATTCCTATCTTTCTTAAGTGTTACCAACTCTGCTTTTAGATCATGGATAGTGTGTAACAAATCTTGATTTTCAGAACGAGTGTTTCCATTTTGTCGTAAAACATCTTTGGTATATGCAAGATGATCAGCAATATCTTTTGACGCTTGAGCAAGAGTCTTTTTGAGTAAGTCAAATATGACGCCATATTCCGTTTTAACTTTTGAAATTTCTTGTTCATATTTTGAAATTTGACACTTCAAAGACACGTTTTCATCATCCAGTTGCTCAAGTTTTGGATTAAGAGTTTTGGTATGCAACTGGTTGATTTTGTTTTGCAAAGCGAGTTCTCGATTTTTACAATCTTTTTGACACCATTGAAGACGACGTTTTGCATTTGAAAGCTCGTTTAACAAACGCTCATTTTCAACTTTTAAAGACTGAATTTGTGACACATTATCTGTATTCTCAACATTTTCAACAGAATCAACAGCAATATAATCGAATGCATATGCAACAGAATGAAGTAACACAACATTAATGGTATCAGCACAAAGAACATCTTCCAAGAGTCGATCAACATCTTTTCTTAACGTTTTCTTTTTACGTTTAGTATTTGAAATCGTTGTTTCAGTTTGTTCGAAAACTCTTTTCATAAGTCCAAGCTCCTTGTGAAAATCCCTTTCCCAATAAATTGCACACATTTTCAAATTTCGGACATGAGGTAAAATTATTTTCTGAAAAATATCTCTTTGTGCTCGTGCTTGAGGCGATTGAAAATGTTCGACTTTTATTTCAGAATTGATTTCAATTTCACGTTCCAAAAGTTTGATGTCCGATAAGAATGTTTCAAAGTATTTAAGAACTTGACATTGTTCAGCTAATGGTTTTATTTCATTTAATGAAGGTAAAGAACCATTGATTTGTGCAGCATTAGAAAGGGGACCATCATTAGAATGCTCAGAAGCATGTGTGATAATCCAAGGTGTGTTAGAATGATCCTGTTGTGGGACGAAAGTAACGGCTTTTGAATAGTTAAATGGTTTGTTATAAACAACATTTTCCAATTTTGACCGACTCTCGTCTTCTGCATCTAATTCCTCCATGCGATTATATTCAACAACACTCATAATGGAATCATCAATTCTATGTTCTGCACTGTAAACTTGAGGATTTGGTTTGAATGCTCTATGTGAAAACTTAGGTTTGTAATCATCAAGATTCGGTCCATATCCAATTGGATTTGGTTTAAAAGTAAACTTATGAATAGTTGTGATTGACTCACCATGTTTGTAAACAACATTTCGAAACTCTTTGATTTTGTTTTGTAAGTTGACAATTTCTTCAAGATAGTCATCTATTTGTTTCCTTGAATGCTTTTTGTACTCACCGAACTGTTTTTGACAAGTTAACAACTCAGACTTGGCTTTTTGAGTTTCCGAAGTGAGAGCATTAAGTTGTTGTTTATGATCATATTTCAGTTGTTCTATTTGAGACAAGAAGGCATTCTTGGATGCAACTAGATCACATATCTGTTTTTCCAAAGATTTTTCATTTTGGTAGGATTTAGCAAAAGCGACTTCAAAACCTTTTTCACGTTTCTATTGCGTTTGAAAAATGTTGAGTTGGAACTTTAAGCATTCATTATCCTTAGTTAACAGTGCATTTTTATCCTTTAATTGCTGATTGATGTCAAGGCATTTTTCCATTCGAGATTTTTGGTCTGTAAGTAAGGTCATGAGCTCAAGATCTGGATTAGACAAAAATTCAGTTTGTTCAACGTGAGTCTCAACATGATCATTATTCAGATCCTCAAGTATAACCACGGAATCAACTTGATTATCAATGGTAATCATAAGGTCATATTGATCGTCAAATATAACTACGGGGTCTATTTGATTATCATCGGAATGAGATGTAGACGGCTCATGTTGAACACTCTGACCCTCATCGGATGAAGATGTTGGCGGAGATATCAGATCAGTAATAAATATAGTTTGATCCGGTACCTGAGACAAGCCGTCAGTGTCATACACTGGGCCTGTGTCACTCATGTAGAGTTCTTGCATGTTTGCCATTAACATTACAGCTGCATTAGCCTGAAAGTCCTCCATGTCATCATCCGAATCTGCATTTGCCATGAAGCTCTGTTCCTTGTTGGTAAGCGTTCCACCAGCTTCATCCTTGAGAGCCAAGAGTAAAGCATCTTTGTGATAAGCGCTGCCTCTTGTCCTCGGCTTAGGGTATGCATTAGCCAGATGACCCTTCTCATTACAGTTATAACAACGAAGACCATTAACCCCATTCTGAGCATTTCCCTGTTCAACACTTGAGCCCGTTGTTGTGGAGCACCCATGTTATTCCTTCCACCAACATTAAACCCTTGACCACTACCCATCTGACGAACATTACCACGATTCTTAACTTCAACACGTCCATTGTTGCAAACTTGATTCCTTGTGTTTGATGAGGTACGAATGCGATTGTTGGATTTGTTGGAATATCGGCCGAAGGCTCTAGCAATCATGACAAACCCTTGTTGCAATGCATCGAAAGCTACTGCATCCTCATTAGATTCACTGTAAAGTGCTTGAGCATTGTTGTTGTTGTATGGAACCAATTAAGTTTCTTGTGATTGTTGTTTCTGTGAGGGATCGTATGGTGTGATCTGAGCAGTTGGTTGTGGAGGATTTGTAAAGACAGTTTGTAAGGTTGGAAATTGAGGATAACAAGCTTGAGCCCACAAAGCAAGAGTTTGATTATCCGGGAGTGAAGGTGAAACAGGAGCTCCACAGATGACTCTTTCTCTGTCAACTTCCTTTTGGTGGGGCTTCAAATAGTCGTACAACAATCCGTAAGTAGCATGATGAAGATTTTTCGCTTGACGGATGAAAATAACATACTTTTCCCAATCAGGACCAAGACTACTAAGGAACTTAGTGTTCACTGCAATTCTTGGCATAATGATATTGTGTTTATCCAAGTCATTGATGATGTCTGAGAACCGATGATGATATGACTCTAATGACTCCCCTGGTTCAATCATGAAGTGTTCATAGGCTAAGTAGATTTTTGATTCCATGTCTTCTTGATTGAGTTCAGTGCCTTCCATAAGAAGATGAATATGCTCCCACAATGCTTTAGCAGTCTTCTGAGCATCAACACTACGGAGCATCAGATTGGGTAATCCCAAAAGAGTATATTGCATAGCAAGTTCATCAGCTTCTAAGTGAAGAAGTTGATCAGTAGTAAGTTGATCAATACCGATAATGTTGGTGATATCATCTCTTGGTGGATTTGCAGTCGGATCTCCGGGTACAGTGATAGTAGGCATCTGAAATGGACCTTCAAGGATAACCTTCTTTAAGAACTTTCCATGTAGCTTCTTTAGATCACAAAACCTAAAGAACCTTATCACCCATTGATCGTAGTTTCCGGGAGTGAACATTGGAGGTCTGTCATTAGGATCCAAGCTTCAAGAATGGATTGTTGGCTACTTAAAGCTTCACACATCTTTGCAAACCAAGACGGTTCCTTCATAGCATACTTGGATGGATGCTGATTTTGAAAGTTTGTGTAAGGTTGTACTTGTAGACTAGGTGGTGGTTGAATCATTTGTCGTGGAATTGCTCCTTGAGGAATTTGTTGTTGAAATTGTTGCATTTGTTGTGGTGATGGTGGATGATATTGTTGATAGAGTTGTTGTTGTCGTTGTTGTTGTTGTTGTTGTTGTTGAGGATACATATGAGGAAAGTAGCTAGAGTATGGTGGTTGAGACATCTTGAAACTTGTGTTGATGATGGATCTTTGTAGTCTAATGAAACTTTGTTGATGAAGTGTCCTTATGCGTAAAAAAACAGCTTATGCAAAGAAAATACCTTATGCGTAAAAACACCAACTTACGCGTAAGAATAACTTACGCGTAGGAATAGCTTACGCGTAGACTTGAGAAACACTTAGCTTAGGCGTAAACCAAAGGCTTGGTAGTAGAATGCTTATGCGTAAGATTAGCTTATGCGTAAGACAGGCTTAGGCGTAAGAAAATGCTTAGGCGTAAAGAATTCTACGCGTAAGTGATTAGCTTAGGCGTAAAACTAGGGTTTTGCCCAAAAATCCTTTACACTTATTCCAGTGTAAAAGATATCCAAAGTCGAAGTGTTTTCAGGCTTATCCAAGCAAGAAAACACTGAGTAAACCAGTAGCACTGAAGATCAAACGTTGAGAAGCTTATGCGTAGACTTTGAATTCTTACGAGTAAAACTAGGGTTTTACTATGCGTAGGATTAACCAAACTTTGCCAAAACTGATATTTCTGCCCAATAGTGTTTCAAAACCAGATTTTTATGATGAAAAAGCTTCAATATCACCAAAATAACACAAAAGTGTGAAACTTGATGATTCAAAACACTTTTTCACCTTACGCGTAGAAATGACTACACGAATGAAACCAAGCTCAAAACTAATGAAATACACGTAAAGTTTCAAACTTTTTGCCAAAAACTTAAACTTTATCACCAAATAACCTTTAAAGTACAAGAATCTTGAGTTTTAAAGTGTAAAAATTAAAGCTTTTAAGAGTTTGAATGTTTATAAATCGAAACTTACGCGCAGATACTAAGACTTCAAAAACAAAACCGTTTCACCCAACTATTTGGCGAATGATACCACTTTTAGGTTCCCATGTTTGCAACACAAGCATCAATATAAGATACGAGATAAGAGAAGTGATCGGTTGAACAAAACACACAAAACACACAAACGAATACAAACCTTTAGGCGTAGGATTTGATATGAAATGAACAACCAACCTTCATGTAACATATTGGATTTCACATACACATCATAACATAAACAAAGTAGGCGTATACAATGGTTTTAGAGAGAGAAATTTAGAGGTTTGGGAACTTTAGTGAGAGAAAGAAAAATCTTATTATGAGCTCCAACTCTCTACCTTGGGAGGTAGAGAGTATTTATAGTCATTACATAAAACGCCACCTGACGGGCTGTGGATCAGGCATACAGTGGGTAAAGACCCGTCCGTCCTCCACGGTGTTACTAAACTAAATACTACTTAACATCAAATAACTACGACTACGAGCTTTCTAACGAATACATATACTTGAGGTGACCGACACTTTAACTACTGGATTTTCCAAATCCTAACAATCTCCCCCTAAGGGAGGTCACCTCACACACACATTAAAATTACATAGAATACAAACAGATATTATATTGAGATAGTTCTTGAATTCTTGTTCATGTTCTTTGTTCTATAGCTCGTAGTCTTTGATTCTTCATTTTTGCATGTTTGGATAATATGAGTGGAGGTCTTTAAGCGATCGTGATACTTGAATTTTGAGTCGACCTTTGAGATCATCAGCCACATTAATCTCTGACTCATCCTTTGTGGTGTTGGTATTATGTGATATTGTGACATTTGGACCGACATGCTCACATTCTGGATCATGATTTCTTCTCATCAGAGTAGCGGAAGATTTCGTTGATTCATGATATTGGCAACAGCGTAGCAGAAGCATGGAGTGAAAATATCAGAGTCATTGATGCACTAATCATGATTTCTTTAGAACTGAATGTGTTGAGTGAGCATGCGGCAATGGTTTGACCTCTTCATTCTGATCAGCTGCAAACGTCGGGGTGTACCTACATAAAACAGTTAGCAATAAAGCGTACAAAAGTGTCTTTGATCACTTTCGTTGAATTGAGGTACACGGCCCACAGTTCCCCGTTGATCAAGATACAAGTCTTACTGTGATCGGGTATAATTCAAAGAATTTCCTTGACAGGGTTTCGCAGCTGCTCTAGCTGTTCTCAAACCGAACGTCTCAAAGAAGACAACACAGAGTGAGTGAACCAAAAAAATAAGATTCAGCGATTGATGAAAAGAGATTTGAAAACAATCGTATCTGGTTAATAGAAATTGTTTTTGCAATACAACGAAGGTTTTAATGAAAATCAATTATCAATCATAAACACCTTTTATTTTGAGAAATAAGTACACAGTCGATGTGCAAAAGAAAAGAGTTTTTGGGCACAACGACCAGTTTTTCAAAGGTATCCGTCAATCCATAACCTGAACCAGGATTGATTCAAAATATTGAATCGCCCCATTGTTTCTGTTCAGTTGTCACATGGTTGATCTATTGAATAGATCTCACATGCCACCTACCAGGAGCTTGTTTGATGTTGGCTCCAGAAGGCTTTCCATCTTCATTGTGAATATATTTGCATATCACTCAGATGTTCTGGCAATACCACAAGGATAATGTGTAGGACTCATAAGATGTAATCTCTCTTTCCACATTGTGTGAAACAGAGAGACTTCATTGAAAGTGTACTAATGAGATTTATTGATGATCTCGTGGCTCTAGACTCAATTGTGCATATTTGGTTCCTATCTTGGGATACTAGGGAGAGGGTCTCCTTCTTCAATATCAACAATCTCTAAGAGAAAGTCGATAGATTATGTCGGTTCCCGTGAGAATGAAACAAGTCCTTTTAAGAGGAACTTGAGTGGTTTAGGAAGTTGAAGTGCAAGTCACGGGTCCATGGACGTCTTGTCTTCAATACCGATGTTACCTTGGTAACCAACTGTAGTATATGAATTGAACCCGGTTTCTGCCCTAAGGTTGAATAAATGGAGGGCTATTTCTTTTCACCATTTTTTCACATTCAATTCTTTTTCATTCTTCAACCCCTTCAGTGCTTGCCGAGACTTCATAACTAGAACCTTGTTGGGTTTATTCCAGTACTAGCTCTGTCTCAGTCCGCACTCTTCCCATATCTCATTTTTCTCCTTTTTTTCATCATACCTAAGGACTTCTACACTAACTAGTGGATTGTCCCTAGGTAGATCCCTCCAGTTCTGGCGGATCATGGGACCTCAACCTAACCTTATCATCTTTATATCACCATACATAAAGTAAAGTTGGTCGGTCTTTTTGGTATTGTTCATCTGCCATTGGAACCAATTGAAAACCATTTGAAAATCAATCAAGATACTTGTGATATAGAATCAAAGCATTTTGTATCTTAATTGTTTTGATATTTTAGAAATGCTCCCCCTCAACATATGCATAAAAATTTAGAAATTGTTTAGCACATGGAGGCAAGAGATCTTTGAAATCGTTAGATTAAGAGTGAAAGGTCCAATCTTTTGATTAACATTTTCTAAAATGATCATCCTCACTTCCCAATCAATTTGAGTAGATAAAACATTTTGAGGAAGGATGAGGTTTTCAAAAGTTTGCTCCCCCACAATATGTGCCTCTAAGTTTTAAAGAGTTTTGCACATATTAGAGGGAACCTGCACTTAGAGACAATTCAATCACGTTTCAATAATTTGAGGTTTAAAGTAGATGCTCCCCCTCAACATGTGCATGGAAAATTTGAAATCGTTTGTCACATGCGGGGAGGAAAACATGCTAAACACCTATGAAACCATTTATCGAATTGTCAATTTAAATCACAAATTCTCCCCCGATCACAATTATCAAATCATTTGAGATTTGTGATCTCTGTAGATTTAAATTGATTTTGAAAGCTTTTAAGGAGAATTGTGACTTGATTATGAAAACGTTTTAACTAATAAGGATTGGATTTTGAGACTTTAAACTCCATTGATTAAACATGCATAATTATCTTTTGAAAACGTAATAAGAACCAAGGACTTGAACCAATTGTGTAGAATATTGTAATACATTTTAGAGAAGACATTGCTCATTTAAGTGCAAATTGTTTGAAAAGAACATTTTTTGATTTAATTGAAAAATCATTCTCCCCCTTAATCAATGACGAAAGTTGTTGATTGATGGATTGAGACTTTGACACTTGATATGTTCTTTGGATTTTCAAAAATAGAGTCCGAAGTGTTTTCAAAACAATTTTGTTTTCATAAGATGACAAATATTTTTCAGAAGAATCATTTAGAAGGAAAAATATTTGAAATTGAACATTTGTCTTGTAAAAGACAAACATTTGTTTTTAGAATCAAAGCATTAGGTCTGAAACATGAGATAAAGCATGGCTCTGTTCTTTCTTTGAAAAGCGGATTACTGCCTGAAATGACAATAAACCATTGTTTTACTTTCTCCCAAAAATACATTTTGATTTTTTTTTTTTTTTTTTTTAATTTTTTTTTAAACATTCGAACAACATCTAAAGTCCCGTTTTGAATGACAGCACAAAGACCGTAGATATATATCGAATCAAGAAAGATATGACAAAAAGACAATATTTTTGAGATTTTTTGAAAGTTTTATATTTTTCTATTTGGTTTTTGTTGGTTTTATAATTTTGTATTTTGCTTTTTGAATAAATATATACAAAAAAATGGATGAAGAAAGACCTTTACTCCTCGTCTTCCTCCTGAAGCCGTTTGAGTGTTTCTGGTTGAAGGCTTTTCAAGCCAAGTCGTGGAAGAATAAACTCAAAACGTTCTCTTGGAAGAGCTTTGGTGAAGATGTATGCTAACTGGTATTCTGACTTCACAAAATAGAGTTCCACCACACCGTTTTCCACTTGTTCCCAGATGAAGTGATGTCGAATATCGATGTGCTTTGCTCTTAAGTGTTGAACGTTGTTGCATGAGAGAACAATAGCACTTTTATTATCACAGTACAGAGAGATTTTGTTGAATTCAAAGCCATAGTCAGATAATTGGGATCTCATCCACAGGATTTGAGCACAACAAGATGACATGGCTATGTATTCAGCCTCTGTAGAGGAAATAGAAGTACTCATTTGCTTCTTAGAAGACCAACTCACAAGCTTATCACCCAAAAACTGAGCACCTCCTGATGTACTTCGACGTGTATCTTGACATCCTACATGATCAGCATCTGCATAGGCTGTTAGTGACATACCGGTGTCCTTCGGGTACCATAGTCCCATATTGATGGTTCCTTGGAGATACCGAAAGACCCATTTAACCGCTTCAAGGTGCTTTTTAGTAGGCTTAGCCTGATATCTAGCACACATACACACAGTGAACAAGATGTCTGGTCTGCTAGCTGTGAGGTACATCAGGGATCCAATCATACTACGATATTTCGTTTGATCTACCATGATCCCTGAGTGGTCCTCATCCAGCTTAGTACGTTCAATCATGGGAGTGTCAACGGTGTCACAAGAAACAAATCCAAATTTCTTTAAAATCTCATTTGCATATTTAGATTGATTTATAAAAATGCGTCCGAGACTTTGTGAAATTTGTAATCCCAAGAAAAATGACATTTGTCCCATCATTTACATTTTAAATTTGGAACCCATTTCATTTGAAAAATGATCACATTCATTGGGGTCAGTCGAGGCAAAGATAATATCATCAACATAAATTTAAACGCGAGTTAAATGTTTGCCTGACTTCCTGGTGAACAATGTCGGATCAACTGCTCCCTTGCTGAATCCAGTAGATAGAAGAAACTTTGACAGCATATCATACCATGCTCTAGGAGCTTGCTTCAAACCGTAAAGGGCCTTTTTCAAGCGATAGACATGAGTAGGATGCTATGGATTCACAAAACCCTCTGGCTGGGCGTAAACCACCTCTTTCAAGTCACCATTAAGAAAGGCGGTTTTCACATCCATCTGATATACGACCATGTTCTAACTGCCGCAAGTTAGCCAAGAAGATTCTGATTGCTTCGATACGAGCAACAGGAGCAAAAGATTCCTCAAAGTCAATACCTTCTTCTTGACGATATCCTTTAGCCACTAACCTAGCCTTATTTTTCAACACATCACCATGCTCATCAAGCTTCACTTTGAAGATCCACTTTAGAGCAATGATCATAGCACAGTCTGGAGCAGGTACTAATTCCCATACATCTAATCGATCAAAATCATGAATTTCCTCTTGCATGGCATTGAACCAGCTGTCTTCGTTCATAGCAGTTTTAACGTCTTTAGGTTCGATCTTAGAGAGTACGGAGTTGAAGAAGCACCATAAGACGTCAGTAGCAAGTTGTTTACGAGTGGATATTGGACGAGAAGGGTTTCCAATGATGTTGTCCAATGGGTGATCATGTGTCCATTTTCTAAGGTGTTCATGTGGTTGTTGTTGTGGAACTGACGTAGCAGAGTCGATGTCTCCTGATGAGGATGGTTCAGATGATGATTCAGGAGCAAATATATTTTCAAATGGAGCATCTTCGGGAGTAGCAAAGGGATTAACTTCATCTTGTGAATTAGAAGCAATTCCATGATGTACACTTTGTGATTGAAGGTTTGTTGATGAAACAGATTGATCAGCAGCAGGCGCTTCCTGACTTAATGACATAGAAACTGAAGGATTGACTTCATTGACGGGGATAGAAGCAGCCTCTGATGATGGAATTGACAGGTCATTGGCATTTGGCTCAAAATGTTCATCAAACATTGGATCAAACAAATTCTTCAAATCATCTTCAGATGGAGGTACATATGGAGTTGCATGAGAGGAGTTTGGTACAAGGGATGAACCAATGGGACTATTTTGAAGTGCGGGTCCAGAACTGGATTGTTCAGGAGCCATTTTACCGGTCAGCTCATCGAACGTAACGTGAATTGTTTCCATGATATTTCGAGTTCTCTTATTGTTGATTCGGTAACCCTTCTTGTTTGGTGCATAACCAACAAAAATTCCAATATCTGCCTTTGCTCTTAATTTACCTAGGTCTTGATCGTCATTCGTTGGATAGCACAAAGCACCAAACACACGAAGGTAGGAGAGATCAGGTTTTCGTTTATAAACAAGTTCATATGAAGTTTTTCCATGAGAGGTATGAATAAGGGAACGATTTTGGGTGTAGCAAGCAGTGGCAATGGCTTCAGCCCATAGAAACATTGGAACCTTCGAATAAATTAGCATTGTTCTTGCGGCTTCCACAAGAGTTCGATTTCGTCTTTCAACTACACCGTTCTATTGAGGAGTTCGTGGAACACTTCTTTGATGACTGATTCCAACATTTTCATAAAACTGAATTAAGTCTTTGTTAACAAACTCTGTGCCATTGTCAGTTCGAACAATTCTGACTGTATTGTTGAGTCGAACCTGAAGCTGTTTGATTAGTTTGATGATGACATCTGGAGTTTCATCCTTTGTCCTCAAAAATTTTACCCAAGTAAATCGAGAGTAGTCATCAACAACTAAAAGAATGTATTTCTTCCGATTAATGGTTTGCACTCTCATTGGTCTCATTGGTCCGCACAGATCCATATGAAGGGTATGAAGAACTTCCATTACTGAGTTTGTGGGTTTTGGTTTGTGGGCATATTTCGTGCTTTTACCCAATTGGCAAGCTGAACAAAGATGATCTTTTTCATATTTAAATATGGGTAAGCCTCTGACAAGATCCTTTCTGGAAAGGTTATTAATGGTGCCGAAGTTCAAATGATTGAGACGACGATGCCATAACCATGACTTTGTTTTTGAAGCCTTTGACAGCAAGAAGATTGGAGAAGACTTCATCATGTCTTCGATAGAGATGGTGTGTAGGTTAGAACCACGAGTGCCTCTCAATAATTCTACACCATCAAGTTCTCTAACGAAGCAAGTATGTTTTCTAAAGGCCACCTCTAGATCAGAATCACAGAATTGACCAACAGAGAACAAATTATGACCAAGACCTTCCACATAATATACCCTGGAGATTACACTTTTGCCAACTACATAATCACCATAACCCATAATAGCTCCAAAATGGTCGTTCCCGAATCTAACTGTCCCGATGAATTTACTCACGAAGTTCATGAGCCGCGACCGGTCTCCAGTCATATGCTTGGAACAGCCTGAGTCCGTACCACGAAGCGATTTGAACGATCCGCAGTTGAACACAGACAAGAATGGATAACTGGATAATTGGGATCCCCATGCAAGAATGGGTTCCATTTGGTTAGTAACAGTGATTGGAACACCCACATCAGAAATAGAAACATCCGTATCAGAAATAGAAGCAATGGAATCATTATGAATAGATGCAGTACTAGTGTCCGTATTTGACCTATTCAAAGTATGTTCACTTCTTAAGGGAATAGTTCTACCAGTAGGCATCCATTTTCTAGTGGGCATTGTCCGATTAACCTTATGGCCAACAGGTATCCATTGATAACCTATCTTACTAAATGTTCTTCCTGTGGGTATCCACTATTTTCTAACTTTCTTTCGCCTTTTCCTTTTAGCCTTCTTAGCATGATTTTTAGCATTAACAATTTTAACTGGGCATTTGACAGCATTAGACAAATCATTCATACCACATTCAAGATTAGTAACAGAAACTACGCAATCATCATTACATGTTTTGCCAAAAGTAGTAGAATTCGCATTAATTACAGTACGCTTAGAGCTAACACTAGAATTAACACGATTCGTTTTATTCAAATTCTCCCTACGGTGATCTTCTACTTTCTTCCAATGCACATTCTTAGCTTGCGAGGTCCTATCATTCCTTGTATTGCCTTGAGACTTTGATCTGCTCGCTTTAATGTCACTGATTACTCCTGTAGAGGGAATGGGAATATTAGTTGGTTTTGCTACTTTTTGCATTTCCTGTTTAGATGTGCTGGGATGTGAACTACTTGAAGGCATACTAAAGTTCACATTCATAACATTGGGCATTGAATGAGTTGCATACTTGGCACTAGGCATAGAAGAAGGTATCAAGTGATTGACTTGCTCACCTAAGGTTTTAGGGCATATTGTAATTAAGCATTCTAGAAGTTCTTGAGATCGTTTGGCACATAAGCATGCATGGCCAATTGCATTATCATGTGGTTTCTCTAACTTATCCTCTTCTACAATATCACGGAGACATTCTAGGCTGTCCTTAAGGTATGAGAAATATGTTTGAATAGCAAGTTTGTTTTTCCTAAGATGAGGAGGAACATATTTCACAGACAAAGCATATTTATTACAGACATGCACCTTTGAAGCACCATTCTCCCCATTGGTCATTGGCATTTTCCCTGTGGAAAACTAGAAGGGGGGGGTTGAATAGTTTTACCTATTTAAAACTTCCTTTTAAATATTTAGATCGACTTATGTCAATCTATTTGATTGTTTATGTTGGACGTTGATACATAGATATATAAATGTGTAATGAAACATAAAGAGTAAGAAGCACATCACCACGACACAAGTTATTTATAGTGGTTCGGCTACAAGGACACCTTCCTTGCCCTACTCCACTCCCCGAGTCACCTACTCGAGAGTTCGTAAGCACTACACCAACTCCTTGTGGCGGAGAAGCCTTCACAACGTCGCTTAACCTTTTTCCGGTACAAAGCTAAATACCGAGTTCTTTCACACCAAGGCGAACCACACCTAACACAACGTCGCCTACCCTTTATACGGTGCTAGGCTAACCACCGAGTTCTTTCACACCTTAGGAGAACTAATCCTATCACAACGTCGCCTACCCTTTATTAGGTACTAGGCTAAGCACCTACTTCCATTACTATGGAGGAACTACTACCCTTCACGACACAACACCTAATCTCAAGGAGATCTACTCCTTGTTACAACACCTTCAAGGATATCACCATCCTTGTAAATAAACAAATACTTATATGTATAACGATGCACCTCATCGATCATACGACCCAGGCATTTCTTCACAAATGCTACTTGATTTGATTCTTTGGCATCCTTCACTAATGCCTTTGACACAACGCTTGACACCCTTCACTAATGCCTTCGTCTTGACACCTTTAACATCCTTCACTAATGCTTTGACACGGATGATGAGCACCTTTCACTAATGCTTTCATCTTGACACTTTCGGCATTCTTCACTAATGCGTTCAACCCAACATCTATGGAGAAAGGAAGAACTATCAACAAGAGAACCTTAGTAGTCTTGATGATGACGAAGCATGGCAACTCATGGACTTGAGCTTGCACGTCTTCAAGAAGTGGTGATCTCTCCTTTAAGAGGAACCTAGAAGATCACACAAAAACAAAAGACAAACTACATAGATCACTTGGATCTGAGGTTAGAGGGTTAGAATACTTGGGGAAAGTATGTGTGTAAAGTAATGCATAGAAAGGAAGAAATGGCTCTCTATTTATAGAGAAAATTCTCTACTGTTCTCCGGATCCCACAGATCCCTTCCACTTGGGATCCGGCTATCACAAAGCCAGGGATCCGTGAAACGCTCCTCTTTGACCATGGGTATTTTTGGTTATGGGTCATGGGTCATTGGTTATGGGTTGATCCATGGTTTTCTATCTAGATACAATGAACTTGGTTAAGTGGTATATATAAAACCATGGGTTATGGGTCAATACCATTTGCTAGTTTTTACCCATTTTAGTATTAACATGTTTTTACCCATTTTTAGTATTTACATGTTTTGACCCATTTTAGTATACTTGGTTTAAGTATGTGCTAACCCAATATGTAAACATTAGTTGTTGTACATATATATCTAAATCATAAAAACACTTATGCTTGTTTTAGTGTTTTATGTATGTGCTAACCCAATATGTAAACATTAGTTGTTGTACATATATATCTAAATCATAAAAACACTTATGCTTGTTTTAGTGTTTTATGTGAAAACATAAGTGTGTTAGAAAAATTTTAACTCAAACTATTTACGTATTCTATTTGTTTCGTTAAAATGATTTTACGTTTGTTATCGACAAAACATTAGAAGATCGTAAAATATAAATAAACGTTTTTACGGCTTATTTGTATTAACAATCTCCCCTTTTTTGTTGATGACAAAACATAAAATTATTTTAAGGAAAATGTAAAATTCGAAAAAGTTTGAATTTGTAGTTTTTACTTTCTTCTCCCCCTTTTTGTCGAAACAAAAAGTGTTAAAAGAAACTAACACAATTTTTTAAGAAAAGGTATGTGAAGAAAAAAAATGTAAAGAGAGCAAGTGACGGAAATGGTACTCGTCTTAACTCCCCCTTGACGAGTCCATCCCTTTGAAAGGGCGTCAAGGACATGACGTAAAATGAACTAATTGTTGCAAATGGTTCGTCTAGGTGACGAAAATGTGCTCCCCCTTGAATATTGCAATGTTGCAATGGGGTGTCATGAAGTGTAATCCAAAATTGGATTAAGTTGCAAATGATTTTGCAATGTTGTTTGACACAAAGCTCCCCCTAGCTTTATGGTGTCAATATCTTCATGTGTATTTTGAATAACTACAAAACAAAGGTTAGAAAACAAGAGTATAGTGCAAAATTTCCTGCAAATAAAACTCAAGTTAGTAGAAATTTGTGCTTCTGTACCACGGATCCCACGGTTCCCTTCAAGGAGGGATCCGTCTAGGTATTTGGGAGGGATCCGGCTATCTGGTTGATAGTTTCTTCAGCAATGAGAATGTTCCATTCAATTCTAATGAAGATGTGAAATAACAAGCACAATGCACTAAATAAATATAGCATATAGATATTCATTCAATAAAACAAGAGATACACAACCAAATCTCTAAAACTAAGAGAATGAACTAGCCAAACAAGTGTTACTAATGCTAAGGAGTTACCCAAACTCAAGGTTCAACTAAGACTAAATGATGATCAAGGATGAGAAAGGTTTCCTAAGCGTTCTAAGTTTGAGCTTTTGAATATGATGCTCATTGTAGTTTAGGCTTGTTAACCTCTTCGAAACGTTCGAGGAGGTGATAAAACATGAAACGTTGCTCTTCACGTAGTTCATGTATCAACCTTTCAACATGTTTACAATGATAGCAATCCTTGTCATGGTTTTGAGTTTCTTGAAGTGAAAGTTCAAGTGAAGTGGGTTGAGGATCTTCAAATGAAGGAGGATTTGGTGGAGGCTCATTAAGCGGTGGCTCTACAATGTTTGAGGGTAGAGGTAAAGAAGCATCAACTTCCATTTGGTCGGGTGGTTACCTTTGATGTCTTCTCATAATCCAAAATGGACTATTTGGAGGAATGATAGAGTTTGCTTTTGGAGAAAGTGTTGATTCAACACTTTGATTTTGTTGCTCAATCTTTTCAAGTGAATTAGTTGGTAATGGTGAAAGATGAGATGGCCAAGAGGGTAAATCTTCTACATTGTGAGAGTGTGGAGATGATTGTGAGGTGGCTCTAGGCACTAATGATGTTGGTTGAGTTGTGGAGGGTATGTTTGGTATAGTAGAATTTGGTGATGAAATCTTAGTGGGAACACTCTTCTTGGGGATTAGTTTAATTGGTTTCCTTGGTGTAGGAGAAATCCTAGCATTGGTGGACTTAATCGGAGATGATTCGGTTGAGGAAACTTCGTGTATGATTCTAGCAAGTTTCTTTGGTGTTTCTTGAGTGGATGAGTAAGCACTAGGAGCTTTTCTCATGATGAGATGACTAAGGAGGATGGTTGCAATTGCTGATAATTATGTTTGTGTTTGATGACTAAAGTGTTCTTAGCAATATGGGTTATAAAGGGAAGAACTTTGCAATTGCATTTAAGACTTAATCCACTAATGTTCTTGGAAATGTGATGATTAACATGCACAAGGTTGAGATTCAGAGTTTCACTGATCTAGGAACTAATTTAAGATGAGATGGAGTGTTTGAGTTAGGAAGATGAGTTGAAATGATTTTTTTAGCAATGTTTGACATAAACTGTCACCCGGATCCCACGGTTCCCTCCTTGGAGGGATCCGGCTAGGCTAATCCTAGGGATCCGGCTCTCAGCAGTTATGACAGGTTTGAAATGAGGTTTCTATGAGCTAAAGCCTATCTTATTTTGAATGTTTCAGTTCTCCTAAGTGTTTAAGATAAAAAGATACTTGAATAATTAAAGGTAATAAGTGTTATAGCAAATGATTGCTTCTTATGGAAGGAGGATGGGACAAGATGACTACCAATGGATGTCCAAGGATAACACTAAGAGTTATGGAGGTGTCAAGTCATAATAAATGATCCTAGTGATCAGATTTAAGCTTGAGGTGATATTTAGAAAAATTCTTAAAAATCACAAGAATTGAAAAACTAATAATTTTTTTTTTCATATTTTGAGATAAAAATGACTAGAAACAACTTCCTAAAGTTGTTAGATATCCCCACTTAAGTGTTTTGAGAGATGAGAGATAGTTTGTGAGTATTGAAGCGGAAATATGGTGAGTTTTGATATGTTTGATAAATCAAGAGGCAATTAGACTAAGATCTTAAGTAAGCCTTTAGTGAGTCTAAGCCTTTCTCATCCTTGAAGTGGACTTAGTTGGGTTCTAAAATCATATGCTTAGCTAATGTGATGTTATCTAGAAAGCTATCTTGATGTAAGGAATGCTGTATTGCTGATCTGATGTCACGGATCCCACGGTTCCCTCAAGGGAGGGATCCGGCTAGGCTAATCCTAGGGATCCGGCATCTGCAGATCAGAACCTACACAGAAATAATACTCAGTTTATGCATACTAGTAAATTCAAAGAAAGAAAATAGAAACAAGCATGTTTATCACAAAACACTAGTTATAGAACCATGATAAAAAGACAATATACAAGTTACCATAAACGGAAAGTGCTAAAACGTAATCATCCAAACATAAGAGAAAAAAAAAAAGTATATTCCTATTGTCTCTTTCGTCAATCCTTTCTTTTCCTTTTTGACGGCTTAGTGAGGTTGTATGCGAGGTTTTGAATCATGCCCCTCAATTGCTTAAATTCCGCGGTCTAGTTTGGAATGGTTGGAAGTTGTTCGTGGTATTCAAGAATTTCCAATTTGATGTTGGCTACGGGGTCGACGTCTTCTTAATCTTCTTCTTCTTCACCGGCTGAGGAGTCTGAGAGAGCTTTAGGTTTCTTTCCGTTGACCTTGAAGCGTTTGGATGGTATTTTGGTAAGAGGTACCATTACATGATCGGCAAAGAAATGATCATCGTTGATAGGAGATGGTTGCAATGCACTAACGTAGTTACAAAGTCGTGTTAGGAGCATACCATATGGAAGTACCATGTTTGAAACTTTGAATACCCCAGCCATTCTCCTTACCATGTAATAGGCAAGATTAAATGGCTTTTGATGGATAAGACAATAGATCATTTTCACAAGGCATGCGTTTGGATGATCTTTGTTTCCAACTAGGCTTATGACGTTTTCCCTAAGAATTTCTTCCCATTTTCTAAACGTGGGATGCATTTCGAAAAGTTCTATTTGAAAGGGATCACGGTGAATGAGCTTTTTGTTACGGTCGTAACGGGATTGGTCGGTCCTAATTTTTAAGATTGTATCTCGAATGGTTTTGGGATTGTCGAGAGGAATATTGTAGAAAGGCTTAGGATCAAAAGCAAGGTTTTGAGCATTAATTGCCCAATCTTGAGAGTACATACAAATTCCTTCACATGGAATGCGAAGAATTTGAGCAAAGGTATTGAGAGGAAGAACGAGGTTTTGTGTATTTATGATGAAGGCGATTGAAATGCTATCATCGGCGTTTCTAATGATCCTAATGCTTTTATAAAACTCAAAGATGAAGACCGAACAAATTTGTTCATCAATGTCAAGAAGACAATCAAAATTTATTGCCGAGAAGACTTGACGAATGTCGGTATCTTCAAGGAAACATTCCTTGATTACACGACCTTCGTGGATAAGTCGTTTTTCAAGCTTTTTGAAGACCTTGCGGTCGATTTTTGAGAAATCATCATTACGATAATAATGAGTAAGGTAATGAACGGTATCATGATGATCTTGTTGAGTGGCTTTAGGCATGATTGGTCCTAAAAATAAAAATTTTCAATTAGGCAAAATTAGTTGGGATGGGTTTATGGTTTTGATTTGTATTAACAATGTTGTGAACACAATGTGATTTTGTTAAAAGCCCCTTTTCATGATTAATTTAAAAAGCCCTAATTAAATTTAATTAATTAAAAATTAAGGAACCATAAACCCTAGGATGAGGATGAAAAATTAAAACAAGTTAATGTAATTACTTACAATGGTGTTCTAGGAAGGAAGGCTTGAGAGTATGGAAGCCAATGAGGATGGATTCAGTAGCTTAGTCGTTTTTGTGTTATGTGAATAGAGGGAAAAAGATCAATGGTGAATTTTTGAAAGCGTATAGCTGAGTTATGTTCCACGGTTCCCCCCGGATCCTTTGTATTTGGGATCCGGCTAGTACAACTAGAAGGATCCGGCTACTGTGGACAGAAAATGAGTTGTTTGGTATTATTATTATAGTAGGCTTATAAATTAGCTTGCAAAAAAAATGGAGGTATTAAATGAAGATTGTTTTTGAATGATGAATTTTGATGAATTACATATCGAGGGTTCGTATGTGATGACGGCGTTAGTTTGACGAAAGATAATATCATTCCCTATGTTGAAAAAGACGAAAAGGTGGCGAAAGAGACTTCTAATGATGTTAGTGATTAGTTAAGAAAAGAGAACTTTATGACAATAAATGGAACTCATGTAACCTATCTAATGAAGAGTAAAACATACCTCTATGCTTCTTGATAAAAAATACTTCATGAGCTTTTAAAGTAATCCTTTGTAGTTGGTGTACGTAAATTGTGATTACCTTTTAGATCCTTCCTTGAATGTTGACTTCATTATTCTTTGAATGAAGATTTTGGAGAGATTCTAGCATGAAGATTTCTTAAGAGCATAAGTGGTTAGAATCATCTATCAATGTCCAACAAAATGATTTAAAAGAAAATCTGACCAATAAAAAAAATCCTTCTTTGTAGTTTTCAAACATACACGGATCGTATCAAGTCTTTAAAGTACAACATACTTTAAAAAACTTGGTAACGAAGCTCTGATGCCAATTGTGGAAAACTAGAAGGGGGGGTTGAATAGTTTTACCAATTTAAAACTTCCTTTTAAATATTTAGATCGACTTATGTCAATCTATTTGATTGTTTATGTTGGACGTTGATAGATAGATATATAAATGTGTAATGAAACATAAAGAGTAAGAAGCACATCACCACGACACAAGTTATTTATAGTGGTTCGGCTACAAGGACACCTTCCTTGCCCTACTTCACTCCCCGAGTCACCTACTCGAGAGTTCGTAAGCACTACACCAACTCCTTGTGGCGGAGAAGCCTTCACAACGTCGCTTAACCTTTTTCCGGTACAAAGCTAAATACCGAGTTCTTTCACACCAAGGCGAACCACACCTAACACAACGTCGCCTACCCTTTATACAGTGCTAGGCTAACCACCGAGTTCTTTCACACCTTAGGAGAACTAATCCTATCACAATGTCGCCTACCCTTTATTAGGTACTAGGCTAAGCACCTAGTTCCATTACTATAGAGGAACTACTACCCTTCACGACACAACACCTAATCTCAAGGAGATCTACTCCTTGTTACAACACCTTCAAGGATATCACCATCCTTGTAAATAAACAAATACTTATATGTATAACGATGCACCTCATCGATCATACGACCTAGGCATTTCTTCACAAATGCTACTTGATTTGATTCTTTGGCATCCTTCACTAATGCCTTTGACACAACTCTTGGCACCCTTCACTAATGCCTTCGTCTTGACACCTTTAGCATCCTTAACTAATGCTTTGACACGGATGATAAGCACCTTTCACTAATGCTTTCATCTTGACACTTTCGGCATTCTTCACTAATGCCTTCAACCCAACATCTATGGAGAAAGGAAGAACTATCAACAAGAGAACCTTAGTAGTCTTGATGATGACGAAGCATGGCAACTCATGGACTTGAGCTTGCACGTCTTCAAGAAGTGGTGATCTCTCCTTTAAGAGGAACCTAGAAGATCACACAAAAACAAAAGACAAACTACATAGATCACTTGGATCTGAGGTTAGAGGGTTAGAATACTTGGGGAAAGTATGTGTGTAAAGTAATGCATAGAAAGGAAGAAATGGCTCTCTATTTATAGAGAAAATTCTCTACTGTTCCCCGGATCCCACGGATCCCTTCCACTTAGGATCCGGCTAGCACAAAGCCAGGGATCCGTGGAACGCTCCTCTTTGCCCATGGGTATTTTTGGTTATGGGTCATAGGTCATGGGTTATGGGTTGATCCATGGTTTTCTATCTAGATACAGTGAACTTGGTTAAGTGGTATATATAAAACCATGGGTTATGGGTCAATACCATTTGCTAGTTTTTACCCATTTTAGTATTAACATGTTTTTACCCATTTTTAGTATTTACATGTTTTGACCCATTTTAGTATACTTGGTTTAAGTATGTGCTAACCCAATACGTAAACATTAGTTGTTGTACATATATATCTAAATCATAAAAACACTTATGCTTGTTTTAGTGTTTTATGTATGTGCTAACCCAATATGTAAACATTAGTTGTTGTACATATATATCTAAATCATAAAAACACTTATGCTTGTTTTAGTGTTTTATGTGAAAACGTAAGTGTGTTAGAAAACTATTAACTCAAACTATTTACGTATTCTATTTGTTTCGTTAAAATGATTTTACGTTTGTTATCGACAAAACATTAGAAGATCGTAAAATATAAATAAACGTTTTACGGCTTATTTGTATTAACATTCCCTTTTACCTGACTCTTTAGATTCTCAATTTCCTTTTGCAACGAAGTTATTTTTTCGTTATTTTTGTTACGAGTGACTTTTATTGACTCAAATAACTCATTGAAATGACGTTTAACCTTTTCATTTTATTCTAGAAAACTCTCATTTTCCTTTTGTAAAGCATTAACCAAGTTTTGAAGATGAAAATTTTGAGAATTCCGAGAATCTAAAGGAGGAGGCATTTGGGAGCCAGTCACATTGATCTTTTCACCCTTTAATTGAGAAATTTGGGCTTTCAACTTTCTGATTGTGTTACAGTGAGCTTGAATATGTTCATCACGTTTGTTTATTTCAAAAACTGCATCAAACTCTGGAACGTCTGAGGATATCTTGATGTTTGAGGTTTTAACATTTTCTTTGAGATGTTGATATTTTAGTTGTAAATCAAAATGTTCAACTTCTAGTTTAGAAAAATGTTTTACCAAATTATCGTGATCATCTTGTTCAATTTTCTCACTTAGTTTAGAGTTTTTTATTTCAAGCTCAATGACACGATCATGGGAGACTTTCAAAGCAACAAATAATTCATGAAATTGAGAAGCAGTAATAGAACAATTAGTGGCAGTATAAAACACATCTTGAGAGATACATTCAGAAATCAGATTCTCATTTAAGGTATGCAAGTTCTTCCTCTCAATTTCATTATATTTTAATGCTCGCTCATAGTTATTAACCTCAACTATCATAGCATCAAATTCCTTTTCCATTCCTTTAATATCAGTATCCATCCCCTTTTTAAGACTCTCAAATTGATCTTTCAGTTGTTTGAAGAAAGGCATGACCTCAGTTAGATAACATTCTTTTGTTTGCTCAAAACCCCTTTCCCCTTCAGTTATCCCAGTGGGTGTGATCCTTTTCTTACACGTTTTCTCAAAGTCAACAAATAATTGAAATATAACATATTGACTGATTAAGGTCTTGCTTTTAGTGGCAATAGTTCTAGGAACTAAATGCATTGGTGTATTTGGAGGATACACAGTTGCTGAAGGCATTTTCCTAAGGGGAGGGTTTGTAACAACAAGATTCTCTGCTTTTTGCTTATCTAAATCCTTTTTCCAGAACACTTGTTCGGGAGTTAACAACGTTTGAGGCTTAAACTTGTTCAAGGAAATCCAGTTTTCCTTCTTGTAATCATGGGGTTTGATCGTTATGTTATTCTTTTTACACTCAGGATCTTCTAGCTTCTTATTCATTTTCTCCCTAGATGCATCATCTAATTTTCTATCTTCCTCAGTGCACTCAACGCAACTAGGTTTCTGTCTAGGTTTAAGAATCTCATTACCATCATAGATCACCTTATTAGCAGCTCTAGCCTTTTTAATGACCTCTGGATTTAGTTCCTCAACAAGGGGAATGCTATGCTTATCGCTTAAAACTCTATGCTTAGTGATCAAGTGAGCAGTTTGAATGGTATTCCCTTGTACGTACAACTTATTTTCAAGCTTGTTTTTCAAAGTTTTTAGATTGGAAAAATCATTCAAAAGTTTTGATTCCTTAGCATTGAATTCTTGCTTAAGCATTTTAACATTTTCTTGAAGTTCCTGTTTTTGCTTAGCAGTTTTAGAAAGCTTTTCTTGTAAGGAGTTTAACTCTTGTTTTAAGACTTCTTCTCTAAAGTTACTTTTTCTAATAACTGTACGCATTTGGTTATCCATCTCCTGCTCACGGGTGGTTAATTCAAACTTAGCTCTTTGTTCATAAATAGCAACACGTTCTTTATAGGCATTAAGTTCAGAGATAACAGAATCATCAGGGGCACATGCAGTGTATTCGTCAAAAGCATAGTCATCATTGACTGCATAAGATACATCACTTGGTACAATCTCACTTTTACTTTGTTTCACATATTGATCATATGGGATAACATTGATATTACCCATATTTTCAATATCTGACTCAATAATTACAGTTGATTGTACTTCGTCATGTATCTTTTGCTCATCAACTTCATCGTATAGTTTTAGTACCTCAGAAATGATTTTGTCTTTGGATGGACCAGCTTGTGGTGATGAAGAGACCTTAGGAGGGACCATTGGAGAAATGCTAGCCATGAAAATGGTTTGTGTAGTAGGTTCATCATCAACGTAAAAGTCGTATGCATCACAATCAGCGACTTGAAAGGCATTCTGATGATTGTGGCCTATCTCCTGAATTGGCTGCTCATCCACATATGCATCATATGTCTTGGCATTTCCCTCGGCAAGAAACAACAACTCCTCTTCATCCAAAGCTGCACCATTATCCTGAGCTTGCACAAGCAACATCTTATCCCTGAAGTACTCTGCATTCTGAGGGCGTTTTGGCGATGTGCAGTTCCTTGCAATATGTCCCTCACCACCACAATTGTAACACTTGATCAGTTTTGCTTGTCCCTGATTTCCGTTCCTTCCCCGATTCTGATTTGCAGCATAACCTCTACCAACTCCACCTCTTCCTTGTTCATACTGCCTTTCTTGAACTGGCTGTACCATAACCTTCCCATCTCTGACAGTGACTTGATTGTGTGGATTTGATGTTGTTCTGAGGTTGTTGTTGGTGTGTGGGAGAGAGTTCATGTTTTGACTAATCATGAGAGCCAGTTGATTAATGAAGTTTCCCACGGCTGCATCAACATCAGCTTGTTTAAACATTGGATCAGGAATGAGTTTGTGATTACCATTACCCATGGGTATAACTTGAGATGCTTTGGTGGTAATTCCAATGTTTGAGTAGAAGGCAGTTGAATCATTTGATGAGTTTGTCTCTCCCTGGTTGGTTTTGAACTGATTAAGAATCCTTTTTTCAAACATAGCATGTCTCTCATTCTGAAGAAGGAAGGCATAGAGTTTCTCATAGTTTGTATTCTTCAATCCTTTGGTTAGCTTCACAGGGGTGACAAACTTGTGCCATTCAGGATTTATGTTGTTCACAAACTTTGAGTTCAGCTGAATGTTTGGCATAGTCATTCTGATGTTCCTCATGTCATTAACAAGCTTGTGGAATCTCACGTAATACTCATAGACACTCTCATCTGGTTTCATCTTGAAGTGCTCAAATTCATCATAGAGTTGTGATTCTCTGTCTTCCATAGTTAATTCAGAACCAGAAAGAAGCATCTTGACATTATCCCACACAGCCTTGGCTTCGGTGTTGTGATTGATAAGCTTGTAGATATCTTTTGGAAGACCTTGAAGTATGATGTTAGAAGCCCTGATATCAGCATCGAATCTCTTTTTCTCCTTATCACTGAGCTCATCATACGTCTTTGGTCTGTCTATTCCATAGATCATTGTTCCATCTGCAGCTGTATCAATTAAGTCTCTTGTAGTCTCAATCTGATAAGGTCCTTCATCAATCGATTTGAGAATGTTGACCCCATTTTCCTTTCCAAGACAGTACAGTCTGATTCTTTGAGCCCAAGAGTCGTAGTCAGTTCTGTCAAGCATGGGTGGACGAGTATCTGAACCAGCTGCTTGAACATCCTCGGCAACAGTGGAGATGATTGTAGGTACGTTGGTAGACATGTTTAAAGATTACACGGGATTTTATAACTCAATGATTAAACCGAGAAATAGATTCTTTCACGGGATTTTACTAAATCAAGAGAAAACCGTATTACACACAAAAGTCAACCAAGTCGCTAAGAATCCTTGAACCAAGTCGCTAAGTTCCAAATCGCTACAAATTTTGGCAGCAAGTCGCTATGCACCAAGTCACTAATATGTCAAGTCGCTAAATAGCAACTCGCTAAAGACCAAATCGCTACCACCAAGTCGCTAAGAAACTTAAAGAACAAGTCGCTATCAAAATTGAAAGCAAGTTGCTACCTTACCAAGTCGCTACCCGTAGTGGAGAATCCACTAAGTGTACTGTTTGTCGGCTTGTCTAAAGAGACAAGTCGCTATGACCAAGTCGCTACCAAAACTCACTACAACTCGCTACCTTTTACTGAAGCAAGTCGCTCCCAAGAAATTCACTCCGAGAGCCAAGTCGCTACCAAGAAAAAGTTTAAAAACACACTTTTCAATCCAAAACAAGCTCAACCACAGTGATTCAAGCTTACCAAATCAAAACCCAAGCACATACAATGATTCTAAACACAAAAGTACATCCAAAATTCAAATTTTAACACTAGAAATGAACCAAATGATGCAAAAACCACAACACTTTTTCAAACTAAAAAACCATCTAAAAACCACTAGAAATCCAAGGATATGTAAAATATGATCTAACCATGGCTCTTGATACAAATTGTAACATATTGGATTTCACATACACATCATAACATAAACAAAGTAGGCGTATACAATGGTTTTAGAGAGAGAAAGTTAGAGGTTTGGGAACTTTAGTGAGAGAAAGAAAAATCTTATTATGAGCTCCAACTCTCTACCTTGGGAGGTAGAGAGTATTTATAGTCATTACATAAAACGCCACCTGACGGGCTGTGGATCAGGCATACAGTGGGTAAAGACCCGTCCGTCCTCCACGGTGTTACTAAACTAAATACTACTTAACATCAAATAACTACGACAACGAGCTTTCTAACGAATACATATACTTGAGGTGACCGACACTTTAACTACTGGATTTTCCAAATCCTAACACTTCAAATGAAGGTTTACAAAGGTATTTATGGGGGAAGGGAGCTAGGGCAACACTTCTAGTCCCTTCCTTCCTTATTGGATATGGGCAAGGCTTATGGGCTTTCTACATAAGCCTTGCCATAGTTACAAACATAAAAGTCTAATTAAGCTAACTATTACTTATTGATTACTAACACTTGAGAAGTAGTTTAGGAGTGATTCCAACATTATATGCTTTAAAAAACGTTGAATACGTAGGATAGATTCCATCGGTAAGATAATATCCACGTATGTAAAGCCGTCAATTTAGAGAAAATGAACTGTTTTGCGCCGTTCCATTTCGATCCGTAAGATACAATGGAGACTGATTCAAAACCTTGATATCGTTGTTTGCACCGGGAGGACCAAAAAACGAATGCCAAATCCACAAATCATTTGAAACGAATGGCAAAAATGATCAAGGCATTCTCCTACAAAATATTAAATAGTAAAAAAAAAAAACTTTCCCCTCGCGTCTTGGTCCTTTTTAAACCATTCGAATCTCGCTTCAACATCACCAACAATTCTTAAAAACAAGCTTTTATTCATATGAAACCTATCATGAAAAACATGGGCGGGAAACTTTGGTCGTTCGACGAAATAGTCATTCATTAGAGTTTGTAAAGTTTTTTCACGAAAGCGGGTGACAGACTCCCGGGTTTCGGTAGTGCTTGAGGTTGCCGTGTCTTCAATGGAATCATTCACGGCTAAATACGTTGATAGGGTACTACCGGATAACAATAGTTCGGAAGACTCGTCGGAAAAAACTAACTCGTCCTCGGATGAAGAAGAGGAAGGATGAAGACATTTTGTTTAGAGTGGTGTAGTTGATTTGTTTGTGTGAAAAGAATGAGAGTTAGAATAAAATGTGAATTGAAAATGGTTAGTAATGTGTATATTTATAAAGGGATTTTTTTAAAGGAATAACGGCTAGTTTTATAGCCGTGTAACGACTAGTTTTCTTCCACACGCTCCTCAAACCGAATCGGCAAACCATCCCGATCCTTGTTCACGCCGTTCCAAGCCGCTAATGTAGCAGCGGTGTTGCCGCTCGGCATCACCCCAAACCGAAGCCAAACCGCACCCATTGCCACCACCTTTAGTATATCTTGATATATCGTAGAGGTAAATTAAGCTTATAATCTTCTAAATGGAGCTAGCTATAAGTCCACCCTTGACAAGAAATTTATAAAAATTTTATGCTATACATTAGTCATTATGATTAGGATAAGTGTTATGCTCATCAAATCCATAATTTACATTATCGTCGTATCATCATTCAGCTCACCGTTAAACTTATCAGGCTATCACAAAACAGATGTAATAATTACTACCAAACCAAACATATAAAAATAGATCATTTTATACAAACATAATTTACAATATACCTCACAAACACATACTACACACAAAAGATGGGAAACAGTTTGGTGACCACCAAACCACCGCGAAAAATGGCGCACAGTTGAAGGACGAGACCTGCATAATGAGGATAGCGCGTGATGGGTGGCACCACCAGGTAGTCGACCACCATAACATTTAGTCTTAGTAAAACCACCTATATATGGTTACCTTGGCTAAGAATGTACATGTTTATACTTTAGAAATAGAAAGAAAAAAAATATAGATTTACGGAGAATAATAGTTTATATACGTTAGCATATTCTCTAAAAAAACATATGTTTAAAAAAATTAGGTGAAAACGATAGCATGAATACACAATTGCTCGTATTTAACTCAGTGAAAAAGAAATATGTATGATTGATCGATTGATAGGAATATAACCAAGGAAAACATGATAAGAACTTGAGATAAAATATGACTTTGATTATGGTACGTAAAAGAATCGTTCAAGGAAGGTAATCTTTTATATAATAAAAGAATTACATCACTTTAGAGTATTTTTGCAAAACCTTTCTCATTGAAAAAAAAAATTGGATCATTGATTTTGCCACGTAAGCGAAATCGGGCGACGTGATTGGTTAAAAAAAGTCAAAATTAAATTGATTTTGGTCAACCTTTACTTTATTTGGTGTAAAATTTGGTTGAGAAGAAAAACACATAAAAATATAAGTGTCAAATTTGTGAAAACAAAAACTTTAAAAAAAAAGGGGTAATTAATAAAACTTTAGTGGTTAATATTTAAAAATTATATAGAGTTAAGTGTAATATTATAAATTTCCATGTTTTTTAATAACTTTAGAAATTAAACAAATACTCCCTTATATTTTACACCCCCTATACTTTATAACTTAAAAATATAATATATATGTTGTTTTAAAACTCCAACATATAAATATACATAAGATTATAAATGTCATTTTTTTTACTATATATATTTACTAAAGACTCATTTATTTCATATTAAAAGTATGACAAATGTGGACACAAATTTAAATATTAAATATGGCTAAATTATTAAAAACGAGAATATAATTATCAAATTGTAAGTATTAGCTACTGTAATATGAAAAAAAACGTGATTTTACTTATAACAACTACTCATGTAACTTTTTTTTATTTATATAAGGATATGTAGAAAAACATTTTTAAAAAACTTTAATGAGTATATTTTAACTTCATCAACGTTTATTATGTGTAACTAAACTCGCATCTTATGTACATCATAATATCAATAGTGAAATTTAAATATGAACATCAACATCTATATCAGCTAAATATAGTTGAATCTTGAGTTATCTAACAATTTTTTTTTTACAAAATTTGATTATACAAAATTCTAATGGATATAATGAATAATGAAAAACCCGTGCATAAATATATAATTATATGTAATTACCTTTAAAGACATAATATTTAGCATTGATACAAAAAAAAAAAAAAAAAAAAAATCAAAATCCTGTTCGTGCACAGGTATTATTACTAGTATATATGCAACACAATTTACATAATTGTGTATATCTATTTATTTACAACGATTGGCATACGTGTTTTTAATTTTATTTCATTATAAGTTAAATACCAATTTCATGCTTTTAAATTTTAATTATTGGAGATGTCGTTGTCCGATCCGAAAGTACTTATCAGCATCTTTGATAAATTGTTAATTCTATTACTAAATTCAATCAATTTATAATTACAATACTGTATTTAGGGAGTTATTATTTTATTTAAGTATCTCTTTTTTAAACTGATTCAGGTCATTTAATGGCAAGAAATATAAAAAACATGGAGTAGATGGCTGATAAGTTTAATTATTTTCTTAAGTGATCTAATTTTTAAAGTTATCGTATTATGTCATTCTTATAAAATAATGTTTGTACTCTTGAAATTTTATAATATTTCCGGCGTTTTCACTCATTTTTTTAATATAATCTTAGGAATTTTATAATATTTCCGCTATAATAAGGAGGGGAATTTGCTTAGTTTAATGTTTGTTCAAAAAATAATGCCTCAAATATCCCTCGTTGAAAGAAGAACTTAAGTACACAATAAAAGAAGGTTACCTAAGTGAGTTTTAATTAACTATACACAAGGTAAGACATATTATATAATCATAAAAAGTAAGCAAAATACATTTCATGCGTAGTTGAAAACTTCGTCATGTGATTTATTATATATGAACTTTAAATGTCTAGAAGCCGCTAAATAACTCTGGTTACTAAGTGACATCATAATGAGTCAAAATCTTCCCTCCAATGTTCAAACAAAACACTATTAATTACTATCTCTCATGGTCGTAAACTCGAAGTCTTAGACCTTCCAAGCCTTTAACTTGGTTCTTCAACTCCGTCACATATGTTTTAACACCCGTCAATCTCTTATCCAAACTCGACACAACGTCTTTAGACGCACCCCTCTTCTTTGGTTATTGACGCTTGTCATCTCGACCCTGTCTCTCGTCAATGATCGCACTTCCACTAGCACCAATCTTATCGGTCTCGCTTGCCATCGCCTCGAATCAACCTGGCTCTGATACCACTTATCATAAACTTGTCTCTACAAAGGTCTTTCGTGCGGCACTTAGTATCGACTAAGTTGAGCTTTGCTCGAATACTCAACGATTTATGCAACTAAAGAAAGCTTCAAAGAAAGGAAAAGTGGAATATGGAAAACGCTTTGTATTACTTAGAGAACTTTACAAGAGAGCTTTATAAGGGAACTTCTTTGAATGCCTCCTACAAATGAGGCTTACATCTATTTATACTAGTATGTAGATTATTCTACAAGGTTCCTTGGGAAGCTTCTAGTATTTCTAAGATATTCTAGAGCTTCCTACATCTTCCAACATATTCCAAAGGGCTCCAAGATCTTCCAAGCTTATCCAAGAAAAGTGTGAAATAATCCCGAATCCCGAACATCCTTGTAAACGATCTCGTCGAGTAGGCGGTCGTGACATAAAGGTGTGGATGATAGGCGGGTGGTAGCCGTGATGAGCCGATGTTCCACACCTGACCTACTTGGCGTCACCAATATGGAGGATCGGAATTCTCATGTTGATTTTTACAAGTTATGCATGTGTAAATTCTTATGTGCTTCTCTTTTAACTATTAAAGATTTTGTGAGACTGATAAAACGATACTTGTATTGATGTTTTCTCTAAGTGGCAAATCAAGGGAACTTAAACGACTCTTTATTTGCTTATGAGCGACAAACAATGGCAAAAAGGCTTTCAAAAAGGCAACTCTTTTCAATAAAAAAAAAGGGGTATAAGTCATAAAATAGTTATGCTTTAATGCTTTAACTAAGACTTACCATCATGTCTCGCCTTAATGCTTTAACTAAGAAGTGGTCCATATTTGACTACACACTTTCAATTTTTTTCCCAATATGCACATCGCAATTTTTTTTATTATTATTTTTTTAATTTTTTTGAACGGCAGATATATTTAAAATAAAATAAAAAACTTCTAGTAAAGCCAAACAATACTATCACAATCTAGAAAAGAAACAAAACGACATTTTCTAGACTTCACACGAGACTTTAACTGCGAGGCCTACAAAAAAGATGAAAAACTTTTGCCAATTACAGAGAACCAAGATAAGAGAAAAATCCCCACCAACATAAGCCGAGCCACCGGGTTTCATTCCAGAGTGTTTTTGACGCAGACCCAAACAAGTCCTAGGGAAAAAATACAAAGTAAAATGAACCAAAACAACAACTAAAGCTCGAAACCCCCGGTATAGATAAGCAAGAAACATCATCACTCAGCAATTACTCATGGGCAACATAGGATATTTAAGCCAATCTAACCAGTTGCAAGACATGTGCCTCTTATGAAATAACTAAGAAAATGTAGATGAACGAATGTAATAAAAAATGTCACCTTTCCTCATCGGATGCGGACAAAAAATGACACTGTTACGATATCTTCAAATCTACCATAGAGAAGCCCCAACAATAGCGGATAAGCGACGAGACTTCTCTTTGGAAGCATGCCACGATTCGAACCAAGAATTCCAGTGCTCAAATGATGTAAATGGAGGAAAGAATATCACACCAGTTACGAACAAGCCTCCAAACCTCCTTGAGGAAATCACAATCAAAGAATAGATGATAAGAGGATTCCACATTACCATTGCAAGAAGGACACGAGATCGTAGGAATATGCCACGAGCCGAGAGATTCAATCTATGATGTAACAGTCCAAAGCCATTCTCCATATAAAAATATTAACTTTACGCAGGAGGGTTTTATCCTAAGAATTCGAAGGCACCAAAGAAGGAAGGATCTTGGATCAATGAATCGACGTGTTTCTCCGACTGATAAGATGTCATCGTTTGCCATCGCCCAAACACAAGAGTCTACAATCGCATTTGTATCTACATGACTTATTTCCAAAAGCATGTCTCTCAAGTTTTCCTTATTAAGAACTCCAATATCGTCCCTAAATCATTTCCATTGCCCGTTAACAATACGGTCAATAGTGAAACAATATTTATCTTGTTCCAAACGATATAACCTATTGCAACGAATATAAAAAGGAGACTCGTCAATCTAGATTTCTTTCAAAAAATGAATACGGGTGCCACATCCCACACGGAATCAAAGGGAATTAAGCGGGATGATATCTTTCGAATGAAGAAAGTTGGACGTGCCATTTTGGGAAAGAAAACATCCTCCAACGCCATTTTTAAAGGAGGGCAAGATTGAAAGACTTTAAACTACCAATGTTCAAACCTCCTTTATCATCGATAAAGTAGAAAGGACGTTAGCCCATTTCATCCAAGCTAGTTTTTTGGTATCTTGAAAGCCACCCTAAAAAAACGTGGCACGATATCTTTCCAAGGATTTCAAAATAAATTGAGGAGCCTTAAAAATCGATAGGTAGTAAATACCAAGACTACTAAGAGCTTGGTGACAAGCATCTCATACTTATACTCGATAATTGACATGTAAGCCTCAATGTGTTTTATAGAGTCTTTTAGTTAAGATGTTTTCAAGTAAATCATTTGCGTTCGAGTAATGTATGTTTTAAAAATGTATTTTGATAGTAATAAGTTTTAAAATGGTGTTTGGAATAAGTCTCGTTATTATTGAAATGATGCTTCCAAATGTTTTAAAAGTGTATTGTGTATCTAGAAATGTTATTTAGTATGAATTAAACATGTTTCCATATTTTCATAAATTATTGATAAGCAAAAGTATGATTTCTGAAAAATAAAGTTTAGCACATAAAGAGACCTACACGGCGTATAGGGTTATACCTTATACGGCGTATGTCACACCCCCAAATTACCTATTTTGCAGCGGAATGGATTACCTGGGGGATGACTGTCATAGCATCAAAGTTACAGTTATATCGAACGACCTAAAGTGTCGTTTTGAAAATATCGTTTGATTAAGTAAAATAATCAGAGTTTACAAAACATAGGTCCCAAAATATTTCCGATGTATCAAAATGAGTTTGTTACAATCAAACGATAGTTAAGTGCATAAAATATATGTGAGGTCGACACCGCGACTCTATGATAAGTCCACATTCATGCCATGAAGTGAATGCCTTAGATACCTGAGATAAAACATGCTAAAAAGTGTCAACACTAAGGTTGAGTGAGTTCATAGAGTTTGTTTAACATGTAAAGCTTTTAATGAACGTTCATGCAGCAAAGGCAAAGATCTTGGTCATTTAGAATAGTCCACAAAGCAAAGGCATTGTAAATCCACTCAGTTCCAAGTTCCGCCCATACAAAACTTGCAACCTGTGTGTTCACAACCTACTGCCAAAAGTAGTATGTCTAGTAGTCAAGTATACGTTGTCATAATAGTTCACCATATAGCACCACGTATATAATAATGTATGCCAGGCAAAGCCCCTAGAATAAATAATATGCGTTCCGTAACATAGTGAATGAGAGGTTGGCCGACCTCTAATAGCGCTATCCATACTACCTACTAATAGGAGACTAACAATGCGAATGTACGAACGGTACATCATACAACTATTATATATAATTAAGAACACTCCGAACATGGGAGAATTTGCACTGCTCCGAACAGAGAAGACTTTAAGTCAGGGTCATAGCACGTACGGTTCAATAAGTTCATAATTAAGTCCAAATGTTCCATTCAAAAGTTCATAATTAAGTTCAAGAGTTTAAGTCAAGTTCAAAAGTTCAAAACAGTCAAAGAGCTTAAAACATATCAAAAGGTTCAAAATAGTCAAAGGGTTCAATATTATGTCAAACAAGTTCAAAATAGTCAAAGGGTTCAATATTATGTCAAACAAGTTCAAAATAGTCAAAGGGTTCAATATAAAGTCAAACAAGTTCAAAATAGTCAAAAGGTTCAATATAAAGTCAAACAAGTTCAAAATAGTCAAAAGGTTCAAAATTAAGTTAAAAGAGATTAATTATATGTCGAAATATTTTAAATCAAGTTAAAAGAGATTAATTATATGTCAAAAGAATTAAATCAAGTTAAAGTGTTCAAATCTATGCCAAAAGGTTCCTATCAAGTTAAAAGAGTTCAAATATATATGTCGAAGGGCTCAAAATCAAGGAAAGTGGTTCAAATAATAGTGTTCATAATATAGTATCAATTTAGTTCGGGCATAATATACTTACTAGCATAAGTAGTGAAACAACAGTTATTTAAGTTCATATAAGTGTAAAGAAAAAGCAAGTAGTTGAGCATTTATTTCCCCCAAAGAGTTTATAAAACAATTAAACGAGTAAAAGTGGGGCTACGAACTCAACTGATGCAATGATTATGATGACAAAAGTGGATACACTGAAATGAGGTGCAATTCTCTATCTGCAACCTAATATGAATGATATGTTCTAATGTAAGTCATGAAACAATGTCGTGCATGCAAACTCATATGATATCCATACCACTTGTGCATTTGAAAATAAAGTTTATCGTCGAAATTCTACATTTATGACAACTCGTCATGTTATAAAATACTTTACAAGTACTTACGTTGAAACGACATCCTACAATAGTTGCTTAGCGATTTATCAAGAAAATATAGTTTATGAGTAGTTTTCAGAAAAGTTTGAGAGATCGCATATTATTCGTTATAACTTCGTTTGACGAACGGTTGAACATTTTGGAAAATAGAATAGGCGAACTTACTTTTACTTACAGACATTATTTTCTCAAAAGTACTCTATCGATAGGAAAAACGGCTTCAAACATGGTCATTTGCGATAACCATTTTGGTCTAGTAGAAAATATATATTACTTGTGAAAATAATTACGATAGCCATAATTAAAACGCGTGTAACTTAGTCGTTAAAGCTTGGTTTTCTACGTTTTATATATCATTAGTTTCGTGTTAAAGTATAATAATATATTTTTGACAAATCGACTCATTTAGATAATGTTTAAAACTCATTTTTGCCCCTTAAATAACTCTTGACAGCTTGCAAATTTTCAGAAAATTAGTTTTCGTCGTTAAACTTGAAAATAACGTAACTTCCTCGTTATAAATCCGTTTTAACCCGTGCAAGCGACCACGGTTTCGTTTTAAAGTATATTTTCTGAATATCTAGCCCAAAATAATCCATGACCTATCGAAATTTCCAGATTTTACAAAAACGATCAGACCTCAATCTTAAGTTGTCGAAAATGATTTTTCTTGCGTAACTGTTGTTTCAATCACTTCAAATCAACACCAAATCTATTCTAAACCTACCATACACCTTCTTATGGTGTCATGGGTTCCTAAACTTCATCAACAATGATATGTTTCAAGGGATTAATTATAGGATGATTAAAACTCATAATAAGTACTAAAAACAAATAAAAGTGGTATAAATACATATGATACTTGCATGTTTTCTTACTAGAATGATAAAATAACTCAAGTATGAATATGAAAGAGTAATGAAAATTATAAGAAGCTTACAAGTATTATGATGAGGTTTAAGTAACTAGGTTTCCTAAATACTTCTTGGTTTTTATTTCAAAACCTAAAATAGAAGTAATCTAGGGTTAAATAATCACTTGATTCTTGAAAAATCTTATATTTCTTGCTTGGCCGAATTCCCCAAAGAGAAAGGAGAGATTTTTGAGTTTATTTCACCTTTGATTATGTGTATCTATGTGTTTATGAAAGTAAATATCTAATATATTGCAAATATCTTCTAAAATATGTGTGTGTGTACACTAGTGAAGTCAAGATATTTTTATAAAGTGATGACAAGGGGGGGGGTGGGGTCGGCTAGGGTATTTTGGGTAAAGGGTTGGATGAGTTTTGTAGTTAAATGCATTTTATGTTTAAGTATAATGTGTATTTGGTAAATATAATTAAGTATTTAGTATAGCGTTAGCTAGAAATCGATTTTAACGGAACATAAATAAATATATAGAAGTCATAAAAATTATAAAAATGCATTTCTCGCAAGTATTGAGTGAATAAATATTTATCGAATTGAATTTTCGAAAACCATCGTAAATATATATATATATATATATATATATATAATAATATATATACAAAATAAATTCAAAACATCTGGTAAACTAATAATATAATTTTTATAGTTTTAAAATGAGTATAAGAATATATCAGGATAATTGTCGAAAGTGTTGGATCAATTGATCTAAATAAATGATCGTGCGATAGCGTTTATTTAATAGAAAAATATACGTTACTGAAATATGCAAACCCATGCATGAACTAATATGAAAATGATATTACGGATGATATGTAGACTAACTCTAGTCTATATGAAGTGATCTCAATGATGTTTCATGAATATGCAGCTTAACCCTCACGGTTACGCGAATTAGATACTCGTAAAACTAGTTTACGAAAAATGATGAATATAATTTTTTCTCCGAGAATTAATAGTGTTTTCTGAATAGTTAAATTTTGAAATAACCTCTCAAAATATCAAATTGACCTAAAAAACGATGAATAGTAACCGATGAATAGTAAATTCCCGAGATGAATAGTAAAAATTTTAAAGTTTGCAAAATGACCGGAAATTGATAATTGTGACATTCTTCCCCTGTTAGAGGAATCACGTCCTCGTGATTCAATTATTGATAACTATGGCCTGATCCTCGACAAGGGTCTAAAAGTTTATGCTCGTGTGTATAGTCTAAGTGATTATGTCAATGCTCATACATATGGGTTCCTCGTCCAACTAGGTACGTTCTCGTGCTATCGTGACCATTTCCCATTCTAAAGACATGCTCTCTTATGGTTAGGTTTGTTGGAATCGCTCCTAACTCGTAAATGGAACGACATTGACGGGATTACTGTTTCTATCTTTGTTACCTTAAACACATGGGCTTGTTATGCCAATTACCCATAGATGTATGTGTTTGGGTATATAAACCCCTCCATACTTCCATGGAGGGGTGAGATTTCTTAGTGTAAGCTTCACCTTTCATATTAATAAAACATATAGTTCTCTCCCTTCTCTCTAGTTTCTCTCTCTAACTTGAAGATGGGTTTCTTCCATCTTCCCCGACCTCCCGATTCACCAAATCTTCCACATATACGATCCTAACATTGGTATCAAGAGCCAGGTCGGTTTTTTATCATTGGTTGATTTTTGGTGATATATCTTGTTAAAATCGTTCTTGTTAAATCTGTTAAAACTAAGCTTTTTAACCTTTCATATAAATTTTTGTGTTTAGCAGTTTTATACAAGACTTTTTTAATGTATCATTTATGGTCAAAATTTTTTTATGGGTCATAACTGCTTTGTATCTTTGTTGTTCACAAACAGTTTTTAATCATATTTTACTCGTACTATATTTTGTCCATCTCGTGTGAATCGTCTTGTGGTCAAACGGTGTCTTTATGCCTTTTTTCTGGGTCATATGAACCTAGACGGATTTTTTGGTCGGAATACATCGCCGGAAAAAAAAAAGTCAAGGGGTCAAAACCCTTTTTCTACGCATAAGGAGAATCTACAGAGGTGTTACGCGTAGCTGTGAAGTTACGCGTATGAAAAGTTACGCGTATGCTCTTACGCATAAGCCTAGGCTTACGCGTAAGAATGGCTACGCCTAAGACTCAGGGTTACGCATAACTTAAATGTTTACGCATAAGGCAAGATGTTACGCGTAAGAACCGAAAAGAAAAAGAGAGTTATGCGTAAAAACAACATGACCATGACCACTACCATATACCAAATACCATACAGCTCAATAGACCTCAGTCTGTGTTAAGACCATCATCAGCCCTATCTATTCAACATCTCCTACATCTAGACTCACTTCAATATACCCTCACATATCACTCCCCATCTCACATCAAGTATATGTTGTCATAATAGTTCACCATATAGCACCACGTATATAATAATGTATGCCAGGCAAAGCCCCTAGAATAAACAATATGCGTTCCGTAACATAGTGAACGAGAGGTTGGCCGACCTCTAATAGCGCTATCCATACTACCTACTAATAGGAGACTAACAATGCGAATGTACGAACTGTACATCATACAACTATTATATATAATTAAGAACACCCCGAACATGGGAGAATTTGCACTGCTCCGAACAGGGGAGACTTTAATTCAGGGTCATAGCACGTACGGTTCAATAAGTTCATAATTAAGTCCAAGTGTTCCATTCAAAAGTTCGTAATTAAGTTCAAGAGTTTAAGTCAAGTTCAAAAGTTCAAAATAGTCAAAGAGCTCAAAACATATCAAAAGGTTCAAAATATTCAAAGGGTTCAATATTATGTCAAACAAGTTCAAAATAGTCAAAAGGTTCAATATAAAGTCAAACAAGTTCAAAATAGTCAAAAGGTTCAATATAAAGTCAAACAAGTTCAAAATAGTCAAAAAGTTCAATATTAAGTTATAAAAGATTAATTATATGTCAAAATGTTTTAAATCAAGTTAAAAGAGATTAATTATATGTCAAAATGTTTTAAATCAAGTGAAAAGAGATTAATTATATGTCAAAATGTTTTAAATCAAGTTAAAAGAGATTAATTATATGTCAAAATGTTTTAACTCAAGTTAAAAGAGATTAATTATATGTCAAAAGAATTAAATCAAGTTAAAGTGTTCAAATCTATGCCAAAAGGTTCCTATCAAGTTAAAAGAGTTCAAATATATATGTCGAAGGGCTCAAAATCAAGGAAAGTGGTTCAAATAATAGTGTTCATAACGTAGTATCAATTTAGTTCGGGCATAATCTACTTACTAGCATAAGTAGTGAAACAACAGTTATTTAAGTTCATATAAGTGTAAAGAAAAAGCAAGTAGTTGAGCATGTATCTCCCGCAAAGAGTTTATAAAACAATTAAACGAGTAAAAGTGGGGCTACGAACTCACCTGATGCAATGATTATGATGACAAAAGTGGATACACTGAAATGAGGTGCAATTCTCTATCTGCAACCTAATATGAATGATATGTTCTAATGTAAGTCATGAAACAATGTCGTGCATGCAAACTCATATGATATCCATACCACTTGTGCATTTGAAAATAAAGTTTATCGTCGAAATTCTACATTTATGACAACTCGTCATGTTATAAAATACTTTACAAGTACTTACGTTGAAACGACATCCTACAATAGTTACTTAGCGATTTATCAAGAAAATATAGTTTATGAGTAGTTTTCGGAAAAGTTTGAGAGATCGCATATTATTCGTTATAACTTCGTTTGACGAACGGTTGAACATTTTGGAAAATAGAATAGGCGAACTTACTTTTACTTAAAGACATTATTTTCTCAAAAGTACTTTATCGATAGGAAAAACGGCTTCAAACATGGTCACTTGCTGTAACCATTTTGGTCTAGTAGAAAATATATATTACTTGTGAAAATAATTACGATAGCCATAATTAAAACGCGTGTAACTTAGTCGTTAAAGCTTGGTTTTCTACGTTTTATATATCCTTAGTTTCGTGTTAAAGTATAATAATATATTTTTGACAAATCGACTCATTTAGATAAGGTTTAAAACTCATTTTTTCCCCTTAAATAACTCTTGACAGCTTGCAAATTTTCAGAAAATTAGTTTTCGTCGTTAAACTTGAAAATAACGTAACTTCTACGTTATAAATCCGTTTTAACCCGTTCAAGCGACCACGTTTTCGTTTTAAAGTATATTTTCTGAATATCTAGCCCAAAATAATCCATGACCTGTCGAAATTTCCAGATTTTACAAAAACGATCAGACCTCAATCTTAAGTTGTCGAAAATGATTTTTCTTGCGTAACTCTTGTTTCAATCACTTCAAATCAACACCAAATCTATTCTAAACCTACCATACATCTTCTTAGGGTGTCATGGGTTCGTAAACTTTATCAACAATGATATGTTTCAAGGGATTAATTATAGGATGATTAAAACTCATAATAAGTACTAAAAACAAATAAAAGTGGTATAAATACATATGATACTTGCATGTTTTCTTACTAGAATGATAAAATAACTCAAGTAAGAATATGAAAGAGTAATGAAAATTATAAGAAGCTTACAAGTATTATGAAGAGGTTTAAGTAACTAGGTTTCCTAAATACTTCTTTGTTTTTATTTTAAAACCTAAAATAGAAGTAATCTAGGGTTAAATAATCACTTGATTCTTGAAAAATCTTATGTTTCTTGCTTGGTTTCTTGCTTGGCCGAATTCCCCAAAGAGAAAGGAGAGAGTTTTGAGTTTATTTCACCTTTGATTATGTGTATCTATGTGTTTATGAAAGTAAATATATAATATATTGCAAATATCTTTTTAAATATGTGTAGGTGTACACTAGTGAAGTCAAGATATTTTTATAAAGTGATGACAAGGGGGGGGGGGGGTGAGGTCGGCTAGGGTATTTTGGGTAAAGGGTTGGATGAGTTTTGTAGTTAAATGTATTTTATGTTTAAGTATAATGTGTATTTGGTAAATATAATTAACTATTTAGTGTGGCGTTAGCTAGAAATCGATTTTAACGGAACATAATAAAATATATCGAAGTCATAAAAGTTATAAAAATGCATTTCTCGCAAGTATTGAGTGAATAAATATTTATCGAATTGAATTTATGAAAACCGTCGTAAATATATATATATATATATATATATATATATATATAAATATATATATATATATATATATATATATATATATATATATATACAAAATAAATTCAAAACATCGGGTAAACTAATAATATAATTTTTATAGTATTAAAATGATTATAAGAATATATCAGGACAATTGTCGAAAGTGTTGGATCAATTGATCTAAATAAATGATCGTGCGATAGCGTTTATTTAATAGAAAAATATACGTTACTGAAATATGCAAACCCATGCATGAACTAATATGAAAATGATATTACGGATGATATGTAGACTAACTCTAGTCTATATGAAGTGATCTCAATAATGTTCCATGAATATGCAGGTTAACCCTCACGGTTACGCAAATTAGATACTCGTAAACTTAGTTTACGAAAAATGATGAATAAAAATCATGAATATAAATTTTTCTCCGGGAATGAATTGTGTTTTGTGAATAATAAATTTTTGAAATAACCTCTCAAAATATTAAATCGACCTAAAAAACGATGAATAGTAAAATGATGAATATTAACCGATGAATAGTAAATTTTCAAGGTGAATAGTAAAATTTTTAAAGTTTGTAAAATAACCAGAAATTGAGAATTGTGACAGCGTATATGGTGATGTGACTGCGTATGAGATTGTTTATAAAATAAATAAATAAATATATATTTACGAACGTTTCAACTGAGCTCTATATATGAAAAGAAGTTGATAAACCACACCTTTCACTCCGTATATGAAAAGAAGATTCATCACACAATCACAATCACACGAAAACAATAACATCTCTTTGTCAAGTAGTATTTTTATTAACATACTTTCATGTAACATCAATTCATACATATTCACTAGATCCATAATGACAATTTATTTTTCATCAAAACAAGCATCTTATTAAATGTATCCCCTTCGGTTACGTTACACCAACCATTTCAACACATACACACACTTTCCTAGTTCATTTATATTTCTACCACATCTCTCTCTCTCAAATATTTAAACCATAACATATTCCGGTAAACTCGCTAATTCAAATTTTTTATAAAAACTTTCCGAACATTGAGGCCATCAAATTCAAAAAAACATATATCACAAATCATTCCACAACAAACCCAAAAAACGTTTCGTCGTAATATATTCACTAGAACCATCATATATTATTTTCACGACGAAACCCTAACCCTAAACCTAACCCTAAATGCCAAAACAAAAACAAATCATATTCCATCAATCACCAACAGAACGACGTACACTAATACTAGATCATCATCCAGAAGATTATTCATATTCATCACGTGGTAGCAGTCGTCACAGGATAGCTGAGGTAGCTGGAGGTACGACGGCTGAATGTGCAGCCGTCGTTTGTTGCTTCCCATGCACGGTGGTGAATTTTCTTGTTTTGGCGGTTTATAAAGTTCCAGCAGGGCTGTGTAGGAAAGCGTTACGGAGGAAAAGAAGGAGAAGGATGATGAAAAAAGGGTTGGTTATAGGGAGGGGTGGTGGTGGGGAGGTTAGCAGTGCGAGCAGTGATTGTGACGCTGATATGGCAGAAGAACGCTTTGTGGTTAAAAAAATGGATGTGGATGAGGAGTTTGTTGAGTTGGAAAATGAAATGTGGGAGAAGTTTTATGGTACGGGGTTTTGGAGAAGTCTTTCGCAACGGATTAATTGATTGATTGATGGCTGGATATATGGTTTGGTTTGGTTCGTTTTTTAAGGTTTCATCTAGAATTTTGAGCAGCGAAAACGTGATGTACACGTTTTCGCTCTTGATTGATGCTTGTATTGTACAAGTATTGGTTGGGAGATGGAAAAGGTAAAAGTAAATATTTACCCTTTGGTAAAATCTGGCTCATGCAAATATGCAATGTTTGTTTGATTTGTAGGAGCGAAAAAGGGTAAATTTTGGAATCATGGGTTTGTTTTTGGTATGAATCATTTGAATTGTTCTATTTTGAAATGCAGTTTTCATATGGAAAGTCAATGATATTATGGTTCAAAATGTTTAAGTTTGAATGGTATATGCTTTTGTTATCTACAATAATGTCTATAATTAATGTCATAAATACTCATTTAATGTTTTGGATTATCAAGCAATTTTGTTCATTTAGGAGATTAACTATTTCGGAATATTTTTATTCACTTATGTAAAACCCAAACATTGTTATATCTTAACAGGAATATTTGCTTAAAAAGCAAAAACTAAATGCAAACCGAAGATGTAACGGATCAGGTTTTCTCTGTTATTCCGTAGAGTATGATTTTTTGACTTTTATGTACACGGCTTAATCGGGGTATAAGTACATCCGTTTCCAACCATGCGATACCATGATTCGATGCAGGACCACTAAGTGATATCGGTGGTGTTGTAATTCAAAAATTGATAAGGGTGTGCTGGAAAGTAACTTTAGTCAGTTTTTATAAATTTGAAGTACAATATTTAACTTCACAAACATATCGTTTTCGGTCAAATAAGATGCACGTTCTACATGTATATCATGGTTCTTACCATTAATGCAACTTTTTCTATATTGAAACAGTGCACGCTTGATTCATGTTTCTGTATTTCTACTTTAACTTTAGAGTAATAAAGGCAATGTTATTGCTAGGTGAGCATGTTAATTATATACTCTTATAACTTTAGGACTATAGCTTGAGAGTGCCTATACAATCTTTAAAGCGAAAATTACTTGGAAGGCCCTGCACGGACTTCTTTGTCCTGCAGAGGTCCTCCTTTCTTGGTATATCAAAAAAGGCCAGCCATTTCGCTACAAACTTGTGCAGAAATGCTTATTGGACACGTGTCGCTTCCCCCTTAATTTAACGTGCGTAATTAAAAAAAAAAAAAGCATCTCTACTAAATATTGTGGCGAAATCTTACAATATGTGGGGACACCTACTGTTGAAGTCAGAAAAGGACGTATTCACTTTAATATTGCAGCGAAATGGCATTGGGACTAAGCAAAGTGATCGTACACTATGAATTGGAATGACTACTCGTTACTGTTCGCCAAAATTTATCCAAATAACATGCAAAATTCGTCATTTCGTTTTACATTTCCAGTCAATATACGAAGCAAGAGTAGGTGTTTTTCTGACATAGTTGCAAAATCTTCCTTGTTTTTTTTTTGTTGCAGCGTGGAGTTGTGCCTGTTGGAAAATCTTCCTTGGTAGCTTTGGTGTTAGTGGTGTAGGTGCGGTGGTGGTGTTGTGGCTGTTGGTGGTGCTGTTGGCTGACGGTGTCATTGTTGGGTGGTTTGGTGGTGGTAGTGGTTGTCATTGTTGGGTGGTTTGGTGGTGGTAGTGGTTAGGTGTTAACGTGTTTGTTTGTGAATATGGCACTAGTTGTTCCGGTAAATAATTTTGTTTGTGAATATGTCATTATTTGTTGTTTTATGCTTATTGTGTAGTTAATAATATATAATGTTATTAATTGTTGTTTTAGGATTTTGCCGTTGACCTTACCTGTAGAAGTAAGCTTAGTTTGGTTCATTACCTTAAAAAAAAATTTGCGAATACCAATAAGGAAGTATTGTTTAGGCAGACGTGTTTTGGATGGATGTTTGACATAGAACAAATGCGAGAGTCATGTATTTTAATACATTATATGAGTTTATGTCAAGTTGGCTGAACGGGGAGACAGGAAGTCGTTCATTGAGGTATCGTGTAGGAGATTTTGAGTTGAGATTTGGTAGAGAGGAGTTTTGTTTAGTAACTGGCTTGAGATTTGGGGTTGATTTTCAAGACAAATATAAAGATCAACCTACTCCTCTTAGGAGACGTGTTTTTGACTCACGTTATGATGGATGTTCGATAACTGTTGGACTGTTGAATGCTTATATTTATAGCGATGCCTTTGCTAAGCTTGTCGATATCGATGCCGTTCGTGTTAGTTTGCTAGGGTTGTTGGAGATGGTGTTGTTAGGCCACGATGTTAATTACGTAGTCCCCCCATGGTGCATGGCTTTAGTAGATAATCTTGATGCTTGGAACATATATCCTTGGGGTTCGTACGTGTGGCCGACATTGTATAGTCAGTTGGTTGGTGCAGTAGATTCACGTCTTGAAGCTTTTTTTGTGAAGCCACGACCACCGCCCGACGCTGACGGTAAGGTAAAGAACCCTAAGTATACGCTGATCGGCTTTACATGGGCCTTTAAGGTATGTATATATATATATAATTTTAGTTTTTGCTGTTTATGTATATATATAATGTTAAAGTAATTAACCAATTATTTTTTTATAGACGTGGATTTTGGAGACTTATCTAGACACGGCACTACATTTTTTTAATCGTCATGAGCTACATCCTAGAGTGTGTGCTTGGCGTTACAAGCGGCCGTTTAAACGTTGTTACCTGGATAGTTTATTGGTGAGTTGTTATTTAATCATGCCATTCAGTTTTTAGTGATTCATAACAATATTCGTATTTGTTGTTATGTAAATTTTAGGTAGCGGAACCTACATTAAGACTTGTACCCGATGCATATGAGTCCGAAAAGGGTTGGTTCCGTGATAGCATGGCATTTTTTGAGGGGCGTAGTATTGAATCACCACCAATACCCCCACTTTCAGACCAATATAGCCGTGACGATGTTCCAGAATTCGTTTATCGTCATTTGACGGAACTAGAGGATTTGACAAAGGCTCAGGCTGCCAAGATTAATGAGCACGACACAATGTTCCAAAAAATATTTGGTTTCTTTAGTGGATTTAGTGGGTTCCCGAACGCGCAGGTATGTTTTATTTGCATATTTTTTTGTTGCTACTTATTTGTTTTAAAAATTACTATACATTATAATATTGAATTAAGGGTTTCGCGCCGGCTGGAGCTGGAAGTAATTGGAACCCGAACGCGCAGGTATGTATTATTTGCATATTTTTTTGTTGTTAATCATTTGTTTTAAAAATTACTAAACATTATAATATTGTATTTAGGGTTTCGGGCCGGGTGGAACTGGAAGTAATTGGAACCCGAACGCGCAGGTATGTTTTATTTTCATATTTTTTGTTGCTACTTATTTGTTTTAAAAATTACTAAACATTATAATATTGTATTTAGGGTTTCGGGCCGGGTGGAACTGGATTTAATTGGAACCAGAACGCACACGTATGTTTTATTTGCATATTTTTTGATGCTACTTATTGGTTTTAAAAATTACTAACCATTATAATATTGTATTTAGGCTTTCGCGCCGGCTGGAACTGGATTTAATTGGAACACACGCGCAGGTATGTTTTATTTGCATATTTTTTGTTGCTAATCATTTGTTTTAAAAATTACTAAACATTATAATATTGTATTTAGGCTTTCGCGCCGGCTGGAACTGGAAGTAATTGGAACCAGAACGCGCAAGTATGTTTTATTTGCATATTTTTTTGTTGCTAATCATTTGTTTTAAAAATTACTAAACATTATAATATTGTATGTAGGTATTTGGTGAGGCTGGTCTAGGAGATGGGGGGTTTCCTACACCCCCCAGTAGTTCTTTCTTTGAGGGGGTGTCTCACCACCAATCGCCACAATTGGACGCACGTACGTATACGACCAGTGACGCCTCACTCTAGGACGCCTATGCCACAACAAGGATTTGTTCCGTGGTCGGGTAACAATGCGCAACAAGCTAGTGCATCCCCCCCCCCCCCCCCCCCCCGTAGCTAATCGTGTGTTACCGGTAAATTTATAACCCACATAAGTATATATATTTTTTTCATTTTTCTACTATAATACTTGCATGTATATTTGTTCCGTGTTAGGGTGCTATTAATCGAGGAAAGAGAGATGTTCGTCCTAGCCGTTATTTGTGCAGCCCGTTTGGTCGTTTGCCAGACACGACTCCTATTCCCAATAAACGGGATGGTAGGCTTAAGGATAATGCCATGTCATCAAATATTAGGCCGTTAGATCTTGGAAAAGCTATTGATGAAGAAGACGATAGGGTCAATGATGATGAAGAAGAGAGGGATAAAGTTGAGTTTTTACGGGAAAATTTTACCGGAGAGTACATTTCGTTTTATAACGTTGACCCCGCTAAGGTAATCATAAAACTACGTGAATATTCTTGAAATTTAACAATGATTAACAACTTATTATTGATATTACTTTTGGCTATTTAGGTTAAGCGTACATTATATGAAGACTTAGAAACTTTTCTGAGGAACCCTAAACCCATATACCTGGACTGTCATGTGATGGGTTTTGCGTGTGAGACAATTTTTTGGCGTGAATTGCTCCCTTTTTGTTCCAAGGTCCCAAGTAATGGTTGGCTTGCAGACGATGTAAGTTTATTGTTACATGTTTATAATGTATTTGAATAGTTTTTTTTATAGAATGCTTATAAATAATTTTAATATTTTTTGATATGAACTAGCATATGAATGCATGGACTGAGCTTCTAATTCGTCATAGGCCAAATGGTGCTCCCGGACAGATGCGAATCAACACTTGCATCGTATGCTCCAAGCACTTCTCTCTTCTTACTTGTGACGGATAGTGCATTACAGGGAACGATAAGTGGGAGGACACGTCCGTACCCATCCTGGGATGAGGTACAAGTGGTAAGTGGGAGGACATGTCAGAAACTTTATACAGAGTAAGATGTGACTAGTAACTAAACTTTTTTTTAGCACATAATATTATACACGAAATATGACATGAATATGACGTGTCAGAGACTTTATACAGACACATATGTGACTAGTAAATAAGCTTTTTTTCTGTTCACATAATAATATACGAAAATATGACATGAATAGAGACTACTCAACTCCTTATAGAGACAAAGATGTTCTGGTATACAAACATTAGATAGTTAGTGGGTCACATTATATAAACCCGCGTTGTTGTATTCAAAACAATTACATCTTTTTATCTTTTGTTAAATCCTTCTATAGTTCAAGAGATGACATTCAAAGTCCGACTACACCATTATGGAAGTTTCACTTCACCACCTGGAAGAAATTTTGTAGGTGGTATAGTTGCTTGTGTAGATCCAGTTGATTACGAAACTTTTTCGGTCAATCAGTTGAAAATAATCTTAACCAATTGTTTAGGTTATGATGAAAACTCCCAAACCTTTTTTTATTTAAAGAAACCAAACTGTAGTCTTGATTCAGGACTCGAACTATTAGTTGATGCAATGGAAGACCCCGAACGTATACGAAAGTATACTCAACTTCAGCAAAACCAACTACATGTGTACGTATCACGGGTGGAGTTATCCCCACTTGTTGTGCCCAAGGAATGCAAAAACGAGGGTTTCAAGAAGAAAAAACAAGATAAACCTTCATGTTCAAAAAAGTTATTTGACTAGTGGCTAAGTCGGTTATGTTCACTTGCAATGTCACGTTATGCTACTTTGTCGTTGTATTGAATGAAATTCAGTTGTTCCTTCTTTCATTCATATAAAATGCTAGAGTTCTACATATATACTGAACTTTTATTCATTACACAACCAATAAACATTAAATCCAAAAAGTTGCTTGACTGACAATGTTAGAAGAATTATTGATTCTTTGTTGGGCCTAATGAAGAATGAGCCATAATCTCCTTCAACCCCCACAGTTAGGGTTTAGGGTTAGGGTTTAAGGTTTAGGGTTTAGGGTTTAGGGTTTAGGGTTTATGGTTTATGGTTTATGTTTTAGGGTTTAGGGTTTAGGTTTTATTGTTTATGGTTTAGGGTTTAGGGTTTAGGGTTTAGGGTTTAGGGTTTAGGGTTTAAGGTTTAGGGTTTAGGGTTTAGGGTTTAGGGTTTAGGGTTTATGGTTTAGGGTTTATGGTTTAGGTTTTATTGTTTAGGGTTTAGGGTTTAGGGTTTAGGGTTTATTGATGAGTGTCTAAATACTCATCATTTTTGTACCATTTAAACTGCAAAAATATCTGAAAACACTCAGAAATGCATCAAAATGATAAAAATATCACAAATAAGTGTTTTATGTGTTTTAAATGCAAAAATATCAAAATCGGATGAAAAACGTATCAAGTTTGCATAATTGGCGTTTAGTCCCCAAGTTTCAAAAGTTGTCAAAAACAGTCCCTGGTAAAACCAAATAAAGAAAAATGTTATTCAAGGTCCCTGAAATATTCTAAATTGTCAAAAATGGTCCTTGAATAAATCTTTTGTTAAATGGCGAAAGGTCCCGAACTTTCATAAAATGTCAAGTTTGGTCCCTGGAAAATTGAAAATGTCAAAAATGGTCCCTGTAATATTGGAACTTGTCAATATTGGTCCCTTGTAACAACTTTGGAAAATTACAGGATTGGTCCCTCAAGATTTCAGATTTGCAAATAAGCCCTTGTCATTTAATAAACCTAAGCCTAGCCTTTTGACCCCTTTACCTATTTTGATCCCCTGCCACTTAGCCCATTGTGACCCCTTGACCTCCCCTTTTTGAACCCCAAGTTAAAATCTTTCCTTTGCCCGCCCACACCTGTCCACTGTACACCTGTCTTCCCCAACTTGCTTGCCTGCTGAGCCCTCTCCCATCAACTTTTCTCCTTTCCCACCACCCCCTCATCATCACAAACCACAACATTAAATGCCACCCCCCCCCTAGTTGATAAAATCAGAGGCTACAAGTCAAAAACAGTCTTTCCCGCCAAATTGATAAAATGGCCAAAATGCTCATTACTCATTCATTGGCCAATTTTAGAGGTGGGATTCAATCAGAAGGACACGTGGAGGATTTCTAAAGTATAAAAGAGGAGGAAGACAGAGAAGAAAGGCAGTACTTAGTTTTTTTTTTTAAATTCTTGTATGTCGTTTTACTTAACTTTTAATTTCCAGTGTAATTTAAAGTTTCCAATTACCTTTTTAAGCAATCTTAGTGTATTTTGAATCTTTGGAAGTAATCAATTTCAATTTTCAATTCAGTTTTCATGTTATGCAAATTTTCCTAATTCAAAAATCTCAAGAATGTTTGAATGTTGTTAAGTAGCTGTAATTATGGACTAATAAGCACATGTAAGCTCCTATAAAGCTTATCCAAGCTTTTAGAAACTTTAAAAAGTCAGTTTAGTAACAAAAAGTAAGAATCACCAAAAATAAAAAAAAAAATCAGATAAAAATAAAAAAGGTTCCATGGAAGTGAAGCTTAAGCTGGAGCAGGGTATATAGTGGATGGCCTTGGTATAGAGCTTATTGGTAAGCTTTAGGAGGTGTTCACAAGTTCTTGGTTCTCAGTTTGTGCTTGGATCCAAAGTGTAAGCCTTTTAAGACATTTTGGTATTTTACTGTGTTGGTTGTCATTAGCTCAAATTTCTGTTTATTTATGTTTATTAGTCATAGTTAACTACAATTAATCAATAAAATAGATAGTTTGTTCTTTTAAATTTGTATTTATCAAAAATCTCATTTTAGACAGTAAAATTAGTATAAGTGTAATTTGTTAGTTTTATGTTGTTATTGTTGTTAGTTAATGTTTCTTTAGTCTTATGTAATGATAATATAAGGACTGCAATCAGTTTTATGAATTTAATCTTTGAAATCCTTTGGAAAATTGCAAAACAGTTTCAAATTTGGTGTTTGGATCAGTGAACTTGTTTGAGTTTTAGTTCTTGTTTGTGCTCATAACCTGTTCACTCAGTCTTAATATAGTTCATTTGAGTCATTTTGGTCAGTCAAATGGTATATGCATAAGCTAATAGTCAAAATCACATTTAACTGTCTTAGCATACTTATCTGTTGGATTTTAAGAAAACCAAAAGCTTGATTCATGTTCAATTATCAATAGAGTAGCTTGCATCATTGTCATTATACCATATTACATCAATATCAGTTAACAAACTAGGATCAAAGCTCACCAAAGTCAAACTTGTCTCAATTGCTCAAAGTCAAAATATTTGCAAAAAACCAGTTTTTGGCCAACTAGTAAGATTTTTCACAGATTCAATTCTGGGCCAATTCCAATGAAACTTTGGGTTTTATAAGTTCTCTTGGTCTAGTTTCTTATTAGTATTTTTGTTGATTTTTATTAATTTTTCTTAAGCCTCAAACAAGCTCATCAAGCAGGGCTTATCTGCCCTGCTCCAAAACTCAGTCAAAGCTGAGATTTTCTCAGCTTATTGTTGGGGTTGTCCAGAGCTCCACAGAGCTTTTCCAGGTCTAATTTTTGGTTTGAAAGTAGTCAGCCAGGTCTAGAACAAGTTCCAACATTTGGATTTTATTTTCAGCTTATGGTGTTGCTTGTGCTTATGCTCAAAAGTGGTGCTCAGAAACTGTTTTAAGCAATAAGCTCAAATAAGTCAAATCTTTGCAATCAGCTTATTAGAGGTTAAGACTTGTTGTTTTAAGTTGCATTTGAGTATTTTTATCATTATATAGCATCTCAGTATCAGGTTTGGTAGCTTGTGGTGATCATTTGGCTTATTTAAGTGCTTATTGATAAGCACTTACAATAGCGATTTCATTTTCTTCCAAACAAGCACATGTTTTTCTATTTTTCCTAGATTCATAATATCATTTTAGTGTTTTCCTGAATTTTCACATTTTCCAACACTGTTTGCTATTTTTCTTAATTAAAAACAGTTTTTAGGTAATTTTAAATAGCTTTTAATACAATTTAATCAGAAAAAGTCCAAAAAAATAATTTTTCATTTTTATTAAGTTTAGATAAATATAAAAAGAAAAAAAAAGTAATTTTCCAGATTTTTCATAGTTTATTTTGTAATTTTTAGTAATTTAATTAGTTTTTAATAGTTTAAAATTCATAAAAAATAGAAAAATAATCAGAAAAATATAAAAATAGTTTTGAAAATTCTTTTTTGTTATTTTAGATTTTTCCAAGTCATAATTTTATTTTTCTAGCTTTATTTCCTATTTTCTTGTAATTTAGGTTATTATTTAATAGTTAAAATTAGTTTTTAATTAATAATAATTAGATAAATAGTTATAAAAATAATTTTCTTTTTCTTAAAATTTCTTATATCATTAGGTTTGTAAAAATATCATTTTCATATTTTTAGGATTAATATTGTGTAAGTTTCACGTTTTTATTTATACGTCGCGTAAGTTTTAATTTAAGTTTTAAAAAAAAACAGAAAAATCAAAAACATCAGTATAAAATTAGTGATAGCGTTTATTTAAGATAGTTTATCTTTTTAATCTCCTTTAATTTTCATTTTAGCCCCTTTAGTTTTAAATAACTCAAAATCCTTATTTGATCACTATCCTTAGTGATCATTCGACATCTGATTGTGTTAAACACCAGTCATCCTCCGTGGGACTTAACGACCCGGGAATCCACTGTATTCTCCTGATCTAAATTGCATTTGGTGTTTGAGCTGTTTTGAGTTTCTTACGGTTGGTCATTCACAAGTGGCTAGCTTGCGTGAGATAACTTGACGGTTTTGCACCGATCAAATTTTGGCGCCGCTGCCGGGGAGGCTGTAAGCGTGTTCTAAACCTTTTCAGACCCGTACTTGCACATATACCACAGTTTGTAAAAAGTTTTCTGTAAAGTTAATATAAACTTCAAAAAGTTCATTAGCACTTTTCCTAAAGTGTTAAAAACACCAAAAACAATATAAAACAACAAAACAATCGGAACGTTTTCTAGCTTGTGTTTCTTTTAAGGTGATTCTTAAAGAGATACGATTTGGTTAAACGAGACGATACCAAAAATATTGTCCAAAAGTTTTTAAACCCATCAGCACATATCCATACCTACGTCTTTTCAGTGGTACTTAATATATACATAAAAATCAACCACCGCAAATCAAGGCAGTACACCTACTAACTGGGGGTGTGACCATAATAAGTTCCCGAACATCAGATTTAAAACTTGCCTTTGTGTCCTTGTGATTTGGTGTACCTTTTTCAAAGAAGCCATTTCATTTGTGATTATTGGTTAAGTTCACTTGTCGTTTTGCCTCGCATTTTGTTTTTGTTTGCTTTTTTTTGAAAACTGATTTTTATACTTAGTGCATGCGCACTCGTTCTTCCAGTTCTACAAGTCCACTTTCTGAGCTTGGAAAGATTCCTCGTAGACGTAGAGGACGTTCTGCTCCTTCAGCCGTGACTGAGGAACGTCTACCACCACCACCACCTGCCGTAATGGCAGAAGATAAGCCGATGAATGAGCTTCTCCAAGCACCCATCGAGGGTTACGGAGATGCCATTGTTGTCCCAGCCATTGTGGCTGAGACCTTTGAGCTCCAAACCGGGTTGCTTAATCTTGTAACCCAAAGCCAATTCTATGGTTTTGAGCGGGATGATCCTCATTCACACATTCGATGGTTTAACAAGATTGCATCTACCATCAAATACAAGAATGTCCGCATCGCGCAATTAAGCTTCTTCTGTTCCCATTTTCTCTAGAGGGACAAGCCCGGAATTGGATTGAGAAACAACCCCCTCGTTCCATTGAGACATGGGAAGATCTAGTCACAAAGTTCGTTAACGAATTCTATCCTCCGTCCCGAACTACAAGTCTTAAGAATGAGATAATGAAATTCTCTCAGAGATTTGAGGAATCATTCGGGGAGGCATGGGATCGTTACAAAGACTTGCTCTGCAAGTGTCCGCATCATGGTTTTGCACCAGAGTTAATGCAAATGGATACTTTCTACAATGGTCTGCACCAAGGTGACCAAGACTCTTTAAATGCCTCCGCGGGAGGTAATTTCTTGAGCAAGACCACAAAAGAAGCCTTGCAAATAATTGAAAACAAGTCCCTGGTCCGTCCTTTCCGCACAAAGACATATCATACTGAGTCTAATGCTGGACGTTCTACTTCATCTCCGTGAGTACATCTACACCGATGCTAAGATTGACAAACTCACGGATATTGTTCAGGCTTTGGTTCTTGCTAACCAAAAGAAAGTCACTTTCACTCAAACACCATCACATGGTGAAGTGAAGAAAGTTGAAGTTTGTGTTACTTGTGGTGGTCCTCATGCATAATACAACTGTACTGCCCGAGATGGTAGTCCGTTTGAAGCTAATGCTATAGCCGGTACTTCAAATCAAGGAGGTAATCAATATCGTCCTCAGAATGAACCAAACTACCGTGCTAACACTTTCGAGCACCACCCGGTTTTAACCAGAATCCTAACCGTCGGAACCAACCAAGAATGAACCAAGGTTATCAAAACCAAGGTAATTTCTATTCCGGATCCAATCAAGGTTTCCAACATCAAGGAAATCTTAATCAACACACTTACAATCGAGGGAATCAATTTCAGGGGAATATGAATCCTAATCAAGGGAATTCTGGCTATAATCAGAACATAAGGCCTCAAATTATCCCTCCACCTCCTCCTGTGTCAACATCTGATGAGCTTTTAAGGCAATTCATGAAGACTCAAGAGGAGACAAATAGGGTGTTGGTCAGTCAGATCGCTGAATTAAAGAAGTCTTTAAATGATCGACCCTCGGGCTCAGGTACTTTACCTAGCAACATGATCGCTATCCGGCGATGCAAAGCGATCACAACCAAGTGGTGTTTAGTATGATGGACCCGCTATTCCTACTACCTCTTCTTCTTCTCTCCAGAAGGTAGTGGAAAGTGAACCTGAGGCGACAAAGGACAAGGAACTTCCTACTAATAACGGAAATACCAGCACTGTCCATCCTCAGGTTGTCCAGAAACCAAAATCCAATCCGAGTTGTTTTGAACCTCCTATAGCTCCCATTGAAAAATCCAAATCTTCTATTCCTTACCCATCACGTTTGAATGAGCAAAAGCTCACGAAAGCCGGTCATCAAATGGAAAAATTCTTTCAAATTTTCCAAGAACTACATTTTGACATAAGCTTCGCGGATGCTATCATGTTGATGCCCAAGTTTGCATCAACTCTCAAACACATGTTAAGCAACAAGGAAAAGCTGTTTGATATGGCTAAAACTCCTCGACGAGAACTTTCTGCAGTATCTTAAATAAGCTTCAGCTTGGAGATCTGGAAAGTTCCTCTTACCTTGTGTATTTCCAAGAATGGTTGAATGCTTTGCCTTAGCCGATCTTGGTGCAAGCATAAACCTGATGCCTCATTCAGTATGGAAGAAACTTTCTCTTTCGGACCTTACTCCTACATGCATGACTCTCGAGCTTGCAGATCGTATAATATCCCGTCCTCTTTGGTGCCGAGGACGTATTTGTAAGTAGGAAAGTTCCATTTCAGTGACTTTGTAGTTGTTGATTTCGATGCTGATCCACGGGTTCCTCTCATTGTTGGAAGAGGATTCCCGAGAACGGGCCGTGCTCTCATTGATGTATTTGAGCAAGAAATCACATTACGTGTTGGTAATGAAGCTGTCACCTGTAACCTTGATCAAACCGAGTACTCCAAAACTATGATTCCGAGTCGGTTAACCGATCGTATCATTGATGTTTATTCGAGTACTCTCAAAAGTTCTTGGTTATTCTCATAATTCCGTGAGTGGGGATCCCACCACATCTTCTCAACCTATCATAGCCAATTCTACTCCTTCTCTCACTGGTTTGAGAAGCGACTTCATCTTGGAAGAGATTGAAGCATACTTGGCTAGTGATTCTGTTCCATGGGAAATTGATCACGCTCCAATTGACATCGAGGGGACATACTTCTCATTGAGAAATTACTTAAAGATGATCACTCATCAACCCCTCACACTAGTGATGCAATTCCAGAAGAGATTAATCATCATGAGATTAATCCGGGAGGATATTCTTATTCTTGAGAAGTTGTTAAATGGACACTTCTCCTCCTCCCTCCGTCAACCTTCATAACAAGGAAGTCAAGTCAGTTGAGAAAACCGAAGAATTTCCTGAAGTCGAACTTAAGGACTTACCGCCTCATCTCGAGTATGCATTTCTTGAGGGTGATGATAAATTACCCGTCATTATTGCTCGAGATTTGAGTAAAGATGAAAAAGATGCTCTCATAAAGGTCTTGAAGTCACACAAGCAAGCAATTGCTTGGAAACTCTTCGACATTAAAGGTATCGACCCTGATTTTGTACTCACAAAATCTTAATGGAGGATGACTTCAAGCAGCCAGTTCAACATCGAGAGAGGTGAATCCAAAAATCCATGATGTTATTAAACAAGAGGTTATCAAACTTCTTGATGCCGGATTGATTTACCCAATCTCAGATAGTCCTTGGGTTAGCCCAATTCACTGTGTTCCAAAAAGGGGTGGCATAACTGTTGTCACGAATGAAAACGAGTTAATTCCAACTCGATTGGTTACGGGATGGCGTGTGTGTATTGACTATCGTAAGTTGAATGACGCCACCAGTAAAGACCATTTTCCTCTACCCCATGGACCGGATGCTTGAGATTAGCGGGAATGAGTACTATTGTTTCCTTGATGGTTTCTCGGGTTACTTTCAGATCCCCATTGATCCACAGGATCAAAGAGACCACATTCACTGCCCATACGGAACTTTTGCCTACAAACGTATGCCTTTTTGGCTTATGTAACGCTCCTGCACGTTCCAACGTGTATGATGGCCATATTCCCTGATCGGGGAAACAATGGAGGTGTTTATGGATGACTTCTCAGTCATCGGGGACTCATTTCAGACTTGTCTCTCCCATTTAGACAAAATGCTTAAACGGTGTGAAGACACCAATCTCTGTCTAAATTGGGAGAAGAGCCACTTTATGGTCAAAGAAGGCATAGTCCTTGGCCATAAGATTTCCAAAAATGGGATTGAGGTAGATAGAGCAAAAGTTGATGTAATCGCTAAACTGCCTCATCCTACTACCGTCAAAGGTATTAGGAGCTTTCTTGGTCATGCCGGGTTCTATCGTAGATTCATACAGATTTTCTAAAATCGCTCGGCCTATGACCCATCTTCTTGAAAAAGAAGCTCCTTTTATCTTCTCTCTTGAGTGCGTCGAAGCTTTGAAACACTAAAGAAAAAGCTTACGGAAGCACCCATTCTAGTTGCCCCGACTGGGATTTACCCTTTGAGCTCATGTGCGATGCAAGTGATTTTGCTATCAGTGCAGTCTTGGGGCGCGAAAACAAAGCATTTTCAGCCTATCCACTACGAGTAAGACTATGACGAAGCTCAAACCCATTACACCACTACAGAAAAAGAACTATTAGCTGTGGTGTATGCATTTGAGAAATTTCGGCCATACCTCATCTTGACCAAATGCGTGGTGTATACGGATCACTCGGCTCTCAAATATCTCTTTGCAAAACAAGATGCAAAGCCGAGATTGCTCCGTTGGGTTCTCCTCCTCCAGGAATTTGATATCACTATACGTGATAAAAAGGAGAACACATTGGCTGATCATCTGTCAGATTAGAAAACCCTCACCAAGATGTTTTGAGAAAAAGGAAATAAATGAAACATTTCCTCTCGAGACACTCAATGCGGTTTCTTTCGTGGAACTCTTCTACCCCATGGTTTGCGACTTCCAAATTACCATGCGGGTAACTTCATAGTGAAAGGGATGTCGTCCCAACGAAAAACACAAATTCTTTAAAGATGTAAAACATTACTTCTGGGCGACCCTACTTGTTCAAAGTTTGCGCGGATCAAGTCATCAGGCGATGTGTATATGGTCAGGAAGCTATTGACATTCTCAGGGCTTGCCATGCTGGACCTCTTGGGGACATCATAGCCCCAACTACACCGCCAAGAAGGTGTTTGATCCGGTTCTATTGGCCCACGATCTATAAGGATGCCCACAATTTGTCAAAGCCTTGGCGCTTGTCAACGTCCACGAATATCTCACAAAGGAATGAAATGCCGCAAAACGCCATTCAAGTGTGTGAGATCTTTGACATCATTGACTTTATGGGGCCATTTCCTTCTTCTGCGGTAAGTACATACTCGTGGTCGTTGACTATTTGTCAAAATGGGTTGAAGCTAAGGCTTTGCCTACCAACGATGCCCGAGTTGTTGTGAAATTCTTGAAATCTCTCTTTTCTAGTTTGGGACTCCACGAGCCATAATCGATGATCGTGGTACGCATTTACGCAATGACCAGGTTTAAGTCATAGTATGGTGTAACTCAGTTCTCTACTAGTACCATCCCCAAACAAATGGGCAAGTGGAAGTGTCCAACCGAGGGATTAAAAGAATCTTGGAAGGATGGTAAAACCGTGCCTCTTGGTCGGATAAGCTAGATGGCCTCTGGGCCTTCCGATGCTATAAAACACCCATCGGGTGTACTCCATACAAGCTTGTATACGGAAGGCGTTCATCATCGCGGTTGAGCTAGAGCACAAGGCATACTGGGCCTTGAAGCATGCCAACCGATATTCAGACAGCTGGTGATCACCGGAAAGTTCAAATGAATGAATTAAATGAACTCCGTGATCAAGCATACGAGAACTCTTTGATCTACAAAGAAAAGACAAAGAAGATTCATGACTCTAAAATCAAGAACCCGCGTTTTCAACGTCGGTGATCGAGTCCTTCTTTTCAACTCAAGATTGAAGATTTTCTCGGAAGCTTAAATACCGTTGGTGCGGTCCATTTACTATCACTAAGGTTTATCCTTATGGCACCATTGAGTTATCTCAACCCGATGGTTCAAACTTTAAAGTGAATGGTCATCGATTGAAGCATTACTTTCGAGAGGACATTCCTCCTGCTGGTTGTCCGGATCTACAAACTTTCCCCATGAACCAATGAATGCGGGGATCGAGTCAAGCTAGCGACTCGGGAATCAAAAACAATAGCATGCTACATGGGTTTTCACCCGTGTGTACCACCCTAGTGTGGGGGAGTTGCCCCACATGTTGTGTATATATTAGAGTTCAAAAAAAATCTTGCTAAATAATGGCCTTAGTATTTCTCTTTTCGTTCTGTTTGGCATAACCGCGGTACTTTGAATATTGAGGGCAATATTCATTTCTAAGTGTGGAATTCTCACGAATTTTATCATGTAATTATACCGCCTAATTCCCCCATTTTTGGCCAAAATTTTTTTTTTTGGAGTAAGTGTTCTACACTTACTCATCTTATGTAATCATCCGCCTATCTAATAAACAAAAGGATTGGCTAATCCAGGGGCAAACGGCTCTTGGTAAAGATATCTCAAATCCGTTGACGGCTTGCAATTTGCCCAAAATTGTATGGTATTCACTCACCATATCCTAAAAAGTGAAGAGTTGGCTAGCCCGCAAGTTTATGGCTTGTGGTAAAGGCAGTGGAAAAACCATAATTGGTATTCAGCTCACCATATCCTAAAAAGTGAACAGTTGGCTAGCCCGCAAGTTTATGGCTTGTGGTAAAGGCAGTGGAAAAACCATAATTGGTAATCAGCTCACAAAGATAATATTGATAATTTATCTAAGAGTTGGCTAGTCCAGAGCAAACGGCTTTTGGTAAAGACAAATCAAATCCGTTGAAAGCTGGTGGTTTGCTCAAAATCACTTGGTTATCGGTGTACCAAGGTTCTTACTTGAACTAAAACATTTGGCTACTCCAGAAGTAATGGCTTTTGGTAAAGAGATAAAATCCATTAATTTTTCTTAAAACATTGCTATGGACTAGCAATATCTTAGTAATGGGATTGATGAGTGTCTAAAATCATCATTTTGTACCATTTATTTGCAAAAACATCTCGAAAACACTTTCAATGCATCAAAATGATAAAATATCACAAATAAGTGTTTTATGTGTTTTAAATGCAAAAATATCAAAATCTGGTGAAAAAATATCAAGTTTGCATAATTGGCAGTTTTAGTCCCCAAGTTTCAAAAGTTGTCAAAAGCAGGTCCACTGGTAAAACCAAATAAAGAAAAATGTTATTCAAGGTCCCTGAAATATTCTAAATTGTCAAAAATGGTCCTTGAATAAATCTTTTGTTAAATGGCAGAAAAGGTCCCTGAACTTTCATAAAATGTCAAGTTTGGTCCCTGTAATATTGGAACTTGTCAATATTGGTCCCTTGTAACAACTTTGGAAAATTACAGGATTGGTCCCTCAAGATTTTAGATTTGCAAATAAGCCCTTGTCATTTAATAAACCTAAGCCTAGCTCTTTGCCCCTTACCTATTTTGATCCCTGCCACTTAGCCCATTGTGACCCCTTGACCTCCCCTTTATGAACCCCAAGTTAAAATCTTTCCTTTGCCGCCCACACACACATCCCTTGTACACCGTCTTCCCCAACTTGCTGCAATACAGGCCCTCTCCATCAACTTTTCTCCTTTCCCACCACCCCTCATCATCCAAACCACAACATTAAATGCCACCCCTAGTTGATAAAATCGAGGCTACAAGTCAAAAGCAGTCTTTCCGCCAAATTGATAAAATGGCCAAAATGCTCATTACTCATTCATTGGCCAATTTGAGTGGGATTCAATCGAGGAAGGACGTGGAGGCTTTCTAAAGTATAAAGAGGAGGAAGACAGAGAAGAAAGAAGGTACTTAGTTTTTTTAAAAATTCTTGTATGTCGTTTTACTTAACTTTTAATTTCCGATTAATTTAAAGTTTCCAATTACCTTTTTAAGCAATCTTAGTGTATTTTGAATCTTTGGAAGTAATCAATTTCAATTTTCAATTCAGTTTTCATGTTATGCAAATTTTCCTAATTCAAAAATCTCAAGAATGTTTGAATGTTGTTAAGTAGTTTGTATTATGGACTAATAAGCACATGTAAGTTCCTATAAAGCTTATCCAAGCTTTTAGAAACTTTAAAAAGTCAGTTTAGTAACAAAAAGTAAGAATCACCAAAAATAAAAATAAAATCGGATAAAAATAAAAAAGGTTCCATGGAAGTGAAGCTTAAGTGGAGCAGGGGTATATAGTGGATGGCCTTGGTATAGAGCTTATTGGTAAGCTTTAGGAGGTGTTCACAAGTTCTTGGTTCTCAGTTTGTGCTTGGATCCAAAGTGTAAGCCTTTTAAGACATTTTGGTATTTTCTTGTGTTGGTTGTTCATTAGCTCAAATTTCTGTTTATTTATGTTTATTAGTCATAGTTAACTACAATTAATCAATAAAATAGATAGTTTGTTCTTTTAAATTTGTATTTATCAAAAAATCTCATTTTAGACAAGAAAATTAGTATAAGTGTAATTTGTTAGTTTTATGTTGTTATTGTTGTTAGTTAATGTTTCTTTAGTCTTATGTAATGATAATATAAGAATTGCATCGGTTTTATGAATTTAATCTTTGAAATCCTTTGGAAAATTGCAAAACAGTTTCAAATTTGGTGTTTGGATCAGTGAACTTGTTTGAGTTTTAGTCCTTGTTTGTGCTCATAACCTTCACTCAGGTCTTAATGTAGTTCATTTGAGTCATTTTGGTCAGTCAAATGGTATATGCATAAGCTAATAGTCAAAATCACATTTAACTGTCTTAGCATACTTATCTGTTGGATTTTAAGAAAACCAAAAGCTTGATTCATGTTCAATTATCAATAGAGTAGCTTGCATCATTGTCATTATACCATATTACATCAATATCAGTTAACAAACTAGGATCAAAGCTCACCAAAGTCAAACTTGTCTCAATTGCTCAAAGTCAAAATATTTGCAAAAAACCGGTTTTGGCCAACTAGTAAGATTTTCTCAGATTCAATTCGGGCCAATTCCAATGAAACTTTGGGTTTTATAAGTTCTCTTGGTCTAGTTTCTTATTAGTATTTTTGTTGATTTTTATTAATTTTTCTTAAGCCTCAAACAAGCTCATCAGCGGGGGCTTATCTGCCGCTCCAAAACTCATCAAAGGCGAGATTTTCTCGGCTTCTTGTTGGGGTTGTCCAGAGTCCACGAGCTTTTCCAGGTCTAATTTTTGGTTTGAAAGTAGTCAGCCAGGTCTAGAACAAGTTCCAACATTTGGATTTTATTTTCGACTTATGGTGTTGCTTGTGCTTATGCTCAAAAGTGGTGCTCGCTGTTTTAAACAATAAGCTCAAATAAGTCAAATCTTTGCAATCAGCTTATTAGAGGTTAAGACTTGTTGTTTTAAGTTGCATTTGAGTATTTTTATCATTATATAGCATTGTCAGGGTTTGGTAGCTTGTGGTGATCATTTGGCTTATTTAAGTGCTTATTGATAAGCACTTACAATAGCAGATTTCATTTTCTTCAAACAAGCACATGTTTTTCTATTTTTCCTAGATTCATAATATCATTTTAGAGTTTTTCTGAATTTTTCACATTTTTCCAACACTGTTTGCTATTTTTCTTAATTAAAAACAGTTTTTAGGTAATTTTAAATAGCTTTTAATACAATTTAATCAGAAAAAGTCAAAAATAATTTTAATTTTTATTAAGTTTAGATAAATATAAAAAGAAAAAAAAAGTAATTTTCCAGATTTTCATAGTTTATTTTGTAATTTTTAGTAATTTAATTAGTTTTTAATAGTTTAAAATTCATAAAAATAGAAAAATAATCAGAAAATAATAAAAATAGTTTTGAAAATTCTTTTTTGTTATTTTAGATTTTTCCAAGTCATAATTTTATTTTTCTAGCTTTATTTCCTATTTTCTTGTATTTTAGGTTATTACTTAATAGTTAAAAATAGTTTTTAATTAATAATAATTAGATAAAAAGTTTAAAAAATAATTTTCTTTTTCTTAAAATTTTCTTATATCATTAGGTTTGTAAAAATATCATTTTCATATTTTTAGGATTAATATTGTGTAAGTTTCACGTTTTTATTTATACGTCGCGTAAGTTTTAATTTAAGTTTAAAAAACGAAAAAATCAAAACATCATATAAAATTAGTGATAGCGTTTATTTAAGATAGTTTATCTTTTTAATCTCCTTTAATTTTCATTTTAGCCATTTAGTTTTAAATAACTCAAAATCCTTATTTGATCACTATCCTAGTGATCATTCGACATCGATTGTGTTAAACACCGTCATCCTCCGTGGGACTTAACGACCGGGGATCCACGTATTCTCCTGATCTAAATTGCATTTGGTGTTTGAGACTTTTGAGTTTCTTACGGTTGGTCATTCACAAGTGGCTAGCTTGCGTGAGATAACTTGACGGTTTTGCACCGATCATTTATGGTTTAGGGTTTAGGGTTTAAGGTTTAGGGTTTAGGGAAACTTTTTTTTTATCACATAATTGTATACACGAAATATGACATGATGGAGACTACTCAGTGCCCTTATAGAGACAAAGATGTGACTGGTATACAAGCTTTTTTTTTTATCACATAATTATATACACGAAATATGACAAGAATCGACTTGTCGGAAAACTTTATAGAACACGGATGTGGTAAATAAACTTTCTTTTGATCACATAATTGTACACACGAAATATGACATGATGGAGACTACTCGATTGCCCTTATAGAGACAAAGATGTGACTGGTATACAAGCTTTTTATCACATAATATTAAACGAAATATGACAAGAATCGACTTGTCGAAAACTTTATAGAGACAGATGTGGTGGTAAATAAACTTTCTTTTGATCACATAATTGTATACACGAAATATGACATGATGGAGACTACTCGGTGCCCTTATAGAGACAAAGATGTGACTGGTATACAAGCTTTTTTTTATCACATAATATTAAACACGAAATATGACAAGAATCTGACTTGTCAGGAAACTTTATAGAATTACAGTCTTGGTAGTAAATAAACTTTCTTTTGATCACATAATTGTATACACGAAATATGACATGATGGAGACTACTCAGTGCCCTTATAGAGACAAAGAAAATTGAATGTATACACATCTTCACAATACTTACAAAAAGAAAATGGCCTTGAATTTACATAAATTCAAATGTATGTTACATACGTGAAATAAAGCGGTGTGATTATGGATCATGATATAACATATTCGGGGTTAGTTGATCAATTGGTGAATAAGTTTAAATTGAAGCAAAATGCCGAGTAAATTTAAATGTGAAAGTCCCTTCCGGTGACTTTCACTCGATGTTACAGACGACAACGAGGTAAACTTTTTCATGTGCTTTAGAGTCTCCTGGCTGAACTTACAGTTATGTTTCGCAATCTAAAACAATGGAAGAAACAACAACTCTTGGTTCAACTCAGCAAATTCGAGTTTTATAATTTTTTCCCTACAATGGTAGAAGAAAACATCGGCCCATCAAATGATTTTCAAAACAAAAACTATAACTATAAAGATGAGGCAAATTTCACAAAACTGGGTTCATCATGTGCTTTCAGTTCGATAACGAAGCGGGAAGATGATGACTCAGAGTTATAAAGATGAGGCAAATTTCACAAAACCGGGTCATCATTTGCTTTTCATTCATTGACGAACAGGAATATGATGGCTCGGTTATAAAGATGAGGCAAATTTTACAAAACCAGGTCATCATTTGCTTTTCTTTCGGATAACGAAGATGATGAAAATGATTGTTCTGATGAATTAAATAAACCAAACACCCCTTAACCATAAATGGCCTAATTTGTTTGAACATATCCCTGAAAGTTCTGAACCACCACTTTACATAAAACCTATGCCTACAAAGGATTATAACAACAAAACGAAATAAAAATCAATAAGCTTTTTAACTAGAATTAGACTTGGCATACAGGTTGAAAGCTTTACAAGATGGTTATGAATTTGTTTCGAAAAAACTAACCCTATAACTTACAACATAAAATGCTTCCATTATGCACAATGTACATGGTATATTAATGCCGACGTTGGCGAATTCAGATGTTTTTCAAATTACAAGCATGAATGATATTCACACGTGTCCCAGAACCCAAACATATCCTAACCATCGAAATGCAAACAAAAAGTTATTGCTCACATTATGAAAGATAAATTAGAAGATGGTAGCCGTGATTTGAAAGGGAGAGATATACAAAAAGATATCATGGCACAATATAAAACATCTATATCTTATCAACAAGCATGGAGAGGAAGGTTATGGGTTACAATTGTTAAGAGGTTCACCATTAGAATCTTTTGAAATGCTACCGTATTCATCACAACTTAGAAAAAAAAAACCGGGGGCGGTCCACATTATCAAGAAAAAGCAATCAAGGGGTTTTTGAAATTTTATTCATTGCCATTGGTGCATCGGTAAGTCTTGTTCAAATTTTTTTATAAGTGCATGCAAAAACAAGTTTGATATTATAATTTTAAGGGTCAATTGCATATATACCCACTAAAACTTGTATATTTGCATATATACCCAAAACATGCTTAAAATGCATTGTACATCATGCAATAAAAACTTGTATTATGGGGAAATATGCAAGTTTTTAAGTTTTAGTGGGTATATATACAATTCCCTAATTTTAAAATTGTTTATCTGCGATTCTTGCGTTTGTGAACCATCTTCGCCCACTACTTATAGTGGGCCAGCTGATTAAGGGTACTTACAAGGGTACAAATTTGCAAGCGCGTTGGGATGGACGGAACAACCAAATTGTGCCTATTGCTTACGGAATATGCGGTGAGACTAGTGATTGTTGGTCATGGTGGATGTCGATTGCCAGAAGTGCATCGGCGATAACCCCAATATGATTATCATATCGATAGGCATCCTGATAGCTTCGGCGAAGGGAATGAGTTTCCGTCGGCGTTTCATGGTATTTGTTGTCAACATCTAATGATGAACCTTTCCTTGAAAAACAATAAAGTTAAAGGTCTATACTGGGGCATATGCAAGCGTATACTCAGGAATGGCAACGACAAATGAACATACTCACGGTTGTACACCGAAGCACCGCAAAGCTAATGGAGGCTGATCCTAAACGCTGGTCTCGAGCACATTGCCCACGTAGACGTTGATTATTGTACATCTATGATTAATGGGGTCGGTAATGCGTATATTTTGTATTGTACTGAAGCTACCATAACAGTGTTGACCGACACGTGCAGTATGGTTCAAAAGTGGTATTTTAAACGTCGGGAAGCTGCAGGTATTTATTGTTTAAAACATAACGTACTCGGTAATCATTTTGAAAAATATATTAGATAAGTTAATTAATTTAATTTTTGCATTTTTCGTAGCAGCAAAAATGAAGTACGACATCACAGTTGGGCGCCGCATAAGGTGGAAAAGAAGAATGAAAAGCGTAAGTTGGGTTGTACATGGAATTACTCAATTTCGGTATCAAGTTTATGATGGCCAATATAACCGTGGTGAACTTTCGACGGTGAATGTGAATGTCGGAAATGGCAAATTTCCGGGATACCTTGTGGTCCGTTATTGCGTTACAAGGTTTTTGAACCTAACAGATTGTGTGGAATATGTACATGACTGGTTCAAAAAGGAAAAATATCAAGCAACCTATGCAGAGTCAATTCAATTTGTTGGAAATTTTAAGCGATGGGAGTATCCAAGCCATATACATCCTCTTACTCCTCCAACATATGACCTTCACCAACAGTCGTCCGAAAAACAGGCAGTATACTATCTCAAGGAGAAGAGCCAAGAACTGTACACTTGAGGTGCAAACAAGCGAGGCATAACCGCAGAATTGCAAAAATCATTTGTCGGATCCACCTAACCGCAAGGGTAAACAAAAGCAAGGAATTTCCAACTAATGAGCAACATGACCTGCACCTTTTATGACCAACATCACCCGTTCGATCAAACTTTTATGGGAAACAATCAATTCTCATGGCAACCATTTGGCCAAAACACATACACTGATCAAGCAAATGGTCAAAACTCGTTCTTTTGGCAACCATATGGTGACAACACATACCCATAAACCAAATAACCTACAAACTTACACCACAACCCATACCCATCTCAACAATATGCTGAAAACACACACACATCACAAACATAAGATCAACATAACACACAACAAGATTTCAACCTATCTCAGCAAACCGACGAGCGCAACCACTTGAAAATGATCTTCAATACACTTCCCAACAATACAACTCTCAACATCTAGATGATCAACAAATGCAGGATTCAAATAGTTGGTTTAATCGGTTGGGTTTTTAATAAGGTAGAAGGTATGTGACTAGTAGTATGTTTTGTTTTTCGTGCATCATGCTTTTCATTCTCAATTATCCAATGATGTACATTGCGTACATGTATTTGAATTTTACAAGTCATGTTTGTATTGAATAGACATTATTTGAGCATGTGTTTTGTGTAAAAATAATTTAAAGTAACAAATTTACAAGTATATGAGGCAATAATAACATACGTTTTTTATAATTACAATATCTGATACATTTTGTTTTTCTGTGACATCTCTAACTTTATACACCATCATAAACACAAAAATAAGTTATTACATTTTTATAACAAAAATTAAATTACATTTTTATAACAGAAATTTTATAACAAAAATAATTCCAAATATATTGTAGCAAAATATTGGTAACATCAAATACAAATAAATTTTTGGTAGCATACAAAATATTGGTAGCATACAAAATGTTGGTAACAAAAATTAAATTACATTTTATATGAGAAATTTTATAACAAAAATAAGTCCAAATATATTGTAGCAAAATATTGGTAACATCAAATACAAATATATTTTTGGTAGCATACAAAATATTGGTAACAAATATATTCTTTGGCATTCCAGGGATGACATGTGAGTAAAATTTGATCAAAGATGACATGTGAGTAAAATTTGTAGCATCAAAGATCTCAAACGCAAAAAAATAATTTTGTCAAAAATTAGGTGTGGCCCACGTTCTAAGCTGGCCCACATGTGTCGGATTTCTGCTTGATGTTTAGGTGAGAGTAGGTTTCTCTCTCATGTAAGTCGGGGTCCCACATTTTGTCGATTTCATTCGCTGCAATGTTTAAGTAATTGCCTTTTTTTTTTTTTAATCACGGACGTTAATTTAATGGGGAAGCGACAGCGTGTCATTAAGCATTCTACACAAGTTTGTAGCGAAATGAGTGGCTTTGAAAGAAAATAGGTCTGCTGCGGGACAAGCGAATGAAGCCCCATGAGCCTACAAGTAATTTTCGAATCTTTAAACATTCAACACACGAACTAGCATCAAAGGGGGCGTTATATACATAGTATACGACTATACCGTTCTTGAGTGGGGGGTGTGTGTGTGATGTAATGATTATATAATTTGGGATCCAAATATTTTAGTTGATAAAGTGAAAGCTAATCATAGAATTGTTTAAGGGTGTGGTTGGTTTGTTGATATTTTTGGAATTGAGTTAGGATTTAAATTTGGATTACGATTTGTTATTGGGTTGAATGTCATGATTGTTTAATTCTATTTGTTTCATGAGGATTGCTACATCCACATACATTGTACAAAAACAAATTCACACAAGGAGGTGGTAACATGTGATTGGTGTATTTTGATACACTTTCTCCCTCTTCTCTTTCATCACACCAATCACATGTTGACACATCCTTTGTGTGGATTTGTTTTTGTAAAATGTATGTGGATGTAGCAATCCTCTTGTTTCATAGCATGTATTGTACAGTAAAAACTCTATAAATTAATGGTGTTGGGACCGACATATTTTATTAATTTAGCGAGATATTATTTTATTGATAAATTAATAAATTATTAATTTAATGATCGTTAATTACGGGTATGCATTATCAGCACAAAATGGATATGAATCACTTGCTAGATTATCCTGGTGAAAATAATGAATGTTACGTGGTTTAAGGAATTGAAGAAATTGTGGCGGATACCATTCAAAATCCGGTTGATGATGAAGTTGAGGATGATTCAATAGCTTTGGAACCAGTTACTCAAAAAGAAGCATTACAAGCGGCAACAACTCTTCACAACTTTTGTTCTACGAGAAGACAACTAACGAGTGCAATAGGGAGATCTAAAAATGAAATCAATATAGATTTAAAGTTCAACAAAAAACAAGTGACTATAGATTCATTTTTTACTAAACAATCTTAGAATTTTGAAGTGTATCACACATATATAATATATATTATGGAATTTTTTAGTGATTATTAATTTATAGTTTCGTTGGGACTAATGGGTTACAAAAAAATTATTATATTATTATTTTATCGATTGGGGTTTAAATTTGCACTGGTCCCATGTTGGGACCGGACAAATTATTAGTTTTATTGAGTTTATTAATTTATCGAGTATTAATTTATAGAGGTTTTACTGTATTTAGATTTTAAGTATATTTTTTTTCTTTTTCTTTATTTAATACTAAACAATAAAAGAAATTTGAATTAGAGGTTCATATTGAATGAAGGCTACATATTTTTTTTTGAAAAGCAAAATATATATAAAAAAGCAAAGAGCATGAAGATACAAACAAAGGCATCCACTATAACAAGATGATTAAAATAGTGGACCCTAAAAAGAAACCATTAGACAAAAACTAAAAAGAAAATACAACCAAAACTACTAGTACCAAATGCTACAACCACATATCAGAAAAGTGTAGCATCAATATCTCATGGATGACTAGGCCAATTAGAGTTAAAGACCCAAACACAAATTATCAAATGAACCATGTTGCAGGTAGTAAAGGCAGAACAAACACCACCACAGACCCTTCAGCCATTGCTGATCTGAACATAGCTTCCAAACTGTATCTCTCAGCAGCTCTTCACACTTAAAAACTTTATAAAATTTTATCTGAATGAAGGCTACATATATAAAGGAAAGAAATAAACCCCATCAAAATGGTATGGTTTTACGTAACTCTAAATATTTGGCTACAAGTACCAAATCCAAAACCCGTATTCACATATCAAACAATTTTTTCTACTTTTATCCTTAATCTCAAAAGCAAAAACCACACAACAAACACACTCTAAAATTTCTGATGGAACTACAATCTTCAACAAGTATAGATGAGAAAAAAAATATCTAGATATTCAAAGAACTATTAGAGGATTTGAGCCACTATTTAAATGTGAGGTTTTTAATTGTGCAAAAATGAAAATTATTTGATATGACTAGAGATAGAAAATGAAATTATAAGTTGTGACATCCACGACACATGTTAGATTTAGCAAATAATTAAATTAAAATACTTGATTCATTAGCTATGTCAATATAGCATATGATAACATAGTATGATACACATGGCTTCTAGAGTGGACCTCAGAGATAGATAGAAGATAACATCAAAATCTTTTTTGGTTACTTTGATATCTATTGGATGTTGGCTACACCACATTTACGAATTTTAAGTATCACCTCACATCAACCTTTTATTTAACAAAACGGTGTTTTTCAACACGAGCAAAATTGTTTTGGGGATAGAAAATATTAGAATAACAAGGGTATTGAATTATTTGGAGGGTAACAGACAAATTTGAGAGTAGTAAATAGTAGTAACGATAGAAAAATAAGATTCGTCCTATGGGTCATGTTGTGACGTAAATGTGGTCAAACCAACCTTTTTTACAAATTTGTGTTCTTTTGTACTTCCTCATGGGTCCATTTCATTTCCACTTATTCATCAACTTGCTATTGCATATCAATTTGAGCAAATATACAAATATGGTCCCCTTCATTTTACTCTCACTCTCTGAACCGGCCAGCCACCTGAAACTGACATTAATCACCCATTTTTAACCTTCACTGATCATGGCAACTTGAAAAACAATGTGGTCACAACTTCCTTTGACTACTTTTCTGGCTCCTCGCAAAGGTAAAACCCCAAATAAGTAATGAATATTCGACCAAGATATAAGGGAGGTGATTTGCACACTTTATAAAATGATTGAAATACTCAAATTAATTGTGTTTGAACATTTATACCCTCATATGAGTGAAAGTGTAAAAATAACTGTAAAAGTATAAATGTCCAAACATAATTAATTGGAGTGTGCAAAGCATATGACAAGATATAATGGTCATTAAACTCAAAATTTCTTGGTAACTGCTACATCACGATTACAACTATATTAGCAGCTACCAAACCAAACATATAAAAATGCCTTATTTTAATACAAACATACGTCACAACATATAAACGAAACAAAATTAAAAATAAATAAATAAAATGAAATAAATGAATAAAAAATGCACCACCAAACCTTCGCTTATTTCTTCCTTTCACGCGTAGGTTGAGGGGTGTAATGGAGGACTGCGCGCCAAAGTGATTCACTATCGGTTAGTTTGGTGACCATTATTAGTACTCTAATGTTCTAATATAATTTTATAAAATAATTGTTATAGTTTAACTGAAATTATTGCTAGGAATACGTAAAAACGATATAAAGGTCTATTGAAAATTGAGTACGATGTACGAACTACAATAAAACTAACCACTAACCTGCAGTCTATTAACTTTCATTATATCTGTAATCTCAAGTTTCATTTGAACTTGATAGGTCACGTTAGTGTTATTTTAAGTGAAGTTTTGAATTAAGTAAAATAAAAATGACACATTAAAAGGCTCACATAATTTCTCATCTCACAAAAACATTAACATTACTTGTATGATCTATTGAACTTTAGAGAATCTCAATCCATGTTTGTACCTCTTTGCTATGCAAAAACAAAAAGTATAACCATCGCAAGATTTAGTTGTTCTAACTAATATAATATGGTAAACCTTTTAATCTAAATTATCTTTGAAGTTTAGAAGAAATTCTCCAGTGCATATATTCACTGCAAACTAATACGGAGTACTTTAATTAGCTTGTATGATGTCGTCACTTGGGTCGTGATCTCAACTCTCAACCGCCCTATACAAAAACACCGGGCGGTTATTAATAAATTAACTTTAAGTTGACACCCACGCTTATAGGTTTATAATCATTTAATTTATGAACCATCAACCTCACAAAAGTGATATATATATTCTTGTAAGTTAAGTTAATATTGGATTTTGGTTGTTCATTTAATTTACGAACCATCAACCTCATAAAATGATTGTGTAATATTATTAAGCAAGTTTTATCAAAATTTTCTTTGTAAAATAGTTTTATACTTATATATCTCCACTCATTTACAGTTTCAAGTTAGAGAATCTTTAACATTTAATAACATATCAGTTTTAATTACGAATTGTCATCTTTTAGACACATTACTTTTGTCTTACAGCAAATATTTGTTGTACACTAATCCAAATTTTTATATTTCATTAACATCCCGCCACCTTTACTACCAATTGAAGTGTTTAATTTCATGCCACGATTCACAACATAAACATCACGTAAGAACTATTAACGTATAAATCAAGTATAATGGAGAAAATAACCAATCATGAGTAGGTTAGTGGCAAAAAGACTTATCATTAGAATTTCAAGATGTGTGAGGTTTAAGTTCAATTTTTATTAGGTGAAAACAATTCTGAAGTGAACAAATAAACCTTTTGAAAGAAGAGGACTTTACCAAATTTTAGTATGTGTAAAGATTAGTTCAAACTTCGTAGATTAGTCTTTAAAAATGTTAAAAATCATGATTACCTTAAAAGAAGTATAATGCAGAAAACATACTTTATTAAAAGCACTTTTCTAACAATTTTACTTAAAAGAAAGTCTATAATTCTTTATTCTAAAAGGAGGAGATGAAAGGATTAGATGATATAATCGTCAATTACTTTAGCTTTTACAATAAGAATTTCTAGATGATGACTAACGGTTCAATTAAAAAATACAATGCATTACATGCCTTTGAAGAAATCGATTAAACATTACATTTATTAAAGGACAAATTTCATTAACGTTTTTTATAGGGCTAATAACCTATTAAAGCATTATAATTGTCAAGAATGACAGTTCTGCATAGCGAACTAAAAAAATAACTATTTTAAACATTAATGTTGACATTTTTGTCTTTATTTAAATATTATAACTATTTTACCATTCAAAAAATATTTAAAAAAAAAAGAATTTCGAAAAAAATTTCTAAAAATTTTTTAATCTAAAAAAAAAAAAAAAAAAAGAGCATGTCACAAAAAAAAATTCTAGAAAAAATTATTTCAGAAATAAATTTCAAAAAAAAAAAAAAAACCAGAAAATTTTTTATACGTTTTCACCTGTTTTTTATTCACTTTTGATTATTTTTTTTTTGTCAAAGTGAATTTTTATCGAAAATTTTTTTTATTACAAAATATTACAAAAAAAAAGTTCAATTTTTTTCGCGTGTCACAAAAAAAATTCTAAAAAAGCACATTTCATAAAAAAATTTGAAAAAAAAAGTATTTCGAAAAAAATATTTTGGAAAAAAAATTCTAAAAAAAAAGTATTTCGAAAAAAATTCAGAAAGGGTAAAATGGTCATAATACTTAAAGAAAGACAAAAATGTCAATATTAATGTCTAAAAGAGTTATTTTTTAGTTATTCTTGAGACACTGAATCTTCGACAACTATAGTGTTTTAAAAGGTTATTAGCCATTTTTTATACATACCTACAATAAAGAACTCAAAATCCAAACGACTATGAGTCATCATAGTATCATACACTCGATTTTAGAAATAATAAAATCCATTATTCATTATTAGTTGATAGAAAAAAATTAAGATAAAAAGATAGAAACAACAAGATTAGAATTATAAAATGTGGAAGGAATCATAATACTGTGTTGTACTTGCATCTTGCATTTTACATGCATTTATTAGATGATCGTTAAATATAATATCGACTTGTACCCTGTTATAAAGTGTAAAAATTAGTTATGCTAATTAATCAATATAACTCAACTAATTCAAATCAATAATACTTTCATTTTCTCTCTATCACTTTATGCTTATTTGTTGCCAATCATACACATTTTACACATACTAATCTCAAATCAATCGAAGCAAGCTCATTCTAACGATGATAGACTTGGCCCAAGCTCGATGTGGAGTTAGGGTTCATTATGGTTGGGTTATCCTATACAATATGCATTAAAAGTAGTTGATAAATACATACCTCACTGGGTTTTGACTATCTAACATGATATTAAAGCGTGTTTGATCCTGAAATCTAATCAGCCGCTATTTCTATATCACCCTATCAAATGCCTTTATCCCCTATTCACATACCATAGTCATTATCTCTAAAAGGAAAAGAGAAAAAAAGGTGACAATCGTATATACATATTGTTTTGACAATAACTTTTTAACCGTTTGGAATTTACTGACGCGATTAGTGACTTAGCGCTATTCTATTTGGTTTTAAATTCTGCACAAAATCCCGTCAAAATCACCTCCTCCAACCTTTTGACTCGCCGCCACACGCCTACAAAAGTCGACTGCTCACGGGTTTTCACTATATAACAACATTGTGTCTTCAAGTACCTTTCATCTCGCATTATTTGTATATATAACTTTTCCATTTATTTTAAAGGTAGTATTTCGTCAACACTCAGTTTGATAGTATAAGGTCAAAGAGTAAGAAACTAATGGCGGTCTAGGAAATAGCTAGCTTTAATTAGTTAGTTGAAAGACGTCGAACCATCTGATTGCATCGAACAAGTTACGTACTACTCATGTGAATATCTCGCTTCATGTGAAATTTTACGATTGGCCATGTATCGGATTTTGTATGTGTACCTATGTTTTGAAGTATGTTTCAATAATCAACTAAATGTTTCTTTGCTCTTGTTCTTTTTCTACTGTATACCAACTTCAATTATACAATTGTTGTTGTTTTATATTGAGCAAGATACGAAATGATACTTTCTAGAATAATGTTACTCTTATTTCTATAAATTATCTTTACTATCTAAAATGGAAAAATGGTCAAACACGAAAAAGTGAAAAGTTGAAATGTTGAAAATTGTCAAAGGTGAGAGAAACTCAATAAACAATACGGCAAAGGAAGTATTGAAACGCTGAATCTATGAAAGGAAAATATTAAATCAGTAATTAACCAATTCAAAAACAGCTAATCAGTTACAGTTGTGCAATTAATTCAACACATTCAATCCATACCCTCCGATTCAAAAACACCATTCCTATAAAAATACCACACCTATCAAATCGTTCAATGAGATCGTCTATTCATGTGCACTGCATAATCGTTTTATGGCATGGAAGAACTGGTAACTAGCGATTCTATAATAATATATTTAGGGTTTCGGTTTATTACTTACATATTACAATTGATTTAAATTATTTAGGGTTTACAATTATTAGTCCCATGCATATAACATATTTTCATTGATTATGTTCAATTTAATTTTCGTTTACCATCCTTAGAAATTTTTTGGGGGATTAACATCCCTAATCACGACAAACAAGAACCGAGTTGTAAGTTTTCGATCATGTAATATGTTTAATATTTTATAACTATTTGGAAACGATTTGTAATTGTAGACTTATTTGTTTTCAGTTCAAATGATTTTATTAGATTTTTCAGCACATACTTAATAAGTTTGAGGATTATGATTATGTGCCTATCCAACTACCAGGAATCGGCGGGGAAAAGACTTTTTTTTTATACAATTTTGTCGAATTCTATTGGGAAAACAGAAGGGGATGTGGAGAAGAAATTACGAGAGACTAGTGAATGGATCCTTGATAAGACTGAAGGCTCAAATCGATCTACTGGTAATTTATCATCTCTTACTGTTTCACTATTTAGTTCATGTATGCCTTGTGGTAAATGTTTTTATATCAGGTTTCTTAAGTTGATGGACGTATTTAGTTAATTTATAGCCTTTCAAGAAAAAAAGAGGTTGATTTATAGAATACACGTTTTGTTGCACCTTGTTCATTATTATCTGTTCCAAGGCTTAGATTTGATAAGCATATATTGGTATAGCTTAAATTGTTACTTTTAAGGATGTTTGGCATTGCCTTTTGAAAAGGACTATGGCGTAAAAGTGTCTGAATCGGATAATTAGCTGCAAAGAATGGCCTAGAGATGATGTTTGGATATGCTTCTTCTGTTTAAAGTTGTGATTTTTAGATTAAATTAAAACTGATATTTCATAGCTAAATAATCGTAATCACTAGAAATTAATTAGTTGTGACTTGAAAATGCAGTAGTTAGAGAATCACTTTCAAACCAATGCCAAACAACCCCATTGTAAGTTTGATTCCGATGAAGTTTATAAGCTTATGTTAACCAATTATTGAAAAGCGATTATTGTTCAAAAAATAAAAAAGCATTGATTATACATTATTTTACTCATTTTCGGGAAGAATATTTTAAAAGCGATATTTTTATGGATTCTTCCACTTTGGATCGTATTCATCTCTCGAAGTATCTTGATGACTTGATCATGTGAACCAAGAACTTACCCTGGGAATTGAGCTTGATCTCAGCCTCCCTTCACAGTTTCACGGTTTAGTTGTACATACCCTGGTACCCCACATATACACATTCATTGGTTTCGCATCTTGTCAAAAACTAAATGGAAGAATTATTCAGCTTCTATGTTAGTATTATTTAGTAATGTAAAACTGTCACACCCTCGCCGGAGGCGGAAATACGAGGTGTAACGGAAGGGAACATAAGCACAAGATAATAGAACATACCAACGTTAAGATTAAAAAGAAATAATACTCCATTACAATACTAGTTTAGCCGTCATCGGCAAATATATTACAAAGTTTTAGATTCCAAAATATTGAGTTTTATTACATAACGACTTGTAGCGACAAGTGAAAACTTCATTATGCAAGACCTGATAGAAAAGCTTACTAACGATCACCTGAAATGCATGAGAGAAAAACGGGTCAACTATGAAAATAGTTGGTGAGTAAACACGTTTAGCGAAATAAGAAAACTCGTAAGAAATATTTAAAGATTTCGGTCAACGAAAATAGTTCCCAAAGCAAAGGCATTGTATATCCACTCAGTTCCAAGTTTCGCCCATACAAAACTTGCAACCTGTGTGTACACAACCCATTGCTCAAAAGATAGCGTAACAAGTGGTCAAGTATAAGTGGTCATAATAGTTCCCAAAGCAAAGGCATTGTATATCCACTCGGTTCAAGTTCGCCCATACAAAACTTGCAACCTGTGTGTACACAAAGCATTGCACAAAATATAGCGTATCAAGTATATAATAATTTAGAGATGCTCCAAACATGGGAGACTTTACCTGCTCAACAAGGGAGACTCCTTTGTCACTCGACCACCTAGGCGAGATTTATTGAGAACGCTCCACCAATAAGGCGAGACTTAAATTGAAAATGCTCCGTTCCCATAGGGAGACATTTTGCTCGGACCAGGAGGCTTTATAGCGATGCTCGAACGGGGAGACTTTATAGCGATGCTCGAACAGGGGAGACTTTATAACGATGTTCGACAGGGGAGACTTTATAACGATGCTCCGAACAGGGGAGACTTTATAACGATGCTCCGAACAGGGGAGACTTTATATCAAGGTCATAACACGTACGGTTCAATAAGTTCAAATAAGTCATAATTTCATAATTAAGTTCAAGGATTTGATTCGAGTTCACAAGTTCTAGTCAAAAGAGTTCACAAAAGTAAGAATCAATTTAATTCAAGTATGGTTCATGCATTCAGCCCCAAAATATAGTAAAACGGTAAAAAGGGGATGTGATTACTCACTAGCATAAAATGTTCAATAAGTTCATAAAACATAGATAGTTTAGTTCAAGTATAAATCATGCATTCCACCCCAAAACAATGTAAAGCATTTAAAAAGTCGTGAATACTCACTTGATGAATAGATGCGATGACAAAAGTGGTTACACCGAAATGTAGCGTGAATCTCGAAACCGACCTATTATGAATGATATGATATGCAATAAGTCATGATGTAATGTTATGCTACGCAAGTGGATGATATTTATACCATTTGTGAGTTTTGAAAATAATACTTATCGTCGAAAAATACACTTTTGACGTCTTGACCACTCAAAAACCACTTTACAAGTATTTATGTCAAAATGTCATCCTACAATGGTTTTATAATGATTTATGGTGAAATTATCACTTTTCATCGCAAAACAATGTCGTCGGAATTTTCATAAAAGTGACAAAAATGGCTTTGGAAAACTAATCGTAAAATGGTGCACGTCGAACGTTAGAGAACGAACTCGACGGTTTTGGAAAGTTTGTATCGAAATCTAGAAGTTTCAGATCAGGAGTTTTTGTCATAAATGTCCCGAACATAAAGATAATAAGGGTTAAAGATGGTGGTTTTGGCTAAAATGTTGTGTAAAAATGAGTTTCGGCCAAGTTTGTAAAAACGTGCATATATTTGTCGTTTCAAATCCGTTTTCTACGTATAATACGTCCTTAGCTTCGTATCAAAGTATACTAATATATTTTTGATAAGTCCAAATAATTTGTAAAGCTTAAGGCTCGTTTTTGACTCGAATAAAGTAAAAATAACTTGCTGAAATTTCAGAAAAAAATATATTTCGTCGTCAACTTGAAAAATTCACCACGACTTCGTTATAAGTCCGTTTTAATCCGTTCAAGCGGCCACGGATTCGTTTTTAAGTATATTTTCTAATTATCAAGGCCAAAATGTCGTGGCTATAGTCGGATTTTCCAGAAAATGATTTTAAGGACAGACCCTTTTATATACTTGTCGAAAATAGTTTTTCTCGTACTAAACCTATTCCAATCCCTTCAAATCAACTCCAAAGCTAATCTAATCCTACCATACACCTTCTTAGGGTGTCATGGGTTCCTAAACATCATCAAGACCAAAGTATACCAAGGGGATAATTATAGGATGACCATATATATATAAAACTCCAAAAATCAAGTAAAAATGGTATAAATCACATATGTCTTGCATGTTGCTCCAAAAATAAAAAGATACATATGAAATGAAAAGGAAACATGAAAAATGATAGAAACATGCTTACAAGTGAATATGATGAGGTGCAAAGAACAAGGTTTAGCCTAAACACTCTTGGTTTTTATTTCAAAACCTAATAAAGAGTATAAACTAGATTGTTATAAACTTGAGCTTGAAATTTTTGGTGATCCCTTACTAGAACAAGATGAAGGCCGGTCTTGGAGGATGAAGAAGAAAGAAACACTTGCTTTACTTGGGTGATATAATGAGTGAATGAATGAAAGAATGAAATATATAACTTGGAGTGTAACTCTAAACATTCAAGAAAATAATTCAACACACAATAAATGCAATCCTTCCCCCCTAGAACCGGTTTAGGGGGGATATGTTTTCCAAAATATATATTTTTTTTTTTTTTTTAAATGTTGTGTAAATGTATACTTGTATAAATTTTAAGAAAGTGTAAGTAAATGTGTAGTTAAATGTAACTTGTAAGGTAAATGGAAATTTTTAGGTAAAAGAGATTTTTAATAGACCAAAATAGAATGTAATGAGATAATAAAAATTGTAAAAATACATTCCTTGTAAAATTTGAGTGATATAAAAATTGTCGTATAGTTTTAAGAAAAGTGTCAGAATAATATAACTTTACGATTTATATACCAAATAAATTCAAAACACTAGTTAAACTCAAAATATAGGTTTTACAACTAAATGTAAGTATAAAAATATGTCGGGATCATTTTTGAAAGTAACGGATTAAATATTTAAAATAATAACTCACGCGATAACGTTTAATTAATATAAAATTCACGCGTTAAATGTGAAATGAAATGCCATGAATGAACTAATATGATGCATATATAATTTAAGAAATGACCGAAATTTGAGAATTGTGACATTCTTCCCATGTGGAATCACGTCCTGTGATTCGATTAACGATACTATGGTCCGAACCTCGACAAGAGTTCTAAAAGTTCATGCTCGTATGAACAGTCTAAATGATCATATCAATGTCCATGCGTACAGGTTCCCATTCAACTAAAACGCATTACGTGATTAGATTTAATAGGGTAAACTTACCCAATATCGAACGTAGCTCTCAAAAGACCTTTAGGTTGTCGATTATAATCTAATCTCACAACTCATCAAACAAGAACTGTCATGAGATTAAACTAAACCGACTTGAGTAAACTTGTCTCTTAGCTTGATTTTCGCAACTCATCAAACAAGAACTGTCACTAGATCAAGCTAGGAAACAAGTTGTTAGAAAGGTAGGATTCCACATCCTTGAATGAAGTCTTTTGAAAGATTCGCCCGATATTCGATTTGCTTACACAATCAAATCCAATCAACAAAATATATAACAACTAAGGTCGATATCAATAGGTCTCAAATTAATCAATAACGTGAATGTGGTAAAGATTGGAAGGAAGTTATGCACTCAAAATCATGTCGCATGCAAATAAGGTGGTTGTTCGAAGAATGTACCCGTTAAGCGTTGCGGGCTTCCTCGGTACGAGATAGAATGCTCGACCACGCGTGCGGAGGAATTTCAATGTTCGATCTTGTGGGCCTTCTATTGCCAATGCGGTTTGGACGATTACCTCTGGCGTCGCGTTTCTTGCAGCCATGATCTTACAAAGATGAACCAAAACATCGGGTTGAGTAAACGACATTCTAACGAAGTCGATGAGGTGCGAACGGTGGTAATGTGTTATAGTGATCGAAACATGACAGAACGAGACATGCGTGTCTAACAAGTCGAAAGATGGAAAAGAGAAGATATGAACAAGGTACGGTAATGGAGACGTGAACGTAAAACATGTCATTGCATACGCCACCCGACCAATGCAACCGGTGACCGGACTCAAAAGACTTCGACTAAACATGATTTAAATTTACCCTTCTTATCATTGCATGGTTCTTCATAAATTAGACATAGTTGATCAGGCTATGTATAATTTATGATTAACGATGCAACGATAGGACTAGATGACTCAGATGATGTTCAATGTTTAATAAAATAAAATAAAAATTTTTCCGGTTATAGCTGTGATTTATTTTTGAAAAATCGGCATTCTCTATAACCTTTGGCTCTGGTACCAATCGTCACTTTCCCTGCTAGGACGAAATACGAGGTGTAACGGAAGGGAACATAAGCACAAGATAATAGAACATACCAACGTTAAGATTAAAAAGAAATAATACTCCATTACAATACTAGTTTAGCCGTCATCGGCAAATATATTACAAAGTTTTAGATTCCAAAATATTGAGTTTTATTACATAACGACTTGTAGCGACAAGTGAAAACTTCATTATGCAAGACCTGATAGAAAAGCTTACTAACGATCACCTGAAATGCATGAGAGAAAAACGGGTCAACTATGAAAATAGTTGGTGAGTAAACACGTTTAGCGAAATAAGAAAACTCGTAAGAAATATTTAAAGATTTCGGTCAACGAAAATAGTTCCCAAAGCAAAGGCATTGTGTATCCACTCAGTTCCAAGTTCCGCCCATACAAAACTTGCAACCTGTGTGTACACAACCCATTGCTCCAAAGATAGCGTAACAAGTGGTCAAGTATAAGTGGTCATAATAGTTCCCAAAGCAAAGGCATTGTATATCCACTCAGTTCAAGTTCGCCCATACAAACTTGCAACCTGTGTGTACACAACCCATTGCACAAAATATAGCGTATCAAGTATATAATAATTTAGAGATGCTCCGAACATGGGAGACTTTGTAATCTGCTCCAACAAGGGAGACTCCTTTGTCACTCGACCACCTAGGCGAGATTTATTGAAGCGCTCCACCATAAGGCGAGACTTAAATTGAAAATGCTCTCTCGTTCCCATGGGAGACATTTTGCTCCGGACCGGGAGGCTTTATAGCGATGCTTTCAGACAGGGGAGACTTTATAGCGATGCTTCAATAGCGGGGAGACTTTTATAACGATGTTCAACAGGGAGACTTTATAACGATGTTCGAACAGGGGAGACTTTATAACGATGTTCAACGAGGGAGACTTTATAACGATGTTCCGACAGGGAGACTTTATATCAAGGTCATAACACGTACGGTTCAATAAGTTCAAATAAGTCATAATTTCATAATTAAGTTCAAGGATTTGATTCGAGTTCACAAGTTCTAGTCAAAAGAGTTCACAAAAGTAAGAATCAATTTAATTCAAGTATGGTTCATGCATTCAGCCCCAAAATATAGTAAAACGGTAAAAGGGGATGTGATTACTCACTAGCATAAAATGTTCAATAAGTTCATAAAACATAGATAGTTTAGTTCAAGTATAAATCATGCATTCCACCCCAAAACACTTTAAAGCATTTAAAAGGGAGATAGCAATGAATACTCACTTGATGAATAGATGCGATGACAAAAGTGGTTACACAGAAATGTAGCGTGAATCTCGAAACTGACCTATTATGAATGATATGATATGCAATAATTCACGATGTAATGTTATGCGACGCAATTTCGGATGATATTTATACCATTTGTGAGTTTTGAAAATAATACTTATCGTCGAAAAATACACTTTTGACGTCTTGACCACTCAAAAACCACTTTACAAGTATTTATGTCAAAATGTCATCCTACAATGGTTTTATAATGATTTATGGTGAAATTATCACTTTTCATCGCAAAACAATGTCGTCGGAATTTTCATAAAAGTGACAAAAATGGCTTTGGAAAACTAATCGTAAAATGGTGCACGTCGAACGTTAGAGAACGAACTCGACGGTTTTGGAAAGTTTGTATTGAAATCTAGAAGTTTGGTCGGAGTTTTTGTCATAAATGTCCCGAACATAAAGATAATAAGGGTTAAAGATGGTGGTTTTGGCTAAAATGTTGTGTAAAATGAGTTTCGCCAAGTTTGTAAAAGCGTGCATATATTTGTCGTTTCAAATCCGCTTTTCATAATACGTCCTTAGCTTCGTATCAAAGTATACTAATATAATTTTGATAAGTCGAAATAATTTGTAAAGCTTAAGGCTCGTTTTTGACTCGAATAAAGTAAAAATAACTTGCTGAAATTTCAGAAAAAAATATATTTCGTCGTCAACTTGAAAAATTCACCACGACTTCGTTATAAGTCCGTTTTAATCCGTTCAAGCGGCCACGGATTCGTTTTTAAGTATATTTTCTAATTATCAAGGCCAAAATGTCGTGGCTATAGTCCGATTTTCCAGAAAATGATTTTAAGGACAGACCCTTTTATATACTTGTCGAAAATAGTTTTTCTCGTACTAAACCTATTCCAATCCCTTCAAATCAACTCCAAAGCTAATCTAATCCTACCATACACCTTCTTAGGGTGTCATGGGTTCCTAAACATCATCAAGACCAAAGTATACCAAGGGGATAATTATAGGATGACCATATATATATATAAAACTCCAAAAATCAAGTAAAAATGGTATAAATCACATATGTCTTGCATGTTGCTCCAAAAATAAAAAGATACATATGAAATGAAAAGGAAACATGAAAAATGATAGAAACATGCTTACAAGTGAATATGATGAGGTGCAAAGAACAAGGTTTAGCCTAAACACTCTTGGTTTTTATTTCAAAACCTAATAAAGAGTATAAACTAGATTGTTATAAACTTGAGCTTGAAATTTTTGGTGATCCCTTACTAGAACAAGATGAAGGCCGGTCTTGGAGGATGAAGAAAAGAGAGAAACACTTGCTTTACTTGGGTGATATAATGAGTGAATGAATGAAAGAATGAAATATATAACTTGGAGTGTAACTCTAAACATTCAAGAAAATAATTCAACACACAATAAATGCAATCCTTCCCCCCTAGAACCGGTTTAGGGGGATATGTTTTTCCAAAATATTTTTTTTTTTTAAAATGTTGTGTAAATGTATACTTGTATAAATTTTAAGAAAGTGTAAGTAAATGTGTAGTTAAATGTAACTTGTAAGGTAAATGGAAATTTTTAGGTAAAAGAGATTTTTAATAGACCAAAATAGAATGTAATGAGATAATAAAATTGTAAAAATACATTCCTTGTGAAATTTGAGTGATATAAAAATTATCATTATAGTTTTTAAGAAAAGTGTCATTAATAATATAACTTTAACGATTTATATACCAAATAAATTCAAAACACTAGTTAAACTCAAAATATAGTTTATACAACTAAATGTAAGTATAAAAATATGTCGGGATCATTTTTGAAAGTAACGTAGTTAAATATTTAAAATAATAACTCACGCGATAACGTTTAATTAATATAAAATTCATTGCCGTTAAATGTGAAATGAAATGCCATGAATGAACTAATATGATGCATATATAATTTAAGAAATGACCGGAATTTGAGAATTGTGACAAAAACTCTAGGATCCTGTAAAACTATTGAAAAAATACAACTCACATGGCATAGAAGTTCATGTGCATTAGACATACTAAACGCTTCGAAAACATTATATGCTTTTATCCTTTGTAGAGAGAAGATGCTACTTTGTCGATTATTGTTCACTTTCGGGAACAAAGAATCGAGAGATAACTAGACAAGTGATATCATCATATGTTGATAGGGCAACAAATATGGTTAGGGGTAGGCTGGGTGAAACACATTTGCGGTTTTAATTGATGTTGGAATCAATCTCACTTGAGGTTAGTTAATAAACTCATCACATACTCCCTATTAAAATGGTGAAAATGAAATAAGGTTATAAGAGAGGAGTGTCATGGTGAAAATGAAATCACGGTTATAAGAAAGAGTGTTTGTAGCAGTTGAATATCTCATTAGATAATTCTAAGCTAATGTTGACATTGAAGTTTTGGTGTCTTGGCGAAACCAAATGTTGAGTTTAAGACCCAGGCGAACTTCGATTTTGAATTTGGAAGTGAGTTTTGGATACTTAGCGGCCTTAAGGCACATATGGCGTAACACACAAGGCTGAGATCAAATTAGGAAAAGCGGCTAATTTTGAACATATCGCGACGATGGTTTTCCACTATATTACCAATTTACTCCATACTGTCGGTACAATATAGCCTTGAAGTGATACAGCGAGATATTGACAGGTTTTTTTTACTTATCATTTCATCGTTTCAATTTTACATTCATACATTTATAGAGATGGTTAAATATATCGTACTATTGTTTTAAATTATATTGGAAAGATAGAGAATGTGACAGGTGTGATCTTACAAAAAAACTTTACTATGAGAAAGATTGGATTTAAAGATTTGAGGTATTTGACTTGAATAGCACTCATAGGTTTGAGGCATTTAAGATTAATGTTTTTAATGGTGATAATGTGGGTGTTTTTGTGTGTGGCTTTTGTGTTAAAACAAACTCATTATTTAATCATAGTAGAACATGTCCTTAATGACCTGATGATGAGAATGTGATCAAAGTTAGTAAGGTTCTAACTTTTCCGAGTTTCATATAAGTTTTAAAGATTAATGATATAATTTAAGTCGACTTGAGTTAATGATAGTTTGGATACAACAACATGCCATTAAAGAAACCAAAGAAGTGGATAAGAAGCTTAATCATTTGGATTCAATGTAATTCTTCACCTTAAAAGTCGGTTTAATAAGCTTTTGTAATTATTGATTTAGATAATTACTTGGATTAGGGGTCATGTTGATGGCACTTATGGGTATCATTGGTGTAAATAAAGTGAATGACAAGTTTAAAGATCGATACAAGTATTTGGAGGCCATTTTGAGACAATAGGTTGGTTTTTTTGATTCACAAGAACCAACAACATCAAAAATCATCAATAGCTTTTCTAAAGACATCTTTCTCATTCAAAAAGTACTTGGTGAAAACTAAGATAAATGTCGCCAAAACTCGAGTTCGAACTTCTCCTCAGAATGCCTTTTATGAATATACCACAAAGACCGAGTGTGGACTGAATTGGTTAGCCCCACTTATGAAAAAGGTTAGTTCTTGTTGCTATGTGGCACACATGTTTTATGAATTTTACTATACTAAACTTGCTAAGGAACCTATTGGACCTTAAAAATGTGGCAAGGAACCTATTGACCTTAAATGTGGGAAGTTGAGTAGGTCATGTATCGGGTAAATATGGTTTCTATTGGCTTAAATTTTAAAGTGTTCACGGGGATCCCTCAAGATAACATTTGATTCAAATGAACATCTTTCTCACTTTAAGTACTATCATTTGTTACTTTGATGATGATGTTGGTGGTTTTGTAGATGATTATAAAAATAAAAAATAAAACTGAAAACTTGATTATGTTCTTGAAAGTATTTTTAATATACCTGTGCAAAATGGCGAGGGTTTGACTTTGTCAAATTTAAAAGAATCTGAGCAACTTGTGGGACTTGTTGACTATTTACATCGATTAAAAATCAAAACTTTTTATTGGTTGCAAGACGACAAGCTGTCAGACTAGATTTCAAAGGTAGCTTTATAGTGATTTTAGTAAATTCTATTATGGTAGTTATTATTTGTTTAAGTAGTATTATTATTTGTTTATAGATATTGGTATCTTTTCGTTCCAAAAAAGAAATTAAAAAAGATATTGGTATGGTATTTTGATTATATTTTGGCTTAGGTACACTTCATTCACAGTTTTGTACCATATCTGCATATATCTGTAAACTTATTGGACGGACTTCTTCTACATTTTAGTAGACGAGTGTGCCATTTTGAAGCACTTTTCAATAGTGCTTGAACAAAAGTCAAGAGTATTAGTGAAGTCGATCAAGAGTTAGGTCGAGGATTACATCGAATGTCGTGTACCAAAAAGGTTTCGTGGCGAGTAGCGTGTAATGTTTTATTTTTGAGTTTCACTAAATATTCTTATATGTTGTTTGATACATGTTAAGAATTTTTGCTTTAGTTGAATTAGCGTATGTTACAACAATTTGAAATTATATTTTGATATTTTTATATTCTATTTTGAATGTTACACGAAACATTTACCACAATATCACATATCGTTAATTGTCTACCGCTACAAATTTTCGTTGCTATGCACGGATACTCGCCTATATATACTATCTAAAAAGGAAAAATGGTCGAGGGGGAATATTGAATGTTGAAAGTCAATAACCAATGCATGCAAGCTAATGGAGGAAAGTTGAAACCATGAAAGTTAAAATATTGCTGCATGCCGTAGGTTTCAAAAAGATACTGAATCAATTCATGCAAAAGATACTGAATCAATTCATGCAAGCTAATGGAGGAAGGTTTTAAAATATAATGAATGAAATTGAAGCTATTAGAGGAATTCAACCTTGCTGGAAACGCATTGCTCGAAACACATTGCTGGAAACTCGATTCACATATACGAAACACTTGCCACAATATCACATATCGTTAATTGTATCTTGTTAGGAACAAAGCTGCCGCCCGATGAGAGATTTTCGCCTAGTTTCTATAAATGCAATCATAAACTTAAATTATACTATTTCATCGAGAGATTTGACTAAGATCAATTCTAGAAAATGTAACATGAAACCTCAAACTTAAGTTCTCGTGGGCCGAAAGTCCAAGAAATTGAGTTTGATATTCACCTGTATGGAAGAAATGGGCTTTAATAAACAGGTCCTTCACCACCCGTGGCAATATCAGTTTTACAGAATGTTACAACTTACAATCATAATCGGGTAATATATCCTCACACCACTATATTTAACAGAAGATTTAGATTGGCAGAAAAACTTTGACCCAAGTATATCTTTTGGGTGTCAATTAGCCCTCCCGTAAGATCTAATCCAGACATTGAACACCTGGTGCATTGACATGTTACCCGATAGGAATGATTCCGTAACGGATTTTCACAGAGTCTTTATGGACCCAATTTTCAAGTTGGTCAAATTCCTAGACTGTTTGGTTACTTGGTAGACACGAGCTGCTCAACCAAATAGGTTAGGTAATATCCTATTAATGGTCTGGACTTCTTATTTTTAAATTCAAAATTTATATTGTTCTATTCTTTAGTCCTAATTAATCTCACATGTTGGGGGTCATATTTTCATTTTGCTATTTTCGCTACGTTAGACAAGTTGCGTACATCAGACATGCATGCAGCTATATTATCCTGCGGCAAATAATTAATTAGTTATAGTTGAGAAATTATGATTAAGTGTTTCGTGTAAAAAATAGATGCATATTATTTATTAGGTTAAAATTTTAACTTATAAGTAGTCATGGAAGAAAAGTATGTGGATGTAAAATATAATGTTTAAATAATAGAGTAAGGTAAATTAGTAATTTGACGGTGGGATTATTAGGCTAATAGTAAAACCAAACTGGTAAATGGATATATTACTAGAGTTATGATCAAATAAGAAGAAAAAAATTAAAATGAAAGGATGGATAAAGCCACATCACACATTTAGGATCTGGCTTTTCTGAAATATTGATGCATCTCTCTTTAAATATCTCACCCTAATTTGAAATGTGTGACTATAAATTTTTTTTATTCTTTTCATTTTGGTTTTTCTTTTTACTAGATTCCTTCCCTATATTACTATACGTTAGAGCGGTTGGACCAAGAGTTTAACCAAACAAGTAATTATTTTTACTATCAAACAACATGTTCGGATACAAATCTTCTTATAACATGATTTTCACTAAGAGAAAAACAAGCTTAAGTTTAACAAATATTTTATTTTACATAAAGGTGGAAGGCAAAAACTATTGTACTTGTTGAGTTTATGATATATAAAATACAATAAAACATAAAGACATCAAGAGTACACAGCGGAAGACTAAAGATTATAACAAATAAATTAATTAACTGAAAGTATGCGTAACGTACCTCTTGCGAATGTCAGATCCCTTAATCAAAACAAAGAAGTACTAATTGGTGTAAGAATAATGTCTTACACAACGTTCTTGTACACGAATTAACCAACGAATCAAGCGGTTGCTAGATCTAACACAAGTCCTCGTTTAAGAAAAACGAAACCAAACTCCCTACAATGGGGTGTTGGCCGAAAAATGGGACAAGAGAGAGGAGATGAGAGATCTAGGGTTAATTCAATGCACAAGTGTATGAAACTCTAGAACCTAACCCTCTTTATATAGTAGATGGAATACTTTGGGAACAAGTTAGGGATTAGGGCTTGGGAAGCCCTATGGCCGGCCACTATGCAAAACCAAAAGAAACCCATAACTTTTCCAAGTTTTCCATTTCTAGTCCTTTCTCTTTTCATTTAACGGTTGTTAGTCATTTTTCCGTTAAATACTTAACGATCGTTAACAGGACTTAATGTGCAATAATTAATCGTAAACATAAACATTAATTATTAACATTAATTCTCATTCGCTGTGTGTGCAATCCGTGGTCACGAGTTGAATCCGGACATTCACATGTTTGTAAATATACATTTCCAACGGACTCACTTGGATATGTTTACAAAAGCGTGAAATGACATTGGTTAGCGTCTAGCAACGCCAATGCCCGGTACAACTCGTGTATGGTTTTCTGGAGAAAAATCCAAATTTGATGATTCATCATCATATTCATCCTTTTGTTTCTAATACCATGTTAATAAGAATATGGATCTCACTAATTTCTTAATTAACTATTACGTTTCTAAACTTTATGTGATTGATTAAGATTACCAACTCTTACGAACATATACGAAGACCTTGGGTATGGCCATACAAACATCTTAACAATCCTACGAGGGCTGATCGGTATTATACTTCAAAATAAATTTGAAGGAAACAAATCCCATTTTGACTACAGCGGGATTCATAAATTTCGCTTAACACTTAAAACAACCCTTATAACTACCGATTCGTGTAGCGTTAGATTGCTTCACAAAAATGCACTACATCCATGACATATCTCTTGTATCTCAAGTCAGAGGATAAATATCCATGATATACTTAATGACAAAGATCCATAAAGTATTATCATGCGGGTGGGATAAGTCCTATACTCAATACATTGAATATCATCTGAAATTAGTCATGCTACGCATCAATATACTTTCAAGTATATTCTAACTAATACTCAGATTTGTCTTAATTCAATATCATTCCCATGTTATTGATTGACAATGGACTATTTAGAATAACTTAAGTTATTCAAGGATTTAAACATGCAAATATAGGATAACATCACAATAAATGAATAATAAACATAACAAAATACTTTATTTCATTTCAATAATAATGTTTACAATATCCTTTATCTAAAATACTTAGTCACGGATGGGCATGAAACTACTAGCTAAACGAAGTCCAAACTTATCAGACAAATGATTAAGCTTTTCACCGAGTAAGGCCTTCGTTAATGGATGCGCTAGGTTTTCATCTGTGTGAACTTTGAGCAACTCAATTTCACCTATCTCGACTTGCTCTCGAACATAGTGATATTGTCTAGGATAGTGTATGGTGCCCTTCATGACTCAGGGTTCATGGGCAAAAGTAATTGCGATTGAATTGTCACAATATACTTTAATAGGATTTTCAATCGGCGGCATAACACCAAGCCCTGAAACAAACTTCCTTATCCAAACAGCTTCCATGGCGACTCGGAGCCGCTATGTACTCACTTCGTAGCGAGACGCCATAAGTGTTGTCTCGTTTCTTACTCTTCAATCCACAACACCTCCATTGATGACAAAATGTAACCCGTTTGAGACTTCGTGATCATCTTTGTCACACTTCGGGATGCATCGATAACCATAACGAGCAGTTGCATACGGATTTCTCGATTTCCATACACTATGAACATATCTCTTGTAGCCCTAAGGTACTTGAGAATATGTTTAACAGCAATCCAGTGAATTTCACCCGGATTACTGTTGATACCATGGTCAAGTTTTGAGCAAACGCCACATCAGGACTTGTGCATGCGTGCGCATACATGATAGATCTGGTAGAAGCATAAGGAACTTTCTTCATCGCGCCACCTCTGCAGGTGTTGAAGCCACTTGGCTGCTCGAACCATGATTTACTTGCATTGGCAAAAATCCCTTCTTGGAATTTTGCATATTGAATCTCTTCAATATTTTGTCAATGTAAGCACTTTGGCTTAAACCAATTAGACGCCTTGATCTATCCCTGTAGATCTTGATTCCAAGGATGTATGTTGCTTCCCCTAAGTCCTTCATCGAAAAACATTTACCAAGATAGGCTTTCACCTCATTTAGACTTGGTATATGATTTCCTATGCTTAATATGTCATCGACATCTGAGAACAAGGAAAGTAACATGACTCCCACTAGCTTTGTGATATACACATGGCTCATCAAGATTATGAGTAAATCCAAAACTTTTGATTTTCCCATCGAATCTTTTATTCCATTGCCTTGATGCTTGCTTCAGTCCATAAATGGACCTCTTAAGCTTACATACACGGTTAGGAAACAATGGATTCACAAACCCTTCGGTACATGTGCCATATAGATGTCTTCATCTAGGCGGCCATTCGAGCGGTTTTGACATCCATTTGCCAAATCTCATAGTCATAGTGTGCGGCTATAGCTATGAGAATCCTAATAGCTCTTATGTCCGCTACAGGAGAGAATGTCTCCCCGTAGTCAATGCCATAGGTTTGAGTAAAACCTTTAGCCACTAGACGAGCCTTGTAGGTGTGTACATTGCCATCCATGTCGGTTTTCTTCTTGAAGATCCACTTACTTCCAACGACTTTAGCATTGGGAGGAAGGTCAACTTCAATCCAAACATCATTATCTTTCATGGATTGCATTTCCCCATTCATAGCAATCTGCCATTTATCCTGTTCAGGATCAGCCATGGCGACCTTATAGTTAGCGGCGGGTTCATTAAGATCCCCAACCATATTTTCCTCCACCTCTACGTTAAGACATAGGCGGTTAGGGTGCGTATAGTCCTTTCGGACCTACGAATGGGAACAACTTGGTGAGGAGCACCTAAGCTTCGGTTCTTCTTGAAGTTGGCTAGTATTTTCGAGAAGGTGTTGTATCTTCTTGATCATATTCGGATCATATACTCTCCCATCGAGTTCTTGAGATATGAGATTCCTTTCAAGGAAATCTCCATACCTAGCCACAATGACTTTATTCTCATTTGGGTAGTAAAAGTAGTAACCCATAGTTTCCTTAGGGTATCCTACGAAGATACACTTACAGATCGGCTTGGAGCTTATCGGGTGTGTCCGCGTTTAACAAGCGCTTCACATCCCAGACCTTTAAGTAAGAAAAGTTGGGAGCTTTTCCAGTCCATATTTCATATGGAGTTTTAACAACCTTTTTTGTTGGAACCATATTCAAAATGCGAATAGCACTTTCAAGGGCATAATCCCAAAAAGTAAAAGGTAGAGTCGTAAGTTCAAACATTGATCGTACCATGTCAAGTAAGGTACGATTTCTCCTTTCAGATACACCATTTTGTTGTGGAGTGTAAGGAGATGTGAGTTCTTTGGATAATTCCACACTTCGGCTAAGTAATCTTTGAACTCTTGACTTATATACTCACCACCTCTATCGGATCGAATAGCTTTAATCTTCTTACCGAGTTGTAATTCTACTTCACTTTTGAAAACCTTAAATGTTTCAAAGACTTCATGTTTATGTTTAAGTAAAAAAACATAACCATAACGTATTTGAAATCATCCGTAGGTTAAGAAGTAGCGAAGCACCACGCTTTGACACATGTCTAGTGGACCACACACATCAATCAAGTAGATCGAAGCCCTTTCCACTTGTGGTGAAAAAGGTTTCCTTGTCATCTTCCCAGCTATGCAAGACTAGCATTTGTCAAATGATTCATCATTGACCGTTTGTAAAAGCCCATCGTGTTGCGGCTTTTCCATGCGTTTCTTGCCAATATGGGCCAGGCGACAATGCCAAAGATAAGAAGAGTCACAGTTCAACTTGCTCTTCTTATTGCTAATGCTATACAACTAATTATTTTCATTGGATATACAACCATCCATATCAATTTCAAACACACCAAGAATAGGAATTGCATTAAAGTAAAAAAAAAACATTATTTAAAGAAGCTGAAATTCCATAACTTGTAAAAGTGTGCACAAAACCAATATCTTTTAACAAAGAAACTGAAATAACAACCCTAACAATGGAGGGTGCATAATGACAATTATTTAGTTCTAAAATTAAGCCCGAAGGCAACACTAAATCAACAGTCCCTATGGCTTCGGCAGTGCGCTTTCCATTTCCAAGCGTACAAGTATCTTTCTCCACGAGGTCACTTCCTTGCCTCTAAGTCCCTGCGATGTATTACGGATGTGAGTACCACATCTGTATCATATATCCAGAAGTTTTGCTTATGAGAAAAGAAAATAATTCAAACATAAAAATACTTGATGAGCTAGGCACCATCTTATTTTTATTCTAAAGGCACTCATTCAGATAAACTGGATAGTTCCGCTTCCAGTGACCCGGTGAGTTGCATTGGTGGCAGGTTAAATCCTTCTTAGGATTCTCCTTTTTTCTTTCGGGGTTCTTCTTAGGAGGTGGGATGACAACTTGCTTCCCCTTTCCTTTTCCTTTCCTTTCTTATCGCTGCGGCTTTGGCTTATTCACCCTACCACCATGTATTGCGAGTACAACAGGTGTAGGAGCCTTCTTTGGCAATCTCTTCTCGAAGTCTACAAGCATTGCATGTAACTCATTCACTGTCTTCCCTGTGCAATGCATGTTAAAATTTCGGACAAAATCACCATATCGATCACGATTAAGGGAGTGATTGATGAGGCCGACACATACATCATTCGAGTAACCACCGGTAGAGCTTCTCCAATTGATCCAAGTGATATTTCATCTCTAGGACGTGGTCGGAGACAGATTTGCCAACCTCACTGCTGTGCGGCTATGAACCTTTTCAATAAGTTCATATAGTTCATGCGGTGGTTTCTCAAACATCGTTTGAGTTCATCTACATGCTCATAGGTGGATAGTGCTCAAATTGTTTTTGCAATTGAGCGGACATCCCAAAGCATTAGACACGCCACATCATTGTGCTTCTCATATTCAACACGATATGCCTCTTGTTCAGAAGCGGTTCTTCGTGTTGGCGACACGAAGGATGATCCTAAGTGAGCGATGCCAATCATTGAAATTAGGGCGGTCGGCTTGTCCCTTTCAATCATATCTTTGAAAGCGGAACTCATTAAGCTCATAGTGTTTTCAGGTTGAGCCATCTACTGAAAAAGTTCAAAAAACCATAATTAGTATTTTGATAATTTTTCTTTTCAATAAACAATTAAATACCCAAGGTTCATATTCATATAACCAATTAATATTTATTGAAAACTAGGATCCAAATTGTCATAATTTCATTACGTCGGTTGATCTGCTAGTAATGAACCTTATACAAAATGGTAGAGCTTTTGCTCAATTGCCAATTTCAATTGCAATTCCTAGATTTATGGGATTTACATATAGCCAATATCAATCGCCATGTAAACATGTTTTATCCCATCTAATGCCTTGAGTTGCCATTCTCACTAACTCAATTAAGTTGTCCAACTTAAGAAGCTGCAAAATCGTCCATGCCCGTTCTCACGACACGTGGACATTTTACCCTTCGATTATGATCTAAATCACGTTCTCACGCAAATAAAAGGTAATCTTAGGTGTTTCCGTTTCCTTGGATGGCATATAACTTAAATTAAAGGGTAATAGTTTTGATGTTAAATCAAATATGTACAAAGATGTCATGCATTCATCTTTGTAGCATAGTTTTATTAAAACATTTATATCTTGTTTTAATGTATAAGCTCTTCATCATCAAACTTTAATTGAGGTATTGGGTTCACCAATTAAGGAATTTAGTGTTAATTATCATCCATTATACCGTACTTTTGCATAAGTGTAAACACTTAGTGTTTTGGATAATTACCACGAAGTGGCGCGAAATTAAAACTAATTAAGCCCTTAAGATGAGCTTGCACATTTAATGGCTTACTAAGTAGCTCCATTCGAACTTATAGAGGCGGAGAGGACGTGCAGCGCTAAAACACAACCTTAGACATCCTTTCGTATGATTGGTGCGCACTTCTTTATTAACCCTTTATAGTTCATTCTCATGGGTGAGCGTTCCGGACCATTTGTACCAAAGTCATCAATAAATTAAACGATTATGATTACTATGCTTATAAAATACATGTTTCACCATTATTTAGGTCAGTTTATTTTTCTTGTAAAAATACCCTTGTTACACATAACAAACAAGCAAGTATTTATAAAAATAAACAAATAAACAATGAATGCATAACAAATAAAAGTCTTGCATATCAAATAGCCACATGCAAACGTTTTTGATAAATCATATTAATAACCAATTATAGATCTGTCAATATGCATATATTTAATTAAGACTTTCACCCGTTTTCATCTATGTACAAGGTGAACCACATGCATCGATTCATCGATTGCGTAAGTCAAAATTAAATACATACCACATAGCACATAATTGATTAAATTAATAATTATTGAGGTCTTCCCCAATTTTAGATCTATCATAATTTAGTGTATATCACTTAAACAAGAAAGACATACAATAAAGCAGATCCATGATAAAACATGGAGATAATTATCATGGACATAAAATTACACTTAACAATTAATGCAATTAAATCAAAGTTACGCATATACACATAAAGTTGCATGCATCTTAGGGTTTCTAATCCAATTAAAACAATAGTTTACAAAACCCTAAGTAGGGCACCAAAATAACCCCTAAAAATTAGGGTTTAGGTTTTGCAAACCCTAGATCTAAGCATAGAAATAATAACACATTCATGTTTATTTTAATTATGTGTTTGAGTAATTAATTACTTGTTATACAAGGCTCGTGATGCCATGTTGAGTTTATGATATATAAAATACAATAAAACATAAAGACATCAAGAGTACCACAAGCGGAAGACTAAAGATCATAACAAATAAATTAATTGCGAGAAGTATGCATAACGTACCTCTTGCGAATGTCAGATTCCTTGAGCAAAACAAAGAAGTACTAATTGGTGTAAGAATAATGTCTTACAACCGCGTTCTTGTACACACGAATTAACCAACGAATCAAGCGATTGCTAGATCTAACACAAGTCCTCGTTTAAGAAAAACGAAACCTAACTCCCTTACAAATGGGGTGTTCGGCCGAAAATGGGACAAGAGAGGAGATGAGAGATCTAGGGTTAATTCAATGCACAAGTGTATGAAACCCTAGAACCTACCCCTCTTTATATAGTAGATGGAATACTTTGGGAACAAGTTAGGGATTAGGACTTGGGAAAGCCCCTATGGCCGGCCACTATGCAAAACCCAAAGAAACCCATAACTTTTCCAAGTTTTCCATTTCTAGTCCTTTCTCTTTTCATTTAGCGGTCGTTAGTCATTTTTCCGTTAAATACTTAGCGATCGTTAACCGGACTTAATGTGCAATAATTAATCGTAAACATAAACATTAATTATTAACTTTAATTCTCATTAGCTAATGTGTGCAATCCCGTGGTCACGAGTTCGAATCCGGACATTCACATGTTTGTAAATATATACATTTCCAACAGTACTTTCCCTAAATGGGTAAATGGGCATCAAAAACCATTTCTAACCTTTTTCATGACCACCCTAAATATGTAATGATTTTATTTACAAACCGTGTGTTTAATAACACAAACACATAAATCATCTAATCAAGTTATAGATACAAGAAGATGATACAAGACAAGATCCAAAACAATGTGTCTAATAGATATGAAATCCTAAACCAAACATTAAGAACATAAAGCATGATGTAGTTAGGCTCTGTTTGTTTAGTTTTTTTATTAAGTCCTGTTAAATTACCAAATAACTATGCATTGTAGGAATATGTTTATGTCGTTTTGTACAAGGAATATATGGTTGTTTTGTTTTTCCAAAGTGTCTTGAATAAAAGTGTCGAATTATATAAAAGTTCCTCATTATCGTTATACACTTTTATTTGAAATAAAGTTAAGAAGTGAGAGGGTAAATATGTAAAATTAGGATAAAAGGGATGGACTTAATTTGTAGACCCTCGTCTCCCTAGCTTTTTCTAGAAGGTCTTATGTTAGTTTTAAGCACTAAACAAACATTCATTTGGTGACTTAATTAACTTACATATTTTTCAATTAAGACACATTAAGTTGTTATCAAACACCACTTTAGTATTCCATGAATAAAGATGACAAGTTTCCCAAGCTTGTTGTAGAAGATCTTCATGTGCTTGTATGCTTGTGATGGAGGATCACTTCAGTAGATAAGGATACAAGATCTCTAGGCTTGCTTTGGAGGATCACTTCGGGAGTATGCTTACAACAAATGAAAAGTTAGAAGCATTATAATCATATGAGATGAGGGTGTTTTACATGTTTCCTACTGATCTAAATACGTTAGAAATGGTGGAGAGAAGGTGTGTGAAAAGGTGCAAGAAACAAAGAAGAAATGGTTTGCTATTTATAGGTGTTGGAATAAGTTGCCTAACTGCACGTAAATGGAGCGACATTACGGGATTTACATTTTTTTTCTTATTTAGCCAAACACAAGGACTAGTTATGTCATAGTTTAATAGTTATGTATGTGCTTGGCTATAAATACCCCTCCATACTTCCATGGAGGGGTGAGTTTCATTAGTGTAACCTTCATCTTTCATAAATAAAACACACTAGTTTCTCCCTTCTCTCTCTACTTTCTCTCACTAACATGATGAAGATGTTCTTCCATCTTCCCCGACCTCCCGATTCACCATATCATCCATAAATACGATCCTAACATTGGTATCAAGAGCCAGGTCGGTTTTTTATTTGTGGTTGATTTTGGTGATGCTTTCTTGTCAAAATTTTATCTTACAATCTATTTTTTACAACAAAGTTTTAACCATTCAATCATTTTTTTTTGTCTAAACAGATTTATTGACAAGTTTTATATGTATACATTTTTGGTCAAACCCTCGGCGGGAATTAGCATTTTTGGGCCAAAAGTTTGCAATATCGTTTTTGTGATCCTCGTTAACTTTTATAGCCTATATGATTTTTTCCAATCCGTGAATTTTATTAATGGTCAAACCTGGTCATGTCCGTGGTTAAAGGTCAAGTGCATCTTTTATGCCAACTTTACGGGTTACAATGAATCTGAAAGGAAAAGTGGTCGGAGTACATCGTAGGAAAAAGTCAACATAAGGTCATAAAACCCTTTTCTCACATAATGGACCTCTTGAAGATATTCTACTCGAAGTTATCGCGTAAGGATTGTTACGTAAGGATTTTTATGCATATTGCTTACGCATAACCTTTTTTGGTTTTAAGCCCTAAGAACCCTACTTGGCGGGCCTTCGCGTATTATAATACGCACCGAAATAAATTGAAAACTTCTTACGCGTAAGGTGAGAACCAACATGTTTACACATAAAGGTTCTTGTGTTTTACGCAGTCAAAGATCGAGAAAGATTAGATGGAGAAGAGACTATGACTGTTTGACCAACCAACCAAAATACCAAACATACTCTGTGACTTCAGCTCTCACATCATTACCTTATCAAAAATCACAAGACTCGACTGATGGTGACTCGAAGCATAAAACAGCCATTCTTGGCTCGTTTTAAGACCATAAACAAAATAAAACATACGACGACCCTACCTTAGACCCTCCAAAGGATCTTGATGCCACGATAATTTCTTGATTTGATTGGTGCTATCAAGCGTATACATCAACTACGGTCACTAACATCGGTTTGTTTGATTTGTGAGAATCGATTATAGGAGATGAGATTTGGTGATAAGATGAGATATGAGATCGGTTTGATGATTTGGGGAGAGAAAAGTTTTTGGGTGATGAAGAGCATTATTTACGTGTGTGCTTTAGGGTTAAAACATATGTTAAATGGGATTAGGGTTATTCTTTAATACCGTTTATTAGGTGTCAGGGCATGGATGAGTATTGTTTTATTGGATCGGGTTTCTTCACTTCTTTTGGACCCGATCAATAGTATACTAAAATTTCATGCAAGGTCTTAATTTGTGATCGTGGTCCAAGAATCAAAACAAATATAGATTAAAAAAACAAAAAAATGATATCCAGATTTTTTATGTTAATGTCATAATTAACTAAAAATTAGGATAACATTTCATATAAAGAGTGGTATTTTGGTTGTTACAATTTTTCACGAGGATAATTTTTTTGACAAGATCGGGAAAAACCATTATCATAGTTCACCTTTACCAAGTAACAAAGGCTAGTTTTGGGCATGTAACCGCAAGATGTGATTACGGCGTTAATTCTTTATTATTTATTTGAGGTTGAAGTGGGATTTCATGGGTGCGTGTACTTAGTATCTTGAAGATATCAGGGTTGGTTGGATGCATGATTCTTAGATCCTGATTCGAGCATTAACCGTTTCGAATGACAAAGACTTGAGTTATCTAGTTGAACCTGATGTAAGGGGTTACGTTGTTGTGCTGGCGGCACTATCACTTTTAAGGAGTTACGTTGTTGTGCTCAAGTGTCACATTAAGGTGTGGATAATTTGAGAAACTTTAAGTTTACCTTTTTTCGATGGAGTTGAGAGAAAAGGGTTCTTCGTCGAACAATACGGTGGCAAGTTTAAGTCACAAGTTGGGTTATACCACCGATCTCAAGTAAAATCATATTGGGTTTTCCATTTTAGTCATTACAAAAGCTGTCGAGAATGATAATGGGGTCGGAGTAAAGTTAGTCGAGAAGAGTATACTGCGGTAGAGAAGTCTTATCAGCAATTGATTCTCACATGATATTTATGGTACTTCACAATTGTTCAACTACTTGGACATACATGGTTTCGATGTCTTCAATTCATCATCAACATCGTGGTGTATGATTACGATTCAATAAAACATGGGGAGAGAGTATAGGTAACCGGTGTCGCTTCCTTTAATGTTTTTGTATTTTTTCGCAGAAAGCCCTCTCCTTTCATGAATTTCTTCAATAAACGAGGGAAAGAAATGAGATGATCTCAGTGGTTCAAACGTCTCACTTTGGTGTTATCGTCTCACTTTCCGAGAGTTATCGTGTGTGAAGTTACCTAAATAGGATGTAATGATGCGCTCACACGGTCATTTTATCGGTAATTGCAGATTCACGGTAACTATTATTCCGATAGCCGCTTAACATTAGGGGGGAGTCGTTTCATTTCGTCTTATTTAAGTGGTTTGTTTGGTGTGGAAGCATCTCATACGAAGATCTTGTTGATTTCTTGCATGTTACCCCGAACGGATTTTCATAACAAAGATTACCTTGTGTGGTTTACTGCACCATCTACAAATTCCATTTTAGCGTCTTTGGAAATTTCAAAAGTTAGAGGAAATGTTCACTACATCAAAGTTTTGAATCTGGCGAAGAGCGGTTGTCGGTTTGGGGGAAAGGCGATTCGAAACTTAAGCCAAAAGGAGTGTGCGGAGAAGCTTCTAAAGACATGCGGCATGAATTGGGGGGAAGTTAATCCAATTCTTGCATATTACATCATTTGCCTACAAGTAAAGAAGCGTTCTCAAGTCGAGGGTACAAGAAGAAGACAAAGAGCGTAAACTTTCATCAGCATTTGAAAGAGCTTATGAAGATCTTTCTTTATTTGTTTTTATACTTGTAGGAAATGTTGTAAGTAATCCCTTATGTCGTCCCATTGGGGAAGAATATTGTTGGAATAAGCTCTAACTGCGTAAATGGAGCGACATTACGGGATTACATTATCTATCTTATTTAACCAAACACAAGGACTAGTTATGTCATAGTTTAATAGTTATGTATGTGCTTGGCTATAAATACCCCTCCACACTTCCATGGAGGGGTGAGTCTCATTAGTGTAACCTTCATCTTTCATAAATAAAACACACTAGTTTCTCCCTTCTCTCTCTACTTTCTCTCACTAACATGATGAAGATGTTCTTCCATCTTCCCCGACCTCCCGATTCACTATATCATCCATAAATACGATCCTAACATTATTGTTGGAATCACTCCTAAACTAGAATTCAAGTGTTAGTAATTAATATGTAATAGTTAGCTTAATATGGCTTTTATGTTAGTAATAATGCCAAGGCTTATGAGAAAGCCCACTTTTGAGCCTTGCCCCAAGTCCATAAGGAAAGGAAGGGACTAGGAGTGTTGCCTAGCTCCCTCTCCTATAAATACCTTTGTAATACCCTCACTTGAGGGTTGGTTGTTCAATTTATTCACTCTTTCACTCCCTACATAGGTCATTAGTCTATTAATGCAGTGTGTGTGTATTTGTATTTGTTCTACCGATCTCTTTCTCTTCTTTATTTCTACATATTGATGCTTGTGTTACTAATATGGGAACCTAACGATGGTATCATTAAGCCAAATAGTTGGGTGAACATATTTTTGTTTTGAAGTTTTGTCTTACGCATTAAGCGCAGCTTCAAACTTGGTCACGCTTAAAAACTGATTTTTACACTTTTAATCCAAGATTCTTGTCCTTTCAACGTTTTAAGGTGTTAAAATATCTGTTTTGGCAAAAAGTTTCAAACCTTACGTGTGGATCATTGTTTTTAAACTTGGTTTTGTACGTGGTAGTAGTTCTACGCATAACGTGTTTTAAAGCTTTGGATCATCAAGTTTCACACTTTTGTGTTATTTTGGTGATATTTAAGCTATTTCATCACAAAAATCTGGTTTGGAAACATCGGTTGGGCGTAAATCATTTTTGGCTAATTTCTACGCGTAAGTAAAACCCTAATCTTAAACGTAACTTTTCCTTGGTTTGATCTTCAGTTTAAATGGATTACCGGTGTTTTTCTTGCTTGGATAAGCACGAAAACACTTTGACTTTGGATATCTTTGCCTTTGTGATAGTGTAAAAGATCTTTTGGGATAAACCTAAATTTACGCATAAGCTTAAGCTTCGCGTAGAACTCATACAGCATAAGATTCTTTCTAGCCTAAGCTCGTCTTCGCATAAGGTAATCCTACGCCTAAGTTTTCTACGCTTAACTTTTTTCGCATAATTTTAGTGTTTTCTCATTTCTTCTACGCGTAGCTAATCCCAGCATAACTATTGTCGTTACAGCGTATCTTTGGTGTTTTTGCATAAGTGGTACTTTGCTTTTCACGTAATTTCTAGCCTAAGGATACTTCATCAAGAACGTTTCATTCGACTACAAATATCCATTTAACAACACAAGTTTTCAGCATGTCACAACCACCATACTCTAGTTATTTCCCTTACACTTATAATCAACAACAACAACAACAACTAAGTCCACAACATCAACAATTTAATCATCAACAACAAATTTATCAACAACAATTTAATCAACAACATACTCCACAACTTGGAGCAATTCCACAATCACAAATGGTTCAACCACCACCTAGTCTTCAAGTACAACCTTACACAAACTTCTACAATCAACATCCATCCAGGAGTACTATGAAGGAACCGACATGGTTTGGCAAGATGTGTGAAGCCTTAAGTAGTCAACAATCAATTCATGAAGGCGGCTCACTTGATAGACCTCAATGCTCACTCCCAAATTATGATTAATGGGTGATAAGGTTCTTTAGGTTTTGTGATCTAAAGAAGCCACATGGAAAGTTCTTAAAGAAGGTCATTATGGAAGGACTATTTCAGATGCCTACTTGTTATCATTGTACCCTTGATCCTAATGCCAATCTACCAAGAGATGTCTTTATCACCAACATTGCAATCTTGTTTGGACCTCACGGGTGATGAACTTCTACATTTTGAAGCCGATGAACTAGCAATGCAATACATCCTTTTGGGATTACCCAATCCGATCCTTCGAAGTGTTGATGCTCAAAAGAGAGCTAAAGCAATGTGGGAACATATTCATCTTCTAATGGAAGGCACAACACTCAATCGGGAAGACATGGAATCCAAAATCTACTTGGCTTATGAACACTTCATGATTGAACCAGGAGAGACATTAGAGTCATATCATCATTGATTTTCGGACATCATCAATGATTTGGACAAACACAATATCATCATGCCAATTCTTTGTCAACACTAAGTTCCTAAGTAGTCTTGGTCCGGAATGGGAGAAGTATGTCCTTTTTCTCCGTCAAGCTAAGAATCTTCATCATGCTACATACGGATTATTTAATACGCGACTTTGAAGCCTCACCAAAAAGAAGTTGACAAAGAAAGGGCTATCCATGGACTCCCGGCTCCACAATCACTTCGAACAATCAACAACTTGCTTTGTGGGCTCAAACTAGTATTCCTCCTTAACCCACTCCTCAACCAACTGCAACAATTACACCATATAATCCATCACAACAACAATCTCAAGAAACTCAATTGGTTTCATACAACAACAACACGATCAAGCACTTTCGGTGAATCAATGAGGGATCTTGAAGCTTTTGATGCCACTGGCAAGGATTTGTCATGATTGCTAGAGCCTTCGGCCGATATTCCAACAAATCCAACAATCGCATTCGTACCTCATCCAACACAAGAATCGGTGTAGTTAACAATGGAAGAGTTGAAGTTGAGAATCGTGGTAATGTAGGTCCAGGATGGGAGGTGGTCGAGGGTTTAATGCTATGGGAAGGAAAATAACATGGGTGCTCCAACAACAAAGGGCTCAAGTAGTTGAACAAGGGAATGCTTTCGAATGGGGTTAATGGTCTTTGTTGTTATAAGCTGTAATGAGAATGGTCATCGGCTAATGCATGCCCTAAACCGAGGACAAGAGGCGTGCTTATTTCAAAGAGGCTTTGCTCTTGGCTCTTAAGGATGAAGCTGGTGGAACTCTTACCAACAAGGAATAGAGCTTTATGGCGGATGCGGTCGATGATGATATGGAGGACTTGCGGGCCAATCAGGCGGTGATGATGTTGATGGCACAAATGCAAGCATCACATACACAGGTGACGGGCCACGTGTATGACAGCGATGGCTTGTCTCGTGCGAACAAACCATATTCATCACTCATCTTATATCTCGACCAACATCTCGAATCGTGAGGAGCTCGGAATGTTCAAAATGAGTCGACCACATCTCGGTCGGCGATTCTCAACTAGACCCCGTAGTTACATTTGGCGATCAAGATGATCTTATGGTTACCTTTGATACTCAAATTGACTCCTGGTTATACTTGAGGATCTGAATAGTGATCATGTTGTGACTCACGCGTTGAACACTGCCGAACTTTGCCTAGTCGGATCAGATTGATCTCTTACTTAAAGACCAACAATCCCAAATGGATGAATGTTATGCATTAAATCGGAAATTACAGTAAAATGCCTTTGTTAACGAGGGACATTGAATGCTTAAAGCGACAACTCAATTTTTCAAAACTCAAGAAAACGGTGAAAAAGGTTTTGAAGCTTTGCTAAATCTCATCAAAGCGAACAATCTTTAGAGCGGCAGATCGTGATCTAGCAGCCGAAGAATGCTTTGTTGTCTCAAATAGAACAACTGAAACATGAACATAAACAATAACTTGCAGCTCTTACCTTGGAAACTCAAAAGCGAGAAATTTGAGTTGTTAACTTGTCAAAAAGCAGCTCACGGTACAAAAAGCATTCACGAAGCGAATAGATAACTATATTAAAGAAATTGTCATCGGCTTACAAAACAAAATCAAAGAGTTTCGAAATGTTGTTTATAAACATGGTGAATCAATCACGACGATTCAAAAGTTTACTTTCAAACCAAATCCAAATGGATATGGACGAATCTTCTTGATTACAAACCTAAGTTTTCAAACAACGAGCATTCAAACCAAATCCTGAAGTTTCACGGTCGCGAGTGCACAATATAAACATAGAATTGATGATTCAATTATGACTATTGTTGAATATAATCATGGAGGAATTAGATCTTTGAGGCGAGAGTCGGTCAAAATGGAAAATGGATTTATAACAAACCATTTAACTATTCAAAAGGCGTAACTTTTGTCACACAACAAGATACTTCTAACAAACCAAGGGTTATCACACACGATTTATGAATTGTTAGTCCCCAACACAATGGTGCACAAATTAATGGTCTTTTACCTTCACTAATGAAGTAAAACTAAAGCCGAAAGTTGTCACGTTATCAAATATTTTGACACTTTCTTATCTGACCTCAAAATTTTGGAGCGTGAGATTGAATTTCATTCTGAAATAAAAGTTCAACATTTTCAATGCCAATGGCGAGAACAAGATATTCTTAGAAAAGAATTTTACCCCATGTCAAAATTTGAAAACTTGTGCACTATATTGGGAAAGGGATTTTCACAAGGAACTTGGTATCATAACGGTTTTAGAAAGCGAAACATCGATTTCAAATACTAAGCGTAAAAGAAAATGTTGAGAAAAGATGTTGATCGACTCTTGGAAGATGTTATCGTGCGATCTCAATAATCTTGTGTTACAATCTTTGCATATGCATCGATTATATCTGTCTTCGATCTTGTTGATTGTTGAAATTGTTGAGAATCTTGGATAATGTGCTTCAAATCGAGTCTTTAAAGTTGAAAATGAATGATTATTAAGCGAACTTTCAAATGCAATGCGTCGTCTTAATTGGTGTCAAAAAGATATTCACGATCAACAACTTGTTTTACAAAACAAAATCGCCAGTTGCATGAAAAAAGTCTTAATCAAAACTTGAGCAAGCTGGATGATCAAAGCGTGTCTTTGAAGTGTCAAATCTCAAAATATGAACAAGAACTTGCAAAAGTTAAACAGGAATATGGTGTCATATTTGATTTACTCAAGCAGACTTCGTGATGAAGCATCAAGCGAACTTGATCATTATCTTGCACACACAAAAAGTCATGAATTTTCTGGAAATCTTAGTTCCGAAAATCAAGATTTGGTGCACACTATCATTAAGTTAAAGGAAATGTTAGGAAAGTATGAACAAGTTCAGCCTAGCATCATTAAGAAAATTTCACCTGTAACACTTAGCATTGAACCAATGCCTCTTGATAAATCACAAGATACTAATGTGCTTCCCTCTACTGAAGCAGGAATAGTTGCCTCTTTTCCAAACGTCCGCACTTCACGGCCTAGGAGCAATACAAGGAAGAATAGGAAGTTGCGACCTAAGAAAAGAACAATAAAGAATTTTGAAGTAGAAGAACACCCTAGGACTTTGAATAAGACTCAGTTGCACCCTTTAGATATTCGTCGACAAATGTAATGGAAAAAGTGTTGTAACGAATGCTAAACCTTTAAGTACTTTTGATATTTAGTCAGATGCTTCTTGTGTTATTTGTGGTAAAAGTATGCTTCGATTGTCATGACAAATGTGTTGCTAGAGCTATCTTGTCTCGTTTAAGGAATCTAAGAATCGAGAATACCTCTAGGCCTACTAATGCTTCTAAGTGCATTGCTTGGTAAACCGCCTCTTTAGATTCTAAGCATTGATGTCCTGTAGCTCGGTGTCACCTCCAAGGAATGAAGTACCACCTAGTGCATTCACTAAGACTAAAGCTAAGACTAGTTGGAGATGGCATAAATGGATACATAATACACTAGGATTTAAATGGATGCCTAAAATCATTGATGTGTGTATTTCTACTATAACTATTGAGGAACCCTCTAACTCATCGGGTTCCACATCTACTTCTATTCCATCGTATTAGATGCAGTATTATGTCACGGTGTCTGAGATCATCCTTTGGATTGTTGATAGCGGATGTTCAGACACATGACATGCAATCTTAAAGCTGTTATCAAACTTTATTGCAAAGTTCATTGGCCTTTGTCGGTTAGGGAATGATCGCTTAGCGACTATCATGGGCTCACGGAGATTATATCAATGGCAATATCGAAATTAGTAGGGTTTATTATGTGGAAGGCCTCAGTCACAATCTCTTTTCGGTCGGTCAGTTCGTGATGGAGACTTGGAAGTTGCTTTTAGGGAGAAAACTTGTTTCATTAAGTGATCTACAGGAAGCGATCTTATGTGCGGCTCTACCAATTCTAGTGCATACACAATCTCAATGCAAGACATGGTTGCTTCATCTCCTATCTGTCTACTTTCAAAGGCTACATCAACAAAATCCTGGCTATGGCACCGTCGTCTATCACACCTAAACTTTCAAACCATCACCCTTTTCGACACAAACTTGTTGAAGGTCTCGAGATTCCGTTATTCTAAAGATCACCTATGCTCGGCTTGTGAACAAGGGAAAAGCACTCGTGCTCACTTTCCTTCAAAGGTGGAACCTGCTCTCGGCATGTGCTTCATCTTCTTCACATGGATTTGTTTGGCCCGATCTTGGCGCGTGACGTTTAATGGCAAGCGCTACATATTGGTAATTGTTGATGACTACTCAAGCAGGACTTGGGTTATTTTTCTTGAAGTAAAGATCAAGCTCCATAGATGATCATCACCTTTCTCACGAAAATTCAAATTGACTCGAACACCGTCGAGACAAATTGAGAGACAAAGGCTGAATTTGTGAATCAAACTCTTCCGGGAATATTATGAGAAAGTGGGTGAGCATCAAACATCCATTGCTGCATACCCGAGAACAAAGCGGAGTTGTTGAAAGAAGAAACCGATGCGTTAGTGGAAGGCGCGAGAATGATGTTAATCAATGCTAAACTTCAGTTACTTGTGAAATTTTATTTGTCTGCGCATGCTACACTCGAACGTTCAATGATTACAAGCGCCATAACAAAACACCTTTTGAGCTTATCCATGCTGAAAACCAAACCTCAAACACTTTCATGTATTTGGATCCCTTTGCTACCCAAATAATGATGCATTGATGACTGGAAAGCTCAAAGCCAAAGGCGACATGGAGTCTTTATTGGATCTTGTGAGAACTCTAAAGGTTATCGGATGCGGAATGTCGTACAAAGCGAGGTTATGGAAGCGATTCATGCTAATTTTGATGAACTCCGAATGAAAGCCGATATAACGACTTGAACCGGTCACAACCGTTTAAACTCAAGCCCCATCATCCCGGTGAAGAAACTCAGGCCTAACTTCTCAACAAATGGAAGGTTATTTGCTCCTACGTTGCAGCGATATTGATGCGATGCTCGAGGTGTATCCGATGCACAACGATAATATTCCTATACCTGATACACCCTTCTACAACAACTCTTGTTGAAGATGCACCTACACAGTTGACTCAACACAGCGGTTGAACACGATTCAACAATGATGAACCGGTGATGATATGCGAATGAAATAACCCACTGTGATTTTGATCGAATCGTTCTTCAATCCGTTTGCCAATGAGACATTTGCACGGAATGTGGAATCTTCAACAAACCATTTGAACTCGAATCGCACAATGTATACCAACATCAACCCTCTACACATAGATGGACAAAAAGACCATCCTCTGGCTAACATTATTGGCAACCCAATCAACGATGCGTTACATTAGCGTCTTCACGAGGCGGTGAACATTGCATTTATGCACTCGCATACATAATCACGAACCTAAAACATTAAGGCAAAATGACAAAAGACAAGCTGGATTGAATCCATGCGGAAGAACTCAACCAATTCAAGCGTCTTGAAGTATAGGAGGCTGGTTGAAAAGACAGGGTCGTCATTGGTTTTAAAATGGATTTGGAAAAACAAATTATCTTGAAGGAGCGTCATCGAAACAAGTCCGCGACGGTTTGCTAAGGGTTATATTCGGGGAAAGGGGAATAGACTTTGAAGAATCTTTTTGCTCGGTTGCTTTCGTCTTGAGAATTTTGTTAGGATATTTCTCGCGTTCATTGCTCATATGAATATGTGCGGTCTATCGGATGGATGTCAAGCGGCGTTTCTCAATGGACAACTTAAAGAAGCGGTCTATGTCATTAACCGGATGATTAAGTTGATCGTGTTCGAACCATGTTTACAAACTGAACAAAGCTCTTTATGGTCTCAAACAAGCCCCTCGGGCATGAATGCGATAAGCTATCATCTTTCCTCATTGCTAATAATTTCACCAAAGGCTCGGTTGACCCAACTCTTTTTATACAATATCATGGGGAACACATCTTAATTGTTCAAATTTACGTGGATGACATCATTTTGGGTCTACACATAAAAAGTTTTCAATAAACTTTTGCAAAACTAATGAAGAAAATTTTGAAATGTCCATGATGGGTGAACTTACGTTCTTTCTAGGACTACAAGTTCATCAATCACCCCGTGGTGTTTTTTCTTGATCGAGTCCAAATATGCCCTTAATTGTTAAACAAATTTGGAATGACAACTTTTAGCGACACTTATGCCACACCAATGGCTCATACCAGAAATTAGATCTTTGATTTACATGGGAAATTGGTTGACCCTACCAAATACGAGAAATATCATTGGGTCCCTCATGTATCTAACAGCTAGCAGGACTGATAATTGTCTTTTGGTTTATCTATGCTCCGTTATCGGTCAGCGACCAAGCTGAAACCCACCTCTCTGAGGCTAAAAGAATCCTCCGATATCAAGGAACCATTAACAGGGGATACGGTATCCGAAGGATACGGTTTTGAACTAATCGCTTTTTAGAGGCGATCACGCGGGATGCCTAGACTCAAGGAAAAGAAGTACTTGAGGAGCACTACAATTTCTCGGTGATAAAGCTGGTGTCTTGGCAATCAAAGCGAGGATTGTACATCGTTGTCATCAACAAAGCGAAATATGTAGCCATGTCGGCGTGTTGTGCTCAAGTCATGCGGATGAGCACAACTCAACTATGGTTACTTATTTGTGAAGAATCCCGATGTATTGCGCGACAATCGGTACCTTTGCCATCTCGTTACCTTTCGGTTCAGCACTTTCGAAATCAAGCACATCGATCTCGCTATCATTTCATCAAGGACCCGCGTGGAGCAGAGTGCAGTTGAACTATACTTTGTGGATACTTGAATACCAATTGGCAGATCTTCTCACCAAAGCCTTGCCTCCCGCTAGTTTAATGAGTTGGTCACCCGGTTGGTATGGTGTTGACTCAAGAGGAATTGGATGACCTCTCAAAGCAGTCTTAAAAACACATCCAAACACCAACATCTTCTGTAAATATCTTTTCAAAACAAAATACAAAATATAAAATCCGATAAAACAACAAAAATATTCTCCTAATCTATATTTCTTTCAACATTGCAAGTACATTTCTTCCGTCAACACCTTAATCTTTCAAAATTAGGTATTTTTCGATCAAGTGTTGAGGGGAGAAAATAATCTATTAAGCTGCTTCAAAACATCTTGTACTTGCATGTTATCTATCTCGGTTGACTCTTTTACAAATGGTGGTACATTTTTACGGTTCAAAGACACTCCTCGGACTTAAATTAATAACCTTTCATTATTTTTCTCAAGTCAGGGGTAATAAATCATCTTCTTTCAAAAATCTTTGATTGGTAACAAATGGAAGTTAAAGGCTTTGTTTGAAAAGGAAAAGGTGGAGGACAAAAGCTGTCTAAATGCTAAAGTTATTTTACTAAAACACCTCCCCACCTAACCTACTCTTTACATTTTTCTAAACCTATATACACATCCTAAGCCTAAGATTCATTCAAGATTTTTGTGTTTTGGATCATCAATTTGTAAGTGGTTTTATGATCTTAACGTGTTTACAAACATAGGTTTTGATTCTTACACAAAACCAACGGTCGGATACGATCTATGCTTGATTTAGTGTTCTCATATCATTATGAACACTCGATCAAGAATGGGTGTTTGTGGTTATAAACATTGTGTCAAAATGTTTCTTGTACATCAATATACACAATTTCATCACCCAAACATACCCAGAATCACAAATTAAAGGTTTTTGAAAACTAGGGTTTATAATGTTGATTTGGGGATTTTCTAATGTGAAGTGCTTTGGTCAAAAAGATTGTTGTGTTATGCTTATGTGATGATGAATTGATAATATCCATGCTTATAACCACCGAAACCTTAATTGATTGAGAATTAGGAATTAGGTTTAATGTTCTAAAATTGGGTATTTTGATTCCTTTGCATAATAAGTGTTAAAACTTGGTCTACATGCTCTCACAACATCATGATATACAGAGAAAACTTTGGTGGTATTCCATGGCTAGATCTCATGCAGCGTAGATTTAGGGTTTAGACTTCTGGCGTATCTTGCAGTTCTCACCAATAGCTGTTAAAACTGTCCAAATGTGTTTGATTTATCATAAAGCGAATGTTATTATAATGTTTAACTTTGTTGATATGATGCTTTATTTAGGGCTTGCAACCGTAATATTGAGAATCGGGGTTGTTGTTAATCTACGCATAGGATCACCTTCTGGCGTAGCTTGTTATGCGTAAGATTAGTCTTTGGCGTAGCTTCTACGCATAAGGTTCTACATATGGGACTCTGGCGTATCGTTTTGTGAAGGATATGCGTAGCCGATGACCTCGCGCCGGGTCAAGCTCGCTACGGTAACTTCAGCGTAAAGGTTAATATATGCCTACGCGCAAGCTCACGCGCCAAGGTCCTCTTTTTTTCCCTACGGCGTAACACTACAACGGCGTAGTTCGCCTACGCATATATCATTCACGTCTCACGCATAACTTTACCAATCCTCGCATAAGCGTCATTACCTTCGTTATGAATTATTCGTCTCTTTATTGTATATAGTTTTTATTAGAAGTGATGGTCATTCACATTTAGGAACTTTGTAGCGTGTGTTAGATATCGTGATAGAATAGTCAAAGGGCTCATGGATTGGGCTAAGCTAAATGGTTAGGCGTTTAGTTAAGTTAGCCTTGTATAAGTTCATGTAACCCAATCCATGTCAAGTCCAAGCCGAGCCCATAGAAAGCCTTTTAGGGTATTTCTATCTTTACTATATATACCCTCAAATGGTCATTTGAGGGTGTGCTAGTGTGTGTGTGTGTGTGTAATTCTCTCTTAAGGAATATACAACTTATTGTTTGCATATCTTATCATGCATACCGCAGTTTTATATCTTCACCATCTCTTAATCTTTCCTTCTTATTTCTAAGCATTACGTTTTGTGTTTGTGTTTCACATATTCTGTCTTGTTATTCGTGTGTGTTGGGTTAAACAGTATTTGTGTGATAAGGTTGATATATCTTAGGTCCTACAATTGGTATCAATGCGCTAACAATGGTTTAGGAGTGTTTGTGTTTGTTTTGAAGGGTTACGTAAAAATCTCGTTACCGCGTTTTTTGTCACGCTTAAAACTTTAATTTTTACACTTAAAATTCAAGATTCTTGTGGTTTAAGGTTTATTTGGTGCTAAAGTTTCAGTTTTTTGCAAAAAGTTCGTAGCTTTACGTGTTTTTCTTCATTTTTAAGCTAGTATTTGGTTATGGTCATTTCTACTGTAACTTTTCTAAGCACTTTGGGTGAAAAAGGTCAACATTTTTGGGTTATTCGAGTGTTTTAAGGCTTTACGTGCAAGAAATCATTTGAATCGTTGAAAATTTCTTATGAGTAGAAGTCAAAGAGTCAAAACCCTAGTTTTCTACCGTAACTTTTGGTGAAGAATCTTAGTGCTATAAGCATTTACTCGGTGCTTCCCTCACTTGGATAAGTGTGTGGGAACCGCCGACTTGTGGATATCTCTTACGGCTGTTTTGACAGTGTAAAGGATTTTGGTTCTTAACCATAGTTTACGCATAAGCTAAAAGCTTACGAGTAACTCTACGCATAACTTCAAAATTACGTAAGGTTTAGAGTAACTTTTGTCTCGCGCATAAGCAGGTTACGGCAAGGTTCCTAAAGGGATCCTCGCGCATAAGGCTTCTCACGGCAAGGTTTCTCGCCAGGGTTTCACGCAACTCGCGCCAAGGTTTCCTACGCGCCAAGCACACTCGCGAGATCCCTCGCGCCGCGCACGCAGCCGCGGCGGATCCTACGCCTAGCCTGGAATCACTGTAACCCGTGTTTCTCGCCTAAGCTCTTCATTTTCCAAAAAAATAAAAAAAATAAATTTTGAGGAGACTAAGCGTTCAATTTTTACGCGAGATTCAAATTTTGGTTTTAGCTGTGAAGAAAATTTTGGTCAAAAATTCAAATTTTGGGCCTAAATTCAAATTTTTCGGGTCAAATTTGGCGTCAAAATTGTCATAACTCAAATTTTCATACGACCTTAGAATTGATTTTTATAGTGAATTTCAAATTTTGGACGAAATTTTTTTTAGAACCAAGGTTCGAGATGCGACTTTGAGTCACACTCAACCGAGTTTAATCTTCATCAACCACAACTCCTTTATCGTTGAATCGATCCTACATCAACTTTATCGGATCATACCTTCATCAATGGCAACTCAACAAGACATTCATGCGGCGGTGGTGAAACCGACCTCCTATGTTGGCAAAAGGTGGTTATCTTCAATGGACAAGTCGAATGCTCCGTTACATAAAGACCAAACCTAATGGAAAACTCATGATTAAATCCATGGGATGGACCCTTCAAGCCTCGACAAGTTAATGTACGGAAATCGATGCAAGACCTCCCGCCCAACTTCTGCGTCTTCAATACGAATCTGAATACCGCTGAGAGTCGAAACAAGTCGAAGATGACATGGCAATTCATATTATCCAAGCTGGTTTACCAATAGACATCTTTCTTTGCGGTAGGCGGTTGTGGCTGCTTTTCGATATGTGGGAACGTGTTAGGCGACTTTGTCATGGAGCGAAATTGGTCATCAAGACATGGAGAACAAGTTGCTAAGCTGAATGGGAAAAGAAGTTCACATCTACTCGGGAGAATCCATTGAATCCTACTATGGAAGGTTTTGCACTTTGATGAATGAGCTTATCATAAACAAGTTGGCACCGGAACAATCGTTCAAAACATCAAGTTCTGAATAATAATCTTCGAGAAGAATGGGGGCGATATGTAACTATTGTCAACCAAACAAAGACTTCATCAGTGAACTTTGATCAAGCGAATGATTTCTGAAAACAAAACCAAGGCTGAGATGAAGTGGGGCAAAAGAAGATTAGCAAAGAATCATGATCCATTGGCACTCATTGCAAAGACTCAAACCCGATGAATACACAACAACAAGCTTCATCATCTTCCAACAACAACAACTTGCAGCAATACATTCAACAACCACAACAACAAATTCTATCCATGAACAACAAGTCATTCAACAACGGTATACAACACGGGGAACAAGAATCAGCGATCTCGAATCGATCAAGAAGACCCTATGTCCCAAATAATTTCTCTCTTGGGTCAAGTAATTAAAGGTCGCTATTCCACACCTACTAACAACAACCAAAGGATATCATCAAACACTTCATGAGGCAAATTGCTCAGGGGGTGAATATGGGTCATCAGGACAAATGGTTGGAGTTATTGGGAATCAGCGAGGATATGCTCTACTGGATTTCGCATGGGTATCGAGGCGTTCGAATGAGGGAAATCGGAATGGGCGAGGAGAATGTTGGGAATAGGCGGTGGAGTATCGAATGGTATGTAGCTTGACTCAGTCGTTGGGAATTATGGAAATGTGGTCGGGGTAATCAGTTAAGTGTTATAGCTGTCAAGGAGTGGGTCACATGGCAAGAAACTGTCCCACTAAGCGCACAAAGAAATGGTGATTTTCTTGAAAATTTGCTTTGTTAGAGATAAGCAAGCGGGGATTCTGATTGTTAGTCTTGAGGAGAAATGACTTTTAAGCTATTGTGGATGAATTGGAAGACCTCGAGAACTCAATCAATTGCATCTTCATGGCAAATCTTGAGGAAGCTAAGTATGACAGTCCGACTCACCTCCTGTCTATGGCGTATCACGATGTCGAGGTACCAATCAACGATCCATGCTATAACAATGTCATATTTGATGTGTTTACTCATGACGAACAGCGGCATACGTGACGCCGGCACCCTACTTATGATACATACATGGACAATCGAGTTGTAGCAATACTAACTCGAGACTCGGATGTGGATCAAGTGGAGGTATTGTGGCACAAAATACTAAGGCCGATGAGGAAACGTGCTTATGTTGAATCATTAATCAATCAATGTGGCATTGAAGTTGAGAAAGTTAAAACGGTCAATCGCGAAGTTAAGGCCTTGAATGCTAAATTGACCTTGAGCTTGAGAGTTACAAAGAGCAGCCAAGCACCTATGAATTTCATACAAACAAAATGTCGAATTAGAAATTGGTTATCGAGATTACGTTTTAAGAGATTTGCAACTCAAGTATGACACACTTGATGTGAATTTGAATTTGAAAATCAAATCTTTAAACAAGGAAATTTCTGAACTAAATGACAAACTTTCAAAACAAAAGCAACATTTTAGATCTTGAAAAGAGAAGAAGTTGATAATGCGATTTTGCAAAGCGAGAAGATTCTCTTCTTGATGAAATTCTTGATAAAACTGAAACGATCAAAAATTGGATAATTTACTTCTTACAAGGTCATTCATAAACAATCAAGATGCTTTCTAATCAAGTAAATCAATTTTTCATACTTATAAAAATGGCTCTTGGTAACTCACCTCCTTGTTTTCTCAAAAGCTTCGAGAAAGAACGGAATGTGTTGAACAATGGAAAACCTTTGCATGAACCCATATCATTACATGATTCTCTTGAAGCGTTGGAACTATCAGGAGAGTAGATCAAAAATGAAACAAAAACATCCGGAAATCAAACCAATTGATTATAACCAATGGAACAAAATTAATGGTATTTCGTTTGTTTTCTCAATCGCGTTTTCCACCAAACCAAATGTTTCAAACAAAGTGTCAACACCAGTTTCAAAATCAGTTTCAAAACAGTTGTTGTCTCCAAATCTCTTTCGAACATTGAACAAATGTCTTCAAACAATCCTTTTAACACAAGTGATGCAAGAAGTATTTTGGAAAATGTGAAAACTAGAATTGCGGATCTTCAAAGAGCCGTTAAAACTAAAACCAATATTACAACAAACATACGGTTTAATAGTTTTGATAATGAACGAGAAAAAAGTTTTTGAAACTCAAATTGCCTCGGTGAATAACATCAACTCAGGGTAATTCATTTTGAACAAGCCTTTTTGAAAAGCAGAGTGACTTTGTCAAGGACCATAAATCCACAGTAAAACAAGCTAATGAAAGTGTTGAACATCAAATTTTGGAAAATCTAAATGATTCTCTCTTCGAAGATGTTACGACTACTAATATTATGTCCATCATTTTGCAAACATATTACGTTGAAGATCATGAAAGACTCGATTATGAGACCTCGAAATTGTTTCAAAATATGAAAAAGCTCTTGAAAAACTTGAAAAAAAATGTGTCATATTTTAAACTTGCGAGAAGAAGCTGGGAGCAAATGTAGGTATGGCGTGCCTACAATGACATGAAAGCAAAAAATGATCTTTTGAGGACTCAGCTGGAAAGTCAAAAAGAAGCGCAGGCGGCTGGTTAAAAAACCATTATTTGCGGAGAAAGCAAATGTTCCCAAACGGTTTCAAACCAAAATATACATTTCTATGCCTCCTCCAAAAGTCAATGAGAAAAATGTTTCATCAAAACAGTCCTCACGCCTACCTACCTAACAAAATGTTGATAAGGGAAGCGGTTATCGAGAAACCAAAAGTTTTAGCACCTGGCCTTTTTAAGATGAGTACCACTAATGTGTCTTCCTCCACATCTAAACCATATGGAACAAGCGACATAAGTTTAGAAAAGCACTCTAAAGAGACTAGGAAAATTTGAAACCACCTCCCTTCATAAAAATGTGAATCCTAATGAGGTGCCTTGCTCACCTTCTCTGAGGACTAGAGCACCTCTAGGACGCGGACTAAAGCCTAAGAGCAATACAAGGAACAATAGAGTCTCGCTTGCCTCTAGGAGTAGTAGCTTGAATAAAGAGAAGAAAGTAGAAGAACACCCTAGGAATTTCTGACTTTTGAATAAGAAAGACATTTCATCTGAGATATCTTGAACCTATGAAACTTGCTAAGTCTAATGAATGTGTTGAATCTCTTTGTTTAACTTGCAAGAAATCTTTAAATGTTCAAGATGATTGTGTTTCTAAGAATGTGAATGATAAGCTTTGTTAAGAAGAGCGTCCCAAAAAGTAATTAGCTAAAGAGTAGGAAGACTAGTTAAAACTTAGGCTTTACACTCTTGACAAGAACAATATAATGTATACTTTAGGGATGATATTTGGAAACCCACAGGTAGAACTCACACTCGAGAATGGAACAATGAGTGATAAACCAGACTTCCTTGTAGAAAACCTCTCTGAGTGTGATCAGGATTTTACCTCTAACCCAAAGGAACCAAAATCAAAAGCGGTTTCACAATATTCTTTTACATTCTTGGCGGGTTATCGAAATTTGTCTTTGGATCGTCGACTTCGGGTTGCTCAAGCACATGACCAGAATCGAAGGTGGCGATCAATTTCGTCACGGAAATTCATGGGAACCGTACGTTTTGGAAATGATCATGTAGCAGCTATCATGGGTTATGGAAATCTACCTTTTGTAAATTATTTGATCACTTTCGGGTTTACTATGAAGGGTTGGGACACAATTTGTTTTCGGTCAGGCGATTACGTGATGCGATTTAGAGGTTGCTTTTAGGAGAAATGCTTGCCGTTAGAAACTTGGATGGCTTGATCTCTTAAGCGGGAATCGTGATACAAACTTGTATGCTATCGACATCAATCAAATGGCCTCTTCATAACCAATATGTCTTATGACCGCGTGCATACGGAACATCTGGTTGTAGCGCGAGCGGTTATCCCATCTCAATTTCGACACCATCAACAAAATTGCCAAAGACAACATCCTCAACGGACTTCCAAAGTTCAAATACACCAAGGATCACTTATGTCCATCATGCGAACAAGGAAAAAGCAAAAGAGCATCATATAAACCCAAATCCGTACCTAGTTAGGAAGCAAAGTTGCATATGTTGCACATGGACTTATGTGGCCCAATGAGAGTTGAAAGCATTAATGAGAAAAAGTATATTCTTGTCATAATCGATGATTATTCAGATATATACATGGGTTAAGTTCACGAGATCAAAAGGCGAAGAACGGCCATCATCATCACCTTTACGAAGCGCATTCAAGTACTTCTTCAAACTCGATGGGGTTGTAAGAGCGGAACAACGGCACTGAATTCACTAATCGGAGTTAAGACTTATTTTGAAGATGTTGGAATTACTCATCGGACATCGGTTGTTAGAACTCCACAGTAGAATGGGGTAGTTGAAAGAAGAAATAGAACTCTTGTGGAAGCTGCTTGCACAATGCTAATCTATTCTAGTGCACCGTTATTTCTATGGGTGATCTTTGTGCCGCTTTGCTTGTTTCACTCAGAACGATCCTAATCCATCCTAGATTCAATAAAACCCCATATGAGCTTGTGAGAAAACGGATATCTCTTACTTTCCGTATTTGGCTTTGTGCTATCCTACGAATAGAGAGAAGATCTTGAAAACTGAAAGCAAAAGGTGATATTGGAATCTTCATTGGATATTCAGATAACTCGAGGGCATTGGGGGTGTATAACGGAGAACTAGGAGGATCATGGAGGCGATGAATGTGAAGTTTGTGAACTTTCAATGAAACTACGAGACTTCGCTCTAGAACCGCACTAAACCGGCAGACTTCGGACACATCAGTTCGGGACTTCGTACCTCAAAGAGCTCAATCAACTTCGTTTGACAATCCTAAAGAACAAGAATGGGAGAATTTCTTTGAGTTAATGTTCGATGAATACTATGGTGGAACTTGACAAATGCATCAAACCATCATTCGGCTGCACTCAACATCATCCTCCACCACCAGCGAAGATGCATCTACAGCGGTGAAACCAATGCACAACTCCATCTACATCATCTACATCTACTACAGTTATTACCCGTTCTACCGCAGGTTGATGAGCAAAACCAAAACCAAGCGATGCAGCGTTAGATGAAGACTTATTTGAAAACCCGTTTGCTACGGAATCGGCTGAATCTTCTTCAATCTTACGAGAACCATCTAACTTCGCATACATTATAACCAGCGGTATCCTTCTACTGAAGTGGAATAAGACCATCCAATTGAACAAGTTATTGGTGAACCTTCAAGGCCAATTCAGGCGAGGCGTAACAACTTGCCCCGATTGCGACTTATGCATTTACCTTTGCTCAATTAGCAATATCGAGCCAAAGAACATTAGTGAGGCAATGGCGAGAACCGCGCATGGATAGAAGCGATCGGGGAGGAACTTCTCCAATACCGTCTACATGACTCTTGGGAAATGGTTCCAAGACCCATTGACGTTCGCGTCATTGATCTCAAATGGTTATGGAAGAACAAACGGGATGAAGAAATGGCTATGTCATTAACAACAAAGCTCGTCTTGTGGCCAAAGGATCTGAGACAAGAGGAAGGGATAGACTTTGAAGAGTCATTGGCGGTAGCTAGACTTGAAGCGGTCGAGGATTTTCTTAGCCTATGCGGCTACAAAAACATCACGGTTTATCGGAGATGGACATTAAGACCGCGTTCTTGAATGGAACTCACGAAGAAGAAGTGTACGTGAGTCGGCCGAGAAGGCTTCATAGACATGAATCATCGGACTCGTCTACAAACTCAAAAAGGCAATCTATGGATTGAAACAAGCTCGAGGCGTGGTATGATGGCTGTCCTCTTTCCTTATCCTAAACAATTTCACCAAAGGACGATTGATCCTACCTTGTTTACACAAAATGCAAAAGCGACATTTTGATTGTTGATTTACGTGGGCGACATCATCTTTGGGTCCACTAATTCGAATCTTTCAAAACATTTTGAAAATCTCATGAAAAGTAAATTTGAAATGTCCATGATGGGGAACTAAAATTCTTTCTTGGTTTACAAATACATCAATCCTAGTGGAATTTTATAAATCAAGCTAAATATACAACCGAGATTTTGAAAAATCATGGTATGGATAATTGTGATTCGGTCGGAACACCAATGGTAACTTCACCAAAATTTAGGCGATTTGTTTGGGAAACCTATTGATCAGAAGAAATATGAACATGATTGGTTCTCTCATGTATCACTTCTTGCTAGTCGACCGGATATTCATTTCTTTGTTTGCTTATTAGCGGTTTGAGGCAAAGCCTACGGCTTGCACCTCAAAGAGGTTAACGGATCTTTGGTGCACGAAGACATCCATTCACATGGGACTTTGGTATCGAAGGAATCGGATTTGATCTAATAGCCTTTTAGGATCACGGACCCGCGCTTGGTGATCAAGTTACGACAAAAGTACATCGGAGGAGCACAATTTTTGGGTGAAAAGTTAGTAGGCTGGTCTTCAAAGAAACAAGATTACTTTACTTTCAACCGCGGCGGTATGTGTCTCTATCTGCGTGTTGTGCTCAAGTTCTATGGATGAAAACACAACTCAACGATTATGGCTTTACTTTCGATAAAATACCTATGTATTGTGACTCGAAAAGTGCCATAGCCATATCATGCAATCTGTTCATCACTCAAAGACTAAGCATATCCGTGTCGCTACCACTTCATCAAAGTACGTCGAAAATGAATGCTTGTTGAATTATTCTTCGTGAAGGCAGTTACCAACTTCGCCGATCTATTAACTAAAGCCCTTCCAAAAGAAAGGTTTGACTATTTAGTTCGATGAATTGGAATCTGAAGCCTAACCCACAGGAGTTAAACGTCTTCGATTCTTCTTGAAAATGATTTTCCAACAAGCTTATTTGTAAATATTTTTGAAAAACAAAATACAAAATTTGAAAAACCAACAAAAGCAAAATATAAAAATATAAAACTTTCAAAAATACAAAAACAATATAAAATCAAAAATCCAAAATATTCTTCTCACGACATGTCTCTCGTATAATCGATATTACATGCGTTTCTAGAAATGTCATTCAACAATGATCTGGGTATGTCTGGATGCTTGGCGAGAGTTATTTATTTGTTTTCTAAAACATATGCGTTTCTCAAAATTTCTTCAAATAATGGCTTTCGTATACATGATGCACGAAACCGGACTAAAATGATGACTTTTGATTATTTACAAATCAAAACTCGTGCTTTGATCGAAAAATGAGGTATGCAGCTTGATTGCACTACATTTAAAATGGTGAGAAATCATCATCATCTTGAGCACCTTTTCAAGATTGTTCAAAAGATTTTCAAAATCTTTCAAAATATTTTGTGCTCAAGATAACTCCCTCTCAAACCCTTTAATTGATTATGCTTTATTAAAGGGGAGTATAAAACAAAATGTTCCATATTCATGCTTAAATCAAATCCGTTTGTCTCCCCAAAAGATTCTAAAATGTTGTTTAATCCGTTGATATCAAAAATATCACAAACATGCTATTTTGAGGAGAGCGTGATTAAATGTGATCAAAATGTTTAATGATGGTTGTTTGAATCTCAAAATGAGCTCGACTTCGAGACGAAACCAATGAATTGGCGGGAATCAAAGTCGTAAATGTACCATCTCGAGAAACTTGTGATAGATATGCACCTTCATGGGTCTAACCTCCTTTTCAAGGAGTGTTTACATCTTCAAGTTAGTTATTAGAGCTAGTTGTCACCTAAAAGCTGACAATGTAACTCTTTAACTAGGCAAGCGTAACAGGTGTCTGGGGAATTGTCTATCATGAGCCGATCAATTCAAAAGTGCAAACTCTACCCTCTATGTGCAGATTTCTGTTAAAACTCATAAGCACATGTGAGGGGAGTGTTTTCGAAAATATAAAACTCTCGAAGTGTCTCAAACATGTTTTCTATCATAAACACTCTGAGAGATTTTCAAGAAAAATGGTTTTATGGCAACAATAGGGCAGTCATGGAGTTATAAGGTGACTAAGGATAGGAAATTAGTCCTATGATCCGGAGCGGAGGGATCTACCCAAGGAAATCACAAATAGTTAGTATTAGAAGTACTTAGGAATGATTGAAAAAAGGTAATGTGAGGAGAAAGAAGGGGTTGAAGAATTAAAAAGAAATGTAAAAGAAAGGGTGAAAAGAAATAGCCCTCCGTAATCAACCTTAGGGCGACGGGTTCAATACATATACTCTTGGTTGTCACTAGATGACACGGTATTGAAGACAAAGCGTCATGGACCCGATGGCCTACTTGCACCTAAACCTCTAGCCACTCAATTCCTCTTAAAGGATTTGTTTCATTCTCCTTTGGGAACCCTACATAATCTATCGACTTTCTCTTAGAGATCGTTGGTATTGAAGAAGGAGTCCTTCTCCCTAGTCTCCATCGGGGAAAACCAAAATGCACTTATTGAGTCTAGAGCCACGAGATTCATCAAAGATCTCATAGGAACACATGACATGACATCGCTTGTTCTTCAATAGGACACAAGTGATATATTAGAAGTCCTATGAATCTTAGCAATTTTCGAACATTTATGAAGTTTCATCTGTGATCTTCATGATTGAATGGAAACTCCGCGGGGGTCAACATCAAGCGGCCACGACAGCAGGTCGCCGGTAACTCCGTGGATTACGCAGGTGTGTCTCAAGCGGTCTACGATGGTGGTGATGCTTCGTGTACCTCTGACTCATACGGCGTAGATGATGTACTTGATATATCGCGTTATCTCACTTGTGGGACTCGGTTCAGAACGGCCTTTGTGAGAATTGAGATGTGTTTTCACACTATCTTTTTAACACCCTCGAAATTCAAACTTGTAAGTGCCGGAATCCGCTTATTACTAACTTGTTTTATGTTTACTTCTTATGGAAGCTCGGGCCGGATGGATCGTGCGGACTTCGTCACATGCTCATACCAACAACACATGAAAGTTCTCATCAAAATCAAAGGCAACTCAAAGTTAAAGATGATTCTTCGTCAATGTCAAAGAATCAACAAAGTGTAAAGACTTCGAGAACTTCATCATTGGAAACTCAAAGTCAAATAGAAGTGTGAGCATGGTGGAGAAAGGCGTGGAGACACCAAACCAACGAAGTTGACAATGACGGCCACATTATCGATCACAAAGCATGAAGGAACAAAGATTCAAGACTATTCTATATCTACACACAAAGTTCAAGCTCAAGAAAAGTAAAGACCAAATCAAGTGGAGCATCTTTTGAATGACCACCCCTTAGGGGAGATTGTTAGCCTTAATAGTTTTATTAGAAGTGATGGTCATTGCATTTAGGAACTTTGTAGCGTGTGTTAGATATCGTGCTAGAATAGTCAAAGGGCTCATGGATTGGGCTAAGCTAAATGGTTAGACGTTTAGTTAAGCTAGCCTTGTATAAGTTCATGTAACCCAATCCATGTCCAAGTCCAAACCGAGCCCATAGAAAGCCTTTTAGGGTATTTCTATCTTACCTATATATACCCCTCAAATGGTCATTTGAGGGGTGTGCTTGAAAGTGTGTGTGTGTGTGTGTATTTTCTCTCTCAAGGAATATACAACTTATTGTTTGCATATCTTATCATCACATACAGTTTTTATATCTTCAAGTCACCATCTCTTAATCTTTCTTCTTATTTCTAAGCTTCGTTTTGTGTTTGTGTTTCACATATTACAGCGTGCTTGTTGTTACGTGTGTGTTGGAGTTAAACAGTATTTGTGTGATAAAGGTTGATATATCTTAGGTCCTACATGTACAAACTTGTAAATAAACTAATCATATCATCACGAATCCTAAAATGTCACTAATAAACTGCAATCGTTTGATATGTTGTGAACAATAAGTGATAAAATAAACTTTAAAACATAAAGTTAACTAACTCCTGAAACATTTCCATGACGTCATTTGGACTATTGAATATACAGACTTAGGACTCGTAACATTCATTGACAGCATTACATTCAATAACTAGACAATAGACCATCTGTTGACTAACATTATGTCTTCGATATGTTGGTTCTTTGGCTAATGTTATTTAGGAATCACGACATGGCTGAACAAATGAATATGGATGCACACGAAGTTCTCTCCATTCTTGATATCTACCCTTATGGCTATCAATGAAGATAGGAAGAATAATATCGTTTGACTTTTGACACCCTCACTTCAAGGAGATCTTCGTGTTTAATTGCTATTGACATTCACGAGGACTCATCCGTATCGAGAACATGCTTTCACACTCTTGCCATTTGTTCACGAGATCTACATCCAATTACGGAACACTATGGAAAGGTCAAAGGACATCTTTGCTGTGGCGGTGACTCACGAATCACAAACAAGTCACCATTACACCTGCGAGACTTAAAGAACATTCTCCTAATTCTTTGATGTCGATCAACCAAACTATATGCCACTTTTCTTTGAAGAGCTCACTCTCGATTCTTAATCAATATCGTTATGGCAGAGGCTACGGGAATAATCACCAAGCATTCTCACGTAGAGCTTAAGAGTATTCCTCAGCCCTGGAGAACTCTCTACATGATTATCACCAAGTCTGTTTTCAGTGGTGGCAGTGACTACCTATGAGCACCCTAGCTCATGGAACGCAAATATTCAGGCATTGGTCAACAAGAAACACATCGCTATCGAAGCTCTGATTTGGGATGACATGATGTCATTTCTCAAACTTGGCTCAAAAGATTCCTACATCGGATATACTAAATTGTTGATCCATAGAGCACTTGGACTTCATCCTGACATTCCCAAGAGGCTCAATGACCCCGACAATCCGCGACATGTTAGTAACCCATTCTATCTGTGGAATCAAGGAAAGCGTCTGAAACAAAGATGTTGTCTTTGCAGTTCCTTCTAACGAAGATGTGAGAAAGCTCGAATCATTACAAGGTATGCGGAAAGCAGTCGGACAAGGCAAAGTTGGTCATCTCGGCGAAAAATCTTCGGAACACGTAAAGAGAACCAAAAAGAGGAAGTGCAGGAAGTGCGGTAGAATCTTGTGAGTCAAGAAGTTCCCAAGAGGAACCCTCCTCAAGAGGATTGTTCCATCTAAGGAAGCTGCTCCCCATCCCAATTCCCAAACTTGAACACGCCAAAAGCTTGTGGGTGAAAGCTCGAAGGAATGTGACACGAATGAAGAGATTATCTACTCTGAATCTGCACTTCAATACCTCCTCGGCAACTAAACCTACAAGTCAATAAGTGAACATGGAAAAGGAAAAGACTCTATACTTAGTCTTATGATGAAAGCTACAAGAAGAAGAAGAGCTCTTGGATCAATCCTGAGGAAGAAGTTTAAATTAGTTAGACAATTCAAAAATTTGAAGAATTTGCAAAGATCAAATGGGTGGCCAGGAGGATCGAGTGGTGTTGTCCTCTTCACGGTCACGATCACGGTTAACAACCCGATAAAGGGATCACGGTGCCACCACTCTTGATACAACAACAAAGCTTGTGAAGGAGACTCTTGATCTTAACTTTGAGGAACCAGAAAAGAATAAGGCGAGAAAAGCTGATGAAAAGAAGCTAAAAGTACAGAAGGCGGAGAAAAGGCTAAATCGGACATGATGGCGAAGAAGATTATGATGACTTTCTTCTCGTGATCCAACTCGTTCAAGGAGGATACTTCGCACCTCAAGGACCCGAATCTCCTCATGTCCCTCCTCATCAGGATTCTTCAATCTCACTCATCACCACCACCATCAAAAGATCAACCGAGATCATCATCCAAATCCATGAAAAAGAAACAACCTAAATCTTGGATTTCTCGGTCCCATAAAAAGATTGTAAGCTGTCAACAAGTCGAGAAGAAGGACATACTTCTGGTGGCAGATTGGTTCTTTGACCAGTTCGATACTTAAATGATGAGAAAGACAAGATGGAGAAAAGGAATTTGTTGAAGTTAATGAAGAAACATCGTTAAAAGGCCCGAACGAAATGATCGAAAGAAGTTACACTAACAAGTACCTTGAGGATATCGTTCCTAAAGTCCAAAAGAGGCTGGAGAAGAGCACAAAGAGATCATACTCTACAAGTTTCTTCTCAATCTTGTCCGGTGTGACTAGAAGTATTTTCAACAACTCACCTAACATAATAGCATTGGTTAAACATACAATGGCCAAAGAAGGCGATCTCCTGCGAATGCAGGTTGTCATTAAACTTGTGATACAAATGTCAAGCGATCAGGCGTTTGCGCCGGATGAAGCTAAATTTTTGAAAATCTACTTGATTTTCCTTTCCGATCATCATGCAAGAGTCAGCCGATCAACCCAAGCGACCAGAGATGGCGATGATAAGGACAAGGACTCTGCACCTAAGCGTCGGAAACAATCACGGTAAATCTACGCCGATGCCACCCCTCTCACCACGGACTTCTTCTCAACAAAAGTCTCCTCCACCTCGGTCTTCTCTGAGGATAAACCTCGGGGCGATTCGAGTTACCACCCTGACTCATAAAGCGGTGATTACTGAGTATCACGGGTGGTGGCGATGAAGAAGGTCCTTGGTAACAACAACCCACCTCACCCAAACAAGTGCGAAACGATTATCATCATCAAGGCCTTCCAAAGAAAGAAGAAGGCGACTCAGCACGGAGTCGTCTCGCCATAGATAATGAAAAAACCGAAGAGTTTGAATGGTTCTCCACACTTGTCAATCAAACTCTACTGATGTAGGTCAAGAATTGGTAAAGCGGTTCTACATTGGAACGCATGAAACTTTTGCAAGAAAAGTTCCATGTGAAGAAAATGACGAAATATGAGTTGAAGCGAATCAAGAATGAAGCATTTCAACTTCTAAAAGACAGCTCTGAAAGCGCCCTTGAGGTCGAATATCATCTTGAGAATATCGCTCAAGCTATGTCTAACAACATGGATTGGCTCAATCCGGAAGCAAACATTGACTTCACAAAACGGGACAACCCTCCATTTTCACCCATTGGACAAACCTACTACCATTAGCATAGCCAAACAGGGCGAACCACGGATTCCCTTCCGATACTTCTTAACGAGACACGGATTTTCTCTTACACGGTAGCGATGGATTGAAAATCGCTACATCACACTGCTCTTCCATTCCAGTGCTATTTACTCAAACTACATAACTATCGAGGCGTGCAAATCACTTGTTTTCCGACAACGTGCAAGCATACGACCAAGATGCATTGTATGGGATTCATCATTGGCTGACGCCGAAGAATCTACTCTGGCTGCCGGTTGAAGTCTCAACATCAAGTGTATAGTTCTAAGGACATCATGGCCATCAAACACATTGATCTCAAGTCTAAGTGGGACTACACATTCTTAAAGAATATCATAGTCAAACGACAAGATGAATAGGACTATGGATTCTCCGAAACGACTTTGAGAACTTGTCCCTCAACGACATAAAGACATGTACCTTGCCGTCTGGGATCGTATGAGACAATTCTCATTTGAAGTTCAAAATCGCGTGAATTTATCAAGTCAGTTCTCATCTTCATTAGACGCATAAGTGATCAAGAGCGTGTTGAAGATATCCGGATGGCTGTTGAATCTTATCGGGCAGTGTCAACCTCACTCCTCAACGCTTACTCTTTCGATCTCAACCGGCTATCTCAATATACACTCATCAGCAAACCTTTCGGCATTGTTTACCATAGTGAACTTCAAAGAAATGCTTAATGGCGTGTATTTGAGCTCCTAAAATTCGGATCATACCTTGAAGATGGTTAGGAATGGTGGCGTCAGGTTAAGGATATAAACGAGTTGGGTCTCCTAGCTGGAATTCTCAGGAAAGGCGGGATGTAAGGATCATCACCATGATTGATGATGACGAGCGGTTTATTCAGAAGGGATCATTCAGGAGCGATTGGAGCATATGTTGGTGAAAGTCGACCCGGGAGAAACATCACCGCTTTCAGCATACATGCGCACTCCAGGGGATATCACTGCACTTCATGGTACCCCTTGAATTGTTTCCTTCATATAATACGGATGGATTTGATTAAATATGTCAATGGCTTGTGCACACATAACGTGTACAACCCGGTATCAATAAAGGACCTGTGGTACAGCCCATTGCCACAATCCTTATAAAAGAGGTGAAAGCTTCTTACTTTTTGAGTAAAACCTATCAAACCTTTCACTTTTCAAGGTTTTGCTCAAAAGAACAAGTACTTTCCCTTATGATTTTCAAAACCTCAACCGTTTATATCACTCGATGAGGGGGAGTACTTATTCAAAAACTTTGTTCAAGCTGTTCTGGAAGTGGTGCGTCTTCCTTATTTTCGAAATGGTCATATTTATTCTCAAATGTTTCAAAAATAACACTTTAATATGCCATTTTGAGGGGAAAAATTGTTAATGATAAATATGTTGTACAAAATGCAAATGAATCTGTGTACCTCGGACTTAACCAGCATTGTGGTACTAAACTGTTAGTAACTCGAAAAGACTTGTCTGGGCGGGTAATAATTTCAAGCTAGTTAAGCTAGTGATGTAAACGTGTCTCATGAAAGGACTTGTCTGAGTAGAATGTACCATTAGAAACTTTTTGATAGACATGAACTCGGCCGGGTTTGACAACCATCCAAGGTTTGTCTACACCTTCAAGGTAGTTATTAGAGCTAGTTGTCACCTAAAGGCTGACAATGCATCTCTTTAACTATGCAAGCGTAACCTGCGTGTCTGGGGGGATTGTCTATCTTGATTGGATCAATTCAAAAAGTCGCGCTCTTCTCCTGTATTCATTTAACCATTAAAACTAAAGCACATGTGGAGGGAGTATTTGTAAAACATCATCTCACAATGGTTCAAACATGTTTTTCATTAACAAACCCTTTGAGAGATATGTTATAATACAGTGGTTTTAATGGCAAACATAGGTTAGTCATGGAGTTATAAGGTGACTAAGGTTAGGAATAAACATCCTATGATCCCTTGAGCGGAGGATCTACCCAAGGACACTACCATTAGTTAGTGTCAGAAGTCCTTAGGAATGATTATAAAAAGGAAAATGAGGCCAGGAGAAAGAAGGAGTTGAAGAATCAAAAAGAAATGTAAAGTAAAGGGTGAAAAGACCCTCCAGATTATTCAACTTAGGGCAGGCCACGGGTTCAATTCATATGTATACTCTTGGTTGTCAAAGCAAATTGGCGGTATTGAAGATTAAAAGTCGTCATGGACCCAGTGACGCATGCACTAAACCTTCTTAACCACTCAAGTTTTCTCTCAGGCTTGTTTCATTCTCACAGGGAACCCTACGTAAACTATCGGCTTTCTCTAGAGATTCGGTATTGAAGAAGGAGACCCTCTCCTAGTCTCGGCTCAGAAAACCAAAACGCACTATTAGAGTCTAAGGTACGAGATTCATCAAAAGATCTCTTAGGAACACTTGACATTTAATCACTTGATGATCGACTAATAAGATCATCGTGCGTTCATGAGTCCTTCACAGATCTTAGCAATCTGTCGAGAACATTTATGAGAGGTTCCATCTGTGATCTGTGATTGAATGAAATGAAACTCTGCCAGGGTCAACATCAAACAACCACGTACAGAGTCACCGGTAACTCCCGTGGATTACCGGAGTGTGTCTCAAACGGTCTGATTGTGAGTGATGCTTGGTGTACCTCAGCGCTCATCTGGCTGTAGATGTACTTCGGTATACGTTATCTCACTTGTGGACTCCGTTAAGGAAACTTTGTAGAATTAGAGTTGTGTCCCACACTATCTGTTGACGCTCTCGGTTCAAACTTGTAAGTGCGGAAACCGCTTATTACTAACAGGTTGAAATGTTTTCTTCTTTTGGAAGCTCAGGGCGGGATGATCGTACTGATTCTTCTCATGCTCACGCCAACATCATCACTAATGGAAGTTCTATCACAATGCAACACAACATCAGGAATGATTCTTCATCAATCAAAGAATCTACAAAGTCAAAGACTTACAAAACTTCACCAGTATTGATTTCCAACGTCAAAATTATGGCATGTTGAAGAATGACGATGGAACAACTGGAGCAGCGAAGCAGGCACGAAACTGAACTTATGCGAAAACAACATACTATCACTTTCACCACCAAGAACAATGATCAAAGAACAAAGTTAAAGATGACGTCAAAGCATAACTATTCAAAGATAACTATCTCTCTACACTGGGGAGATTGTTCGAATCAAGGCAATTCTTCTCAAAAGAAAGAAGAATGTCGAGAAGCGTCCTTTGCTACTATTACATCAACTTCACCGTTTACATTCATATATACTAAGGGGAGATTGTTGGAATCACTCCTACTTGATATTTCAAGTATTTATATTTCATATGTAATGTTAGCTTTATTATTGCCTTTATGTTTGTTTAAGGTCAAGCTTATGTAGAAGGCCCATAAGCTTAGGCCCAAGCGCAATAAGGAATAGGGAAGGAGAGGGAGTGTTGCCCTAGCTCCTTGCCTATATAAACTCATGTAATAACCACTCACTTGAGGGTTGGTTGTTCAAGTTTTTCTCTCATTCATACTCTTTGCCTAAACCGTATTATTATTTACGTGTGTGTGTGTGATTTACTTGTTCATCCGCCTTCATCTCTTTCTATATAACTTGTGTTTGTAAAACTAGTGACCTAACAATGATGGTACTGCGGTTGCATATATTTCTGGTACACATCCGTCTTCAAAGCGTTTTCATAGTGGTTGAACGGCAAACCACGTTGAATCACCAAACGACCAATTGTTGACGGAGTAAATCATGATCGTATGCAAAAATAGTCCCGTCTCGAGCCATGGGCGATTGCGGCTTCCGGACGGTTGAGTGCCTTGCAATACTTTTGTTTGATATGAGCCTTCAACGTCAAGTTGGAACCGGTAGACAATATCTCCAGCAGCAATATTTACATTGAGCCTTTTTCTTACCGTCCAGGCATTTGGACGTAGTTGAAGTGTTCCCATGGATATTTTACACGGTCGCATGGTAAAACTCTCTCAACCGTCAGCACTTGTTGAACCACTTGATGTTGGTGGTGTTGTTGGTGTTTGAACTTTCCATTAGTGTTTAGTGAAATACTTTCGGTTTGATTTTTGAATGTTTTGATTGCTTGAAAGTGGTAATTAACTAAATACATAACACATCTATTTATACTAACATTTGTATGGCAAAATGGTAATTTTTTAACAAACATTCAATAAAATCAAGCCCCCCCTCCCCGGCTCCTTCACCCCTATTAAAAATTCAAATTCAAATTTCAAAATTCAAAAAACCAAAAAAACCACGCCCTATAACGGTTCCTAACGGTTAACCGAACGATTCACGGTTTCGGTTAAAAAACCGGTCTTCACGGGTTTTTTCTCAAGATGGGGAACCGTTCCTAACGGTTAGGACATAAACCGGACCGGTTTGAGTCAAAACCGGTTTTGACCGGTTTGGTTTTTCGGTTTGTCTTCAGAGGCGGTTCGGTTAACCGGTTCCAATGTTCACCTCTAGCCGCATCTTTGGTGAAAATAGATATATGCTTAAAAGGATAAAACATCACATCATTTTTCCAGAACTTTCTTTTGAACAAATATTTTCTTCTTCCAACTTTTTGCTACTGTTGGGTTCAGTAAATACCCAAACCCCTTAATCTAGGATTTGAATATAAAATAGCCCAAGTGTCCTAGTCCGTTAGAACACTAACAGTCGCTGAGTGCATAGTCTCTCCGGTGAGCCATCTTCGAGATACTCGATACGAGGGCAACAAGATAGTCTCTCCACTCAGCAAGGCGGAACTTAAAGGGTGAAGACTGAGTCAAGAAGAAGATGGTGGATTCAGTGAGTAATGACAATAACTCAGCTGAATCCCTAAGACTCCTCTCCAACTACTTACACTGAAGACAAACTGAAGTAGAAGACTAAAGGATGTAAATACTGAAGAATGAGCGGGACAAGCGGGGATAAGTTTGAATCGAGATAAGGCAGAGTCCTTATCAACCAAAGTCAACTTTCCCTGAATAACAAAAGAGCACATTCAGTGTCATCACTGACTTTAAGAAAGTAGTCTTGTGTCTCTTACCTAGAATAGCCTTTGTATGAGACAAAATGCATCAGTATTTTTGTCTTCGTAAGATGTCGGTTGTCACTTAGGAAGAGTTAAAACTCATACATGTATAAATAGCATAAGAGATGGAGTGAAAGGTTAAGCTTGTGAATTTTAAAAACACACACACGCATAGCCATCTTTTCACTCCTCCAAATAACTTTATCCTCAGAGATAGCCAGATGGGCTCTAAGAGTTGTGCTCGGACTTATGAGCTTAGAGAGAAAAGTCACCAACCTTTGTCATTTTCAATCCCAAGTCTTGTTCAGCGTACTTGGGTAACACATTCTTTTTTATTGATTTCAAATAAAGAATATGATGTTGAAAATTATCTAGTGTGTTTTACTTACCTAAATTAAGTCATTCATTCACTATTAACTTGTTTTATATTTCTAAACTGTTTTTACGCATAGTGAACGGGAACAACAAGTGATATGAGCAAGGCTAATTATAAAAAAAAAATTTAGGCCGCTCTAAAAGTTTTTAAATTAGGATCCTAAATGGCGGAAATTGATGTACCCCAACTAGTCGATAAAAAGGGTGGAGCTTATTCAGGTGTTTGCCCCTAGACTGAAGTTGACAAATTCAACAAATGGAAAAAGCGAATGCTTTGCTATTTGATTTGGATGGAACCTTATTATATCAAGTGTATAAATGAAGGTCCATTTTTCCCAAAGACTGCTGAAGGTTTGCCCAAACCTGAAATTTCAGGTGACCCAGGGATGAAAGGAGTGGTCAACAGGACCAAAGACTCAAAAGTATCATAATATATTTTCTTCTGACGATATTATGGAGTCTGTTGTATAAGCTGTAGTACATCTAAGCAAACCAGGATGACCTAGTTCATAGTCATGAAGGACCATCTGATACCAAGGAAAACAGGATAATGGACTTGAAACTTGAGTATAACACCTTCAGGGCTAAGGACTCAGAAACTCTCTCTCAAACTTACACTAGGTACAAAACTCTTTTAAATGAACTTTCAAATGATGGTGTTAAGTTGTCCAAACATGAAATTAATGTTGGTTTTGTCAAGCGTCTCACCGAGAAGTGGTTGAATTTCTCTCAGGGACTTAGGAATGCTAATCATATCCAAAATCTTGAGCTTCCTGAAATTTATGGGAAATTTGTCTATAAGGAAAACCTCATCACGAGGCGATACTGACTTAAAGAAGTCTTAGGAAGTCAAGAAGTCCCTGACCACCACCTCATCACCAATATCAAGCTGCTTTTTATTCTAACA
>OU343220.1:151490877-151667015 GCA_910596185.1 Chrysanthemum makinoi
GTCGGTCACCCAAATGTTATCTAGCTTAAGTTAGCTCGTAGACTTGTCGTTAGTTACGTTATTTAGTAGTTTATTTACTAGTTTGTAGCGTAGTATAGCTTAGTGCAACACCGTGGAGGAAGGACGGGTCTTTACCCAATGTATACGATCCACAGCCGATAGGAGGTCGTTATGTTTGTTAGTATAAATACCCCTTCCATCCATGGAAGGGGTGGTGCTTTCAATCTAATATTCCATAATTTGTAAACCAAGTCTCTAGCTTGAACACCCAACTCTCCTGCTCTCTAATGGCAAACATGTATTTTGATCATCCAAGACCACCCGAATCATCAACACAATAAATATTACGAACCTACAATTGGTAACAGAGCCAAGGTTATTGTGTTGTGTTGATTTGTGTGGTTTTTTTACCATGGTTATTGTGTTTCATTGATTTATGTTGGTTCGAATAGTGTTTTAAAAACTGTTTCCGTATCATCTTTTGGTCAAAAGATTATGTCTTGTTTATTCTTATGGTATAACTGTTTTTAACAACTCCTATATATTGGTCTAAAAGTTCATGGTCTCAATATCATGTCATTTCTGTCTTGTGTTCATATTGAACTTTTTGTAGTTTCAAACACTGTATGGTCATATTGAGTAGTCATATGGTCAGATTTCTTATGGTCCAAATGGTGGTCAAATGGTTAACGTATTCGTGGTCAAACCAGTCTAAAGAAGCAGTCTCATATGGTGTTTTTCTGGGTTTATCATGAATTTGGTCGGAAAACTCATCTTAAAATGCCAAAGGTAGCGAGTTGGGTCAATCGTTCTGAAGCGTAGTTATGTGGCGACTTGTCTTTACAAGTTGTCTAGATGCATTGTATTTGGTAGCAACTTAGTTATACCTTATATTTAGCACCTGTACCTGGTAGCGAGTTGTTGACTATTGAGTCAACAACTGTAGCGAGTTGGCTAGCGACTTGACTTATCTAGCGAGTTGACTCATGACCCTAGCGACTTGCTTTGAAAAACAGGTAGCGACTTGGTTTGAAAAAATTGGGTGGCGACTTGGTTTGTAAATATGGGTAGCGACTTGGCTTATGACTCTGTTTCGACATAGACAGAAATGAAGAAGAAGAGTGAATGAACCATGACTTCTAATACAATATGACTTAAACCATATATCAAACAACTCAAAACAAATACCATCTTCAGTGCAAAAACTTCACCTCATCCCAAATTTCAAAACAAAATCATTCAAAAATAAAAATAAAAACTTTATCAGAATCTCAGATGCTGTTGTCCTTCGTGGTTTTTCAATGTATCATCAAGACGCATTCAAGGTCTTGTACATGAAAAGAACACATATCCTCATCGATCTTAATTTTTGAAGCCTAGCCTCGTTGAGTATTCGACACATCAGAAAAGGATAACAACTATATTGTTATCTCTTCTTCTTGGTTCGATTTATGCTTACACGGAATCGATCAAATATTTGTTCAAACGACTAGGAAAAAGTATACGATCTCAGACACGTGTTAATGTATAAAAACCAACATCTTTTCAGGGTTAACACGATCTTATCATAGATCATGAAGTTTTTGATGATTTCAGAAATAAAGATATGAGTGAAACAATAATGTTTGCCCAATATCTTTGGCTCAAATATGACTCTAACATAACAATTGAACAAGATTAAACCTACCTTGAACCCTTTTTCTGCCTCGTTAACCATCCTTGTGGCCTCTTTGTTTCGTTTAAGCCATCCCTGTGGCAAGGTCTAGCGAACCTCATCTCGAGCCAACCCTGTGGCGAGATAACATTATGTTGTTCAATTTGTGGATACCATGATGTGGTATGGATAAGAAATAGATGAGGGAGGCGGAGTATTTTCTTAAATGGGGGCTGAGATATTGAGGTGATATGGTGATTAATATCTGTAACAGGAGAGGGGGGCGGATGGAGTGTTTAGGGTTTGTTGAGGCTGTAAGAGTATTTGGATGAGAGAGGCGCATAAGTGTGAGATTAGGTTTAGAGTTAATGGTGAGAAATATTAGGGAATGACTTCTTTTATAACCGGTTATATCATGTGATGTTGGATCGGGTATATTAGGATCGTGGAACATATTTTTGTGTTGAACTATTATGGGCTTAAGGGGGCTTCAATTTCATTGGGCCGATTACAAGTTGTTCAAAGGACCCTTCGATCCATCTGTTTCAAAGTATTAAACGGTGGTATCCAAATTTTTCTTCACAATAATTTGGGTTACTTACTAAAATTGTTATCCAAGCTTTATGCAAATTCTTCGGATACAATTTGGATGTGGAACTGTTTTTCAAATTTGGATACAATTCATTATGCAAATTTTTATGGAAGTAGAACTATTCTCATGAACCGGAGAGATTGTCTCTATGGGCCGCATTTTGTGAACGAGATTTGGATCATTTTTTATGATTAAAGATTGGTTTTTGTAATTATCTGTGTCTATGTGAGCTTTAATTAGATCCAGATTTTCATGACCGTATGTTGAACCGGATATGGTATTGGATTGGATATAGGCTTGAAATGATGATTTGATGGGTTTCTCAAAATTGGATCGAGTTTATGAGATTTGGATAATAAGAGATATGTTAAAGAGATTTAATGATGAGATTGGATTTGTTGATGAGATGTGTTGTGTTATGTGGTTTGATACTTTGGTTTATGCATTTTCACGGAGGATATTTTGTCACGGCTTGAATTTATTGAAAATGTTGACTACGGGGATGTTTGGACAATATTACTTATGTGGATTTGAAGTAACGTTTTTCTGGACGCGTTTGCTTATTTCGTCTTCTTTCTTTCTACCCTTCCACGAAGATGACTTGTTTGGGCGTTTATAGAGGGTGATAAAGACTTGGCTATTTAATTACGGTTGTGATTCTTTCTCGTTTAACCCACAACGTAACTATCACTTAGGTGTCTCACTCAGTTGAGAATGTCAAGAGGTTTTGTACATTGGGTACACCGTTTTTTTTTCACGAGGATTAGTACAAGCTTAAGTAACAAATCTGGGGAATTCTACTTAATGATCAAGTTTGGTATATCGGATTTACTACTCCATGCAGTCACAGCAATAGCCGTCAGATTATGTGGAAGATATGTTTACCAAAGTGTTTATTGGATGGTTGTCGATGTTGTTGATGTTGGATAATGCACTGTTGATGAATCGCTACATGTTCCCCTAAAAACAGATATTCACTGAAACCAATGTCGTCATAACACATTCAAGCTGACATTGTTTACGGTTTTGTCTTGATTTTGTAAATCCGCGAAAATATTTCTCGGTTTAAATCATAGACTTGTAAAATCCCGTGACAATGGAAACATCTTGGTAATTGTAAAGTGCATTTCCGGATCTATATTACGGTTTATTCTTGGTTTTGTAAAATCCCGCGAAAGATATTATTTTCGGTTTAAACCATAGAGTTGTAAAATCCCATGATGATGGAACCATCTTGGAGAAAGCGTATTCGGGATCTCGATCTTTGATTAGCCGTTTTTGTTTGAAGAAGGGATAGAGTGTACTTCATGAATTGGATGTGTGTTGGATATTCTTCATGGCGATGCGGTTATTACAAGGTTTCTGGGGTTATGTGCATTTAACCATGGTCAGGATGAAACCATTATCAAAGTTCGTTTAAATGTCAAAGAAGCTAGATTTGTGAGTTAACCGAGAAGATGTGACAGGCGTTAATTCATATTATTTATTTGAGGTTGAAGTGAATTATCACGGGCGGTGTACTTAGTATCCGAGATATGGGGATGGTTGGATGAAGATTCTTCATGATCCTTGTTCGAGCTTATTTTTCAAAAATGAAGACTTGGAAATCTAGTTATTTTTGGGAGTCTTTTTATTTTACCCGCGAGGGTAAATTGCTCGTTATCACCACAAAATAACTATCACTTTAAGGAGTTACGTTGTAGTGCTCGATTCACATTCAATTGTGATTTTCAAGAGGTGATGTACGTCCTATACTTGATGGTTGGTTGGTTGAAGAGTATAGAGTACTTAGAGATTCAATGGAGCATGATTTCGCACCAGCTCTTTGTTACATATGTGCAAGTTTAAGTCACGAAGTTTGGGTTAGTTTGCCGGGTCAAATTCATCATATTGGGTTTCTCCATCGGATGTCACGACAAAGAGCCTAATGAATGATAATGGGGTGATTACATGTTTTGCCAAGAAATGATGAAAGAGAGATGATGATAGTTGCATCGATTGGGCCTCATACTTCAACATTATGGCGTATGAACATCGGTTCATGCCTCGTTCTCTAAAGAAAAGAAAAGTGTACGCTTTGATTAAACTTTATCTTAATCTTCTTATGGCGTATGAACACAACAGGTTCATGCCTCGTACTCTAAAGAATGTGTACGTTGCGCATTATCTTTGAAAGAAAGAAACTAATGACGTATGAACACAGAGTTCTGCCCTCATTACTCTAAAGAAAAGATTATTAGTGTCGGTGCGGCTTTATCTTCACGAAGAAGAGAAATCTTCTAATTAATGACCATTCTCATCAAAATGCTTCATGATTTTTCCATGTGCTTGGTCATAAAGTGAACCATTTTACCACCCGATTGTTTTCTCATTCCACTTGCTTTCGATTATAATGAAGATGGCGACATCATGTGTTTGCGGGGAGAAGTGTGAATAGAACATTCGGATGATTTTCACTTACTTTATCAAGAATGGCATCTCCGTATGCAATTCTTTGGGGAGAAAAGTGTGGTAATTTTTGCATTGTTGATTGATATTTGAGAATACAAATGGTCATACGGCTCTAAACTCATGAACCGAGCTTATCGGTCATCTTCACATTGAGTTTTCTCTTCGTTGGTTGACTTCACTTTCATTGATGAGTTTATCACAAAGTGCTTGGGTTAATGCTTCGTATACATCAACATGATGATTCGAACAATCTCTCTTCTTGTTTGATGGGATTGGTAGTTTGGTATTACCTTCTTGTGTCTTACGTTTGGGCTGATTGCTAATTTCCTTGATGAACATCTTCTGTTCTTGTTTGATTGGGAGGGATTTTAGTTAAGGGGATTTGCAAGATGTAAGTTAATTGTGATGCTTTTTGGTGGGATGCTTTTTGGTGTGAGTTGAAGATGTTAACAATCTATTCCCCATTTGGACAATCTTGAAGAATTAGTCTGATGCGTTCTACATTCTGCATACATGTTAGAAGACTAAAGGCGAGTTGCATTTGATTATCTAAAGACTTCTTCTTAATCACGGGCATTTATCATACAGTTGTTGGTTTATGGGAGGTGTTGTTATTGACTATTGTTATATTGCAGTTGCACTATTGAATAATAATCCGCTCTTTGGTATTCCTTTACCAAATCTTCACGGATTATTGCTCATGAAAAATGATCCGCTCTTTGGTATTCCTTTACCAAATCTTTACGGATTATTGTGCACTCAATAAATCAACCACATGAACATAAGGAAAATGACTTCCTATCCGGCGAAGACATTATTGGTGAATCTTCGGATCGGTCTCTATATGTATATCTTTAGGAAGATGGAATTGATGTTGAGGAATCATTTGTTCCTGTTCATTAAGTGAATCAATGTACATCCGGTTGTACATTTATTCGTGTTAGACATTTGACACAAGTTGATTACTCCGGAGTTAATCATTTATCACTTATTTGAGATTGAAGTTGACTTTCACAAAGCGTGTTCTTATTTGATAACTTGCTCGGGCTTAAGAATTTGAGTTGAAGACTTGGTTTATCTAGTTACTAGCAGTCGAGGTGGATGGTTGAAGACCTGGTTAACTATCACTATTAGGAGTTACTTAGTTTTCGGTGTCACGCATATGGCGGTGTGGATAATCGCAAGAGGTGTTAATGTCTCATACTTTGTTTGGGTAGTGAGTAGATTTGCTTGAAGCATAAATTCTCTATACCGTTCTTCCATCATTAGGTGCAAGCTTAAGATACAAATGTGGGGAAGTTGACTTCAGTTTCAAGTATGGTATATCGGGTTTTCTTCCTCAGTGGTCACTGAAATTGTCTACATAAGGGTTGATAAAATAGTCGAGAGAGTCTTGACAAGTTGATTCCCACAAGAGTTCAAGTGTTCTTCTCAACAAATTTCTAGTTTACGGGCTTATAATGATTTCTTTTCTGTAGTGTCAAAACGGCAAGGAAGAGGAGATAAGCATCTAAGCGAGTAAACTTGATGAACTTAATACTTCTAAGTAATTGAAGATATCCCGAAGCAAATGTTATCATAGAAACTCAAGGTTTGACTCATGGCGAGTAAAACTTGATGAACTTAATACTTCTAAGTGATTGAAGATATCCCGGGAAAACAAATGTCATGACCACAAAGAAACTCAAGGTTTTACTCATCAAGTTTAGTGTTAGTACAACTACGTGGGGAAGTGATGTTAGAGAAAGTTTCTAAAGATAAAATAGGTACACTAGTGTGTGGTGATTTCGATGGTATCGCAATGATCGGGGAGATAGATGTACATTGGGGATGCTCAATGTTTCACTTGAGTGCTTAATCGTGGAGATATAATCACTTATTAGGAGTTGACATCATGAGATTGTCATCCGCAAGATAATAATGACTGACGGCTTGCTTCAATGTTATCATTTATTCCTTCCTTGGGTATTGGTATACTTCGGATACTTGAGCTTCATACACGATCATCAGGAAAGAAATGTGAACATGGGGAGGTGTTTTCATTCCCCTCATGATGTGTATTCGGGAGAGTTCTTTGGTATTGGTGTACCGGTTCTTGAGCTTCATACACGATCATCTGGGAAGAAAAATGTGAACATGGGAAGGTGTTTTAATTCCCCTCATGATGTGTTGAGGAGAGTTCTTGAGCATTATAAAAAAATGGCTGCGCTCATTCAACTACTTGGGAATTGTTCTCTTGTTGTTTGGAATGGTTACTTGGACCTCGGTGGAAAAGAAATTTGAGAAGATTATTTAAGTGTGGGATGAAGCGTTCTTGATGTTCTATTGGATGATATAACCCGAATGAAATTCCGAATATCGGTCTTCAAAGGAGCGTGAGTTTATGATAATGGTGTGCTTCTACGTGCACGGCTAAGGAAAGCTTGAAATAGAGCTTGAATCTGCTCATCACATGGATTTTGGGTTTGGGGAAGTGCCAAAGTCTCACTTTCAAGTGGCTCAATCTCTCTGATTCAAGTATTGGAAGCTTTGGTGGTTAAAGTTTTAGGAATGATGGCTTCTATCTTCTAGCGGGCTTTCGATATCCTTATCTCGTTTTGTATCATCATCTTCTTTAACTATATCATATTTTATCCTTGTAAATATATTTATCGGAAAAACCAAATACAAAAATATAAAACCAACAAAAAGAAAATAGAAAATTATAAAACCATTTAAAACCCATAAAAATCGGAAAATTTTGAAAAATACCAAAAATATGTTTTCCAAGACATGTCTTATGGTATCGATAACATCTACGGTCTTAGAAATGTCATTCAATAATTGCACGGGACCATAGATGAAGTTGGCGAGGTGTAAATATTATTTTCTAAACATGTCAAAATATTTCTGATTATTTGAGGCGTAACCCGCTCAAACTATGGCTGCGGTTACTTGAGGCTAACCGTGCTTAAAACAATGGTTTGCTATTATTTCAGATAGCAACCCGCTCTTCATGAAAGGAAAGTCTTTGCGCTAAACCAATTTTCAAACATTTCGTTGCACTTATCCTAAAACAAAAATGAGGAAAGTATGTCGAAGGACTTTGTTCCTACAAAATGTTTTTCGTCTAAAATTCTTGAGAAAAATATTTCTTTGTATTTCAAAATGGTGGAAAATGAGTTGCTTAAAATCAATGAGATTTGAGTTTTATAAAATTTGGAAACTCAATCAATGACTTGACACTTTTAAAATCTTTTATAAAATGAGTTATTGGTTGAGGGGAGAATGTTTTCAAATCTATATCTTCTAACGAGCTTTCTTAATTATCCTAATATGCTTAATTAAAAATGATGTTAACCTATGTTGAAGGACTAGGTGCCAAGGATATGATTGCTAGGATTAGATAATTAGAGTTTGATGAACACATTTTTCCCATATATTTAAATGATCTGATTGATATGTTGCATTGACTTTTATTTGTCGATTTTTGTTTGGGTGATGTCGACCACCATATATATGTATGTGTGTTCACTATATGCGGTATATTGGTTATAAGAATGTTCCTGCGGATCCCATAGATGAATATGATTGGATGCCGAGAAAGGAAAGGGTAACTATTTCTTGGGTTGACAAATGAAGAAACGGAGCTTAATTTGACTTCAATGGAAATTTGGCATAAATGCAACGTAAAGGTCTCACTGCATCTGCGGATGGTTTTCTTAATTGATTGAAGAAAGCGAGCTTAATTTGACCTCATTGGCATACAAAATGCAACATAAGAAGAAGTCTCCTGCATCGCAGCGATTTTCTTCCAACCCTACATCAATGAAGCTTTTAACCACCTAACATATCTTTGTGCAGGATAATCATTGATGATACCATTTTCTAAAACTTTGAAAAATATTGTTTTTGAAAATGGAAAAATATTGTTTTGAAAATATATTGGACTAAATTTTGAAAATCACCGGACTTCATTTTATCAAAACTTAAGTCACTCAATTATTGACTTCGGTCATCGATTGAGGGGTAGAGTGATTTAAAATAAAATATTTTCAAACGATATTTTTCTTAAAAGTTCGCTTTATGCGTTAATAAGTGGTGATCTAAAGATTTAATGTTATGTCATGGTATGATTTTTCTTTTGAATCAAGGTCTTTCAAAATGAAAATTTTTACGTTCTTGTTTGATTGTGAAATTGTTTTATTTTACTTAAAGATCTCTTAAAACAATCATACGTCTAATAATCTTTAATGTCTTAAAATGGTCCTTATATGTCATTTTTCAAAGTTAAATCAAGCCACGTCTTTCCCCAAAATCTTTAAATGATTTAAATCAATTGGGATCACAAATCTCAAAAGGTTTGAAATTTTGATCGGGGTAGAGATCGTGAGTTAAATCTCTTATCTGTTTAAATGGAATTGGTGTTAGTCCTTTAAAAGGCTCCACTCCATGTGCCAAGCGATTTCATACACAATGCACATGTTGAGGAGGAGGATTTATCAAAAACATGATGAGTATTTAAACCAGGCCACATATTCTCCCATGTTTTTCTAAACCTCATTAAATCACTTGGGATCCAAAATCTCAAAGGGTTTGATATTTTTGATCTGGGGAGAATTTGTGATTTAATAATGAAATTTGATAAAAGATGATCGTTTTGATTTAATTGTGCGGTGCTTTCTTATATGTGCTAAGCGCTTTCGAATCTCGAAGCACATATTGAGGGCAAATACACTATCGAGTCTGAAAGATTTTTAAAATTTATAAAGTACCTTGATTGAGTTTGCAAATGGTTTTATTAATGGATTTTGTGATCGTGGATGTGCTTCAAAGAACTCTTGCCTCTATGTGATAAAATGATTTCAAATATCCTATGCACATATTGAGGGGAGAATTTACCAAAGAAAATCAAATGGTTTTTAAGTAGGAAATTGTGATCAAGAAATTATTTCAAAGAAATTATTTCAAATAACTCTTGCCTCCATGTGCCAAACAATTTCAATATCATATGCACATGTTGAGAGGGAGCATTTCTAAATGATCAAAACTATTAAGGTACAAAATGCTTTGATTTTATATCACAAGTACCTTGATTGTTTTTCCAAATGATTTTTCAATTGGTTTCAAGGAAGAATGAGCTGTACCAAAAGACTGACCATTTTACTTTATGTATGGAGTTATAAGGATGGTTAGGTTAGGTATTTGTTCCCACGATCCCGCTAGAGCCGGAGGGATCTACCCGAGGACAATCCACTAGATAGTGTAGAGTCCTTAGGTATATTGAAAAAATGGAGAAAAGTGAGATATGGGAAGAGTGCGAGTGAGACAGAGCTAGTAATGGAATAAACCCAACAAGGTTCTAGTTATGAAGTCTCGGTAAGCACTGAAGGGGTGAAGAATGAAAAAGAATTGAATGTGAAAAAGGGTGAAAAGAAATAGCCCTCTATTAATTCAACCTTAGAGGCGGAAAGGGTTCAATTCATATGCTACTAGTGGTTACTAGGTAACTGCGGTATTGAAGACAAGTCGTCATGGACGGTGGCCTTCTTGCACTAAACTTCCCAAACCACTCAAGTTCCTCTTAAAAGGACTTGTTTCATTCTCACGGGGAACGGACATTATCTATCGACTTTCTCTTAGAGATTGTTGATATTGAAGAAGGAGACCCTCTCCCAGTCTCGGATAGGAACCAAATGTGCACTATTGAGTCTAGAGCCAAGAGATCATCCACAATATCTCATTAGGACACTAAATTCTTGAAGACTTGTTGTTTCACATAATGTGGAAAGTAAGAATATATTAAGAGTCCTACGCATTATCCTTGTGGTAATTGCCTGAACATCCGAGTGATATGTGACAATATTCACGATGAAGATGGAAAGCCTTCTAGAGCCAACATCAAACAAGCTCTTGGTGACATTTGAGATCTTTTCTAAAGATCAAACTTGTGACAACTGAATGAAGCGATGAGGCGATTCATTCGTGAATCTACCTTGATCCGGGAATGGAATTGACGAATACTTTTGGAAAAACGTTCGATGTGCAAACCTTCTTTTCTCTAGCACGTCGAATGTGTATTCATTTCAAATTCAAAAGTATCTCGATTGAAAAATACTTTTAGAAAAACCGTTCGATGTGCGAATCTCTTCTTTTCGCTAGCACGTCTAATGTGTACTCATTCTCTAATACAAAAAGTATTTTGATTGAAAATTGATCTTTCTCATAAAACCTCCGTCGTATTGCAAAACTCTTTCTTCAAGCAATATGCGATTGTTTTTCAAATCAATTTTTCATCAATCGGTGAATCTCAATTTTTGGTTCACTCATTCCGTGTTGTCTCTTTGAGGCGTTCGGTTTGAGAACAGCTAAGCAATGAAAACCTGTCAAGGAGATTCTTAGAATCCTACGATATCATGGCGGTACTTGTACTGATCAACGGGAACCAGGTGGTAGTGTACCTCAATCGCGAAAGTGATCAAAGACACTTCGTGTGTTGTTAATTATGCTGTTGTTTTGCGGTACATTTGGGCGATTGCGGTGATCGAGTGAGTCAATCAGCCGCATGCTCACTGCATCACACTTAATCGAAGAAATCATGGTGGTGCATATCTACATAACGGCTCGATATTTCTCTAAGATTACGCTTCTGGCTGCAAATATCATGAGCCAATAAAGCTTCCGCTACTCTGATGGAAAGATGTCATGATTCAAAAGTGTGAGCATGTCGGTCGAAAAGTCACAACTTCACATGATGGCAACACAATAAAGGGTGATCGATTTTGTAGGTGATGATCTCAATAAGCTCAGAAGATCATCAAAGATGTGGATCGATTAAAGGCCTCCACTAAAAGTACAAATGATGCGGACTATAAAGAGTCACTGCTTAAGCACAAAGATTGCGGAATTGAAGAATTGAAGTTTCTGAGCTCAAGAACAAAGATAAAATAGAATGCTAAGATTCAAAATGTAAAACATGGGGTGACCTCCCTTAGGGGAGATTGTTAGGAATTAGAAAATTCCATAGTGAAGAGTCGGTCACCCCAAATGTTATCTAGCTTAAGTTAGCTCGTAGACTTGTCGTTAGTTACGTTATTTAGTAGTTTATTTACTAGTTTGTAGCGTAGTATAGCTTAGTGCAACACCGTGGAGGAAGGACGGGTCTTTACATACTGATCCTGAGGCGATAGGAGGTCGTTATGTTTGTAACTATAAATACCCTTCCATGGAAGGGGTGGTGCTTTCAATCTAATATTCCATAATTTGTAAACCAAGTCTCTAGCTTGAACACCCAACTCTCTAACTTTCTCTCTCTAATGGCAAACATGTATTTTGATCATCCAAGAACACCCGAATCATCAACACAATAAATATTACGATCCTACAAGACGTCATGGACCCAGTGACGCACTGCACTTCAACTTTCCAAACCACTCAAGTTCCTTTTAAAATGACTTGTTTCATTCTCACGGGGAACCGACATTATCTATCAACTTTCTCTTAGAGATTGTTGATATTGAAGGAGAGACCCTCTCCCTAGTCTCCGATATAGGATCCAAATATGCACAAATTGAGTCTAGTGCCACAAGATCATCAATAAATCTCATTAGGACACTTTCAATGAAGACTTTCTGCATTATATCTTGAGTCGCATTATCCTTGTGGTATTGCCAAGAGTGATGTGTTTACATATTCATTGTGAAGATGGAGGCCAACATTTAACAAGCTCTGGTAGGTGGCATGTGAGATCTATTATACTGATCAACCATGTGACAAGCTGAGCGAGAACAATGGGGCGATTCAATCTTTTGAATCAATCACGGTTCAGGTTATGGATTGACGGATACCTTTGAAAAACCGGTCTTTGTGTTTTAAAACTCTTTTCATTAAGCACGTCGACCGTGTACTAATTTTTCAAATCAAAGGTGTTTTATGATTGATAATTGATTTTCATTAAAACCTTCGTTATATTGCAAAACAATTTCTATTGAGCAATACACGATTTTTTTTCAAATCTCTTTTCATCAATCGAGTGGGCGTAAATTCATTTGGTTCACTCACTCGTGTTGTCTTCTTTGAGGCGTTCGGTTTGAGAACGACTAGACAGCGCGAAACCCTCAAGGAAATTCTTCGAATTATACGATCCAGGCCGTGCATGTGATCAGGGGGGAACGTGGGCGTGTACCTCAATTCGACGAAAGTGATCAAAGACACTTCGTGCACTTATTGCTAACTATCTTATGCGGTACACCCGGCGTTTCGCGGCGTCAGAATGGGCGATCGATCCATAGCCGCATGCTCACACAACACATTCATATCAAAAGATATCATGATTGGTGCATCAATGTCTCTGATATTCTAACTCCATGCTTACTGCTATTGCTGCCAATATCATGAATCAACGAATGCTTCCGCTACTCTGATAAGAAGATATCATGATCCAGAATATGAGCATGTCGGTCGAAAGTCACAACATCACATAATACCAACACCACAATGGATGTATCAGAGATTTTCTATCAGTTGATGATCTCAAAAGGCATTTCATTATTATCGTGGATCATAAAGACCTCCACTTGGATTAACCAAACATGCAATGAGTGGAATCAATGACTCGAGCTTGAGCAAAGTACTACATCAAGAATGCAAGATCAATTGTTAATGTAATATCTGATTGTATTCATTGTCATTTTAGTATATGTTTGAGGTGACCTCCCTTAGGGGGAGATTGTTAGAATTAAATTCGAGGTGTATTAAAGAGTCGGTCACCTCAAGTATATGTAATCGTTAAGCTTCATAGTACTTTTATGTTAAGTAGTATTTAGTTTAGTAACACCGTGGAGGACGGACGGTCTTTACCCAGTATGCACTCCACCGTTGTGTGGCGTTTTATTGTAAGACTATAAATACTCTCTACCTTCCAAGGTAGAGAGTTGGAGCTCATAATAAGATTTTTCTTTCTCTCACTAAGTTCCCTAAACCTCTAACTTTCTCTCTCTAGACTCACCTTTATACGCCCACTTTGAGTTATGGTTTGATGTGTATGTGAAATCCAATATCCTACATAAATAATCTTCTCAAATTCCTTTTCCACTGAAGTCTGAAGTGATCCATACAAAAAAGCTGTCAAGAGACCACTTCCCCCAAGTAGATGAATTGATGCGGTCGGTCTCTTAGAATAGAGCTCACGAACGAATACACATATACGAAGACGAGAAACTTATACCATCGAAGTAGCAGATTAAGTCCAATAGCCAAAGAATAACCCCAATGTATACTTTTCTCTCCCTAAAAGAAAGTGTATGAAGCTCAAGAACCGAAGTACCCGAATGCCCAAAGAGAGAATAACCGATAACATTGAAGAAGCAGGCCGAATCACTGATTATCTCTGCGGATGACTGATAACGCTACACGCGTCGTTCGGGTCAAAGTAATTTCCTTTTCATCGAGCAAGTTTTTCAACACCCTAGGCAGTGAACCTAATCGTTGTAGTGTAGTATTAGGGTAAGCCACGGGAATTGATATCGTTCTCTAGGGGAATAGAAATGCTAGTGAGGAGTTACTACGCTAAGGTTGGGGTTGAGGAAGATTATTTTTTATCTTTTTATGTTTTTTAGGAAATGGAAAGGTACGAATCTCCGGGTTTGGATTTGGGGGGTTGGTATTTCTACCGATTACTCTATTATCTAATTATCTAATTAACTAAGGTGATGGTAGTCTATGTCTAATTATTGTGTGCTCGTATGATGTTTTAAAGATGTGTTTACTTAGGTCTTATTACTCCTTAATTATCTCCTATTGATGGTTGAATTGTCACGTCCTTATTCTTAATTGTGTTATGTGTCTAAGGTCGTAGGGTATGCGTTTATCCCTAAATCTTTGAAACTACCAAAGGGTCTCGTCTACAAAATCTCTAGGATTTATAAACTCTAACTCTAAGGTACTCTTTGGATGGTTTAGCCTACAACTACTCTAGGTGTTATAGTTTAAGGTTCACAAAGATTAATCAAGCATTAACTACACAACGAATGACCTATCGCATTACTAGATCATTAACAATTAAGATAAGAGACAACCAATCAATATTCAATAGTTAAGTTTCATATTCCCTAAGCAAACACACAAGTAAATTAGCCTGACATGGAGAACATGCAAGCATACACACAAATAATTGAAGACATAATTGAATTAATGAAGTAAAGTACTGATCTTGGTGTAAGATAGGGTTTGGAACCCTAAAATACGGTACAAGACAGTTCAGTTTAGGTTTTTACTCCAAAAGACTACTCTCTTAAAACTGAAAAATTCGAATTCTATATATAACATTACATTCGCGATGGCGTCACCTTATGATTTGTGACGCCGTCGGGTCGCCGTCATTAGGGTTTCGTCTTGGCCACGTTAGTCGACGGCGTCACCTTATGCTTGTGGACGTGTCCCTTCATCTCGGCGCGTGCGGATCAAATCTAGGTCGTCCGAGTTGCGACGGCCTACTCTTTTAAAGCACGACACGTCACTTTAAATAAGCAATTTGGCTCGAGCGTCACAAAGTGATGCGACGGCATCGCGATTAACACTGACGCCGTCCTTGTATTTGGTAGCTTGAGTGTCTCGATTCTTGACTTTGGCCATTTTCTTACGTATATCCACGCTTTTCGGTCCAAATAAGTGCCATTCCAGCAATTTGCCTTCAAGAGACCTAAAAAGTGAAAAGGAACGATATTAAGTAATAACGGATACAAAAGTGATCAAATAAGGGCTCAAACGACCCCTCAAAATGGTACGTTTTAAAACCTTATCAATGACTATCTCTGCGGATGTCAACTCTGGAATAAGTGATTATATCTTTGAATCACTGATTAAGCCCTCAAGTGAAAACAGTGGCGTCCCCAATGTACACAATCTCTCTCCCATGATGATTTCGATAGCATCGAAATCATCACACACTTGTGTACCTCTTTTATCTTCAGAAACTAACTCTTCCATCTCTTCCCCCACATAGTTGGAATAAGAACACTAGAAGCCACGAGTCAAACACTGAGTTTCTCTGCGGTCATGAAATTTGTCTTCCTGGGATATCTCCAATCACTTAGAAGAATTAAGTTCGTCGAGTGTACTCGTTGTGCTTTTATATGTGTGTCTCCTTCCCCCTTGCTGGTTTTGACACTTGAGAATCAGCAACACATTGTAAGCCCATGTACTAGAAATCTTTTGAGAAGAAAAACTTTAAGTCTTTGTGAGAATCAACTTGCCGAAGTACAGTGTGAGCAAGTCTAATTGGGGATTAAATCAGACATTTCACCCTCCCCAATTAGTGCTCTCCCCTAAACCGACAAGCTATTTGATAAATTCGGATCTTTAGATCGTTAAATACAACTCGTCTTTAGTCTTCTATGTAGCGAAAAATGTAGAACCGACGTAGACTTCGACCTTCTTCAAGATTGTCCAGTTGGGGAATAGAAAGTCAACATCTTCTTCTTACCAAATGCATTCCCGTTAACTTATATATATAAAATCCCCTTCCAATCCTCCCAATCAAACAAGAACAGAAAGATGTTCATCAAGGAAATCCGCCTCGCAACTGGAAGCACTTTGTCATTAATCATATCAGCCCGTGTGAAGATGTCAACCAACGGCTCTTAGAAGAAACTTCATGTGAAGATGACCCGATAAGAAGAAGCTCGGTTCTTACATGAGTTTGGATCCGTTTGACCATTTATTCTCATATATCAATCATCATGCAGTATTTTCACACTTCTTCTCCCCCTAAAGAATTGCATACGGTGTTGCCATTCTTGACTGAGTAATTGAACGTCATCCAAATGTAGTCTATTCACACTTCTCCCCCTTCAAAGGTAGCATATGATGTCGCGATCGTCATTATGATTGAGCAAGTGGAATAAGAAGACAATCAACGAAAGTTCGGTTCACTTGATGAGTGAAGCGCTTGGAAAAAGCATGAAGCATGTTGATGAGAATGGTCATAATAAGAAGATTTCTCTTCTTCCGAAGATAATGCGCACTGAAGCGTACACGTTTCTTTTCTTTAGAGAACGAGGCTTGGACTGTTGTGTTCTAACATCATTATCTCTCTCTTTTCTATCCCTCTTGGCAAACTTGTTTTCAATCCCATTATCATTCAGTAGGCTTTTTGTCATGACAGCTGATGGAGAAAACCCAATATGATGAATTTGACCTTGAACTAAATTAACCCAAACTTGTGACTTAAACTTGCACATATCAAACAAAGAGCGGTGCTGATTTCCATTAGAATCTCTAAGTACTCTCTAAGTACTCTATACTCTTCAACCAACCAACCATCAAGTATAAGATGTACATCACCTCTTGAAAATCCACAATTGAATGTGACACTGAGCACTACAACGTAACTCCTTAAAGTGATAGTTATTTTGTGGTGGTAAGAGTCCAATTCCCCAAAGTGGTAAAAGAAAAGGAAAAAGTCACCCAACAATAACTAGATTTCCAAGTCTTCGTTTTTTGATAATAAGCTTGAACAAGGATCTTGAAGAATCTTCATCCAACCATCCCCGATACCTTCAGATACTAAGTACACTCACCCGTGATATTTCACTTCAACCTCAAATAAATAATATTGAATTGCCGTTGTCATCTTCTGGTTAGCTCAAATCTAGCCTCCTTTGACGTTTTAAGTGAACTATGATAATGGTTTCATCCCGACCATGGTTAAAAGCACATAACCCCGTAAAACTATGTAATAACCAAACTGCCATGACAAATATCCAAACACACATCCAATTCATGAAGTACACCCTTTTATCCCTTCTTTGAAGTAGAAACTGTAGCACCAGCATCAAAAAAGATCCTGAAATACACTTTCCTTTCTCCAGGATGGTTCCATCATTACGGGATTTTAAAATTCTATGGTTTAAACCGAGAAATAGTTTCTTTCGCCGGATTTTACAAAACCAAGAATAAACCGTAAGATAGATCTGGAAACGCACTTTACAATTACCAGGATGTTTCCCTTGTCACGGGATTTTACAAATCTATGATTTAAACCGACAAAATAGGTTCTTTCGCTGGATTTTACAAAATCAAGACAAAACCGTAAGCAATATCAGCTTGAATGTTTTATGACAACTTTGGTTTCGGTGAATATTGTTTTTCGAGGAACATGTAGCGGTTCATTAGTGGTTCATTCTCCAAAATCAACAACATCATCAACAATTCTTTACCCATATGTAGACAACTTCACAAACCATACTAAGTCGAGTAGTATACACTACTTCCCCCTGAGATTGACCGTAAAACATCAAAAAGTACACGATTCTCCCCCATGATGAATTCGAACTTTAGGAAGCATCATTAACATGTACGACCATTTGCACGAAAAGTTCTTGTCATAAGCAAACATCTTGAAAGATCATGACTGACGTTGAAGATTCTTGAAAGATTTTGCTTAGACTGTGAAGTATCATTGACATTCAGTGACGTCGAATATATCATGAGAATTGTTGATCACATCTCAACCTTTCAATCCATTGGTAAACACATCATTCACGTATTCTGACGGCTATTGTAGTGACCGCATGGAGAAGTAAACCCGATATACCAAACTTGATCATGAAGTAGAATTCCCCAGATTTGTTACTTAAACTTGTACTAATCTTCGTGAAAAATAAACGGTGTACCCAATGTACGAAACCTCTTGACATATTCTCAACTGCGTGAGACACCGAAGTGATAGCTACGTTGTGGGTTAAGCGAGAAAGAATCACAACCGTAACTAAATAGTCAAGTCTTTATCACACTCAATAAACGCTCAAACAAGTCATCTTCGCGAAAGGGTAGAAAGAAAGAAGACGAAATAAGTAAATGCGCTCGGAAAACCTCACTTCAAATCCAACTAAGAAATACCGTCCAAACAACCCCGTAGTCAACATTGATCAATCATTGATTCAAGCCGTAACTTAATATCCTTTGTGAAGATGTATGTACCAAAGTACCAAACCTCATCGAATCTCATCATCACACCAAATCTCATCATCAAAAACTCATTATCACAAAACATTGACAAGTCTCATATCACAAATCTCATCGTCAAGTCTTTTTAACACATCTCATAGAAACAATCCAATATTGAGAAGCCCATTTTTCCGTCATCCAAATCCAAACCATCTCACAAATTACACAAACCCGGTCCAATGAAAATTATCAAAACGCACCCTATGGTCCAAATAAAAATCCCATCGACACACAAAAACGCACACTTGATTCAACTAAGGCCCATATCCAGTCTTAATTCAATGGAAGTTTAATATAACGCATATCCAATGCAAGTTCAACGAATTTAATATCCGGTATCAATGTACAAAATGCTGCCCATGACTTAATCTCCAATCCAATCAGTGATAAACATATGATATCACTAAAACCACATATGATAAACATATGGTATAAACGTAAAACAGGCTCATAATGGTACATTCCGAAAAAAAAGCAATGATAGTTCGACGGCCCATGTTAAATTCGTTTCTACCCACAAGATCAAATCCAAATACACGAGGCCCAACATAATGAAATCACACGATCCATATCACCATTCCAAGCCCACATTCTAAACCGGTATAATACCCTAATAAATTGGGATATAAAGCACGTAACACATAGCTTTACCCTAACAACACACAAACCCTAAACTTACTCTATCCGCCCCCATATAATCTCAGATGCAAATCTCCCCAGAAAAAAATCCTCGTGTGAGCAGTCAAGTGAAATATCATCTAACCCTAATCCTTCTCACATTATTATGTACGCCTCTATCCCATCTCTGAATAATTCAGATTAGATTACAAATCACATCATCAAGCCCTAAACTCTAAAACAATCCGCCACTTATGATGAAGAAACGGATCATCAAATCATTATGTCCTCGCCACAGGGTTGGCTCGAGGGATTAGATGGCCACAGGGATGGCAAGAGGCTTGGATACATTAACACAGGTAGGTTATCTTTCGGTCCTTAATGTAATAGAGTCATAAACGAATAAAGAAAAATGATGTAACATGGTTGTTATACTCATTTCTTAAATTCGAATATTATCACAACAGATTTTATCAATGATGATTAAGTACTTTTGTGTTTATGGACACTTGGTCTAGAGGAGACACGAAATAACAAAAACTGAGATCGATCCCCTTTTTTTCATTTAGTTCCAATATGAACACGAAGGGAGGATGATAACACTCTTGTTATTGTACTATCCTTCAAAGATTCAAATATTACATGAAGTGAAGGCTTCGAAAGGATCGATGATGGATTAGTTTTATTTCGTGTTTGAGGCTCTTGATAGTCTTGGATGTTTTCATTTTGAGAACCACAAATGAACAACTGAGATCATTTAATCTTTATACCGTAATTAGTTTTTGTTAAACTAGAATAAAAGATGGGTTTAGAATATGTTTAGTGATGAATCAGATGTTGACTTATTGTTTGAATGTGTTGTCTTTCAATCTAGAGTTATTGTTGAATCTGGTTGGTTTGGTTTTGGGTTTCCAACAAATTGTGTCATTTATGTGGTTCATACAAATAGCAGTAACGGATTGTTGATTTGAGATTTGGTATTTTTGGTTAGCAACATGAATCTTTCTTCTATGCACCTTCAAATCTGTTAACTAAACCGCATAAAATCATTAACAAATTGCTTCTTTTCATTTTTCATCTCAAATCGCTTCGAGCTTTAACCAGTTTGATAAGTCGCTTAGTAAACCAATGCGTCAAAACGCATCAGTTGAGACACAAGTCGCTTTTAAAAAAAAGGACAAGTCACTTTCAATAAAGGAGAAGTTGCTTTCAATGTTGTGACAAGTCGCTTATAAGAAAATGACCACAACTCGCTTTTTAAGTACACTAGCAGACAAGTCGCTTTAAAGAACACCAGCAGCAGACCAGAAACATCATAAAAACAACAGCTTCAATACAGAACCAGTAAAACCAGAAACATCATAAAAACAGAACCAGTAACAAAAACCAGCTGATTCAATACAGAAACACCATAAAAACAGCAGCAACAACATATCAATAAACAACATCAAACTGCATCAATGAACCATAACAAACCGTATGAATCATCAAATGCAACACAACCTGGGCTCTGATGACAATTGTAGGATAGTATATTTTATGTTGTTTAGATGATTCGGGTGGTCTAGGATTGTGATTAAACAAGTGAGCCATTTTAAAGAGAGGAAGAGAGTAGAGAGGGTGTTCTAGAGAGAAAAACAAAAACAAATGTAAGGTTAGATTAATGAAAAGCACCACCCTTCCCTTAGTTGGAAGGGTATTTATAGTTACAAACTAAACGACCTCCTGATGGCCTATGGATCAGGTATACAGTGGGTAAAGACCCGTCCTTCCTCCACGGTGTTACTCTAAACTATTCTACGCTACTGACTAACTAATTAACTACTAAATAACGTAAACAACGACAAGTCTACGAGCTAACATATGCTAGACCATTATAGGGGTGACCGAAACTTTCACATGGAATTTCCAATTCCTAACAATACCGAAAGAACATTTCTTAGGGTTTAACTTCATGTTGATGGCGCGAAGCTGATCAAAGGTTTCCTTTATGTCGGAGAGTAGGTCTTCCTCCGTTCTGCTTTTGATGACCATATCGTCTACGTATGCTTCGAGGTTCCTTCCTATTTGCTTGCTGAAGGCCTTGTCCACTAGCCTTTGATAGGTGGCACCTGCATTCTTCAGACCGAAGGGTATCTTTTTGTAGCAATATACGCCTTTTCCTGTAAAAATGGCTGTTTTCTCCTCGTTTTCTTCTGCCATCTGTATCTGATGGTAACCTTTGTAAGCATCCAGAAAATACTTCAATTGGAACCCTGATAAGGACTCCACCTTTCAATCAATTTCTGGTAGAGGATAACAGTCCTTTGGACAGGCTTTGTTGATGTTGGTGAAATCCACACACATTCGCCATCCTCCATCATGCTTCTTAACCATCACCGGGTTGGCTACCCAGGTTTGATACTTCACTTCCCTGAGTATGCCTGCCCCTACAAGTTCGTCCACCTCCTTGCAAGTTGCTGCGTTCCTTTCTGGTGTAAGGCTTCGGCGTTTCTTCTTGATAGGCTCTATGTACTTGAACTCGTTGAGCTTGTGTTCGGTGCCGAAGGGCTTTCCATCTATGATGAGGGTTCTAGGGACCCCCGTCATATCAGAGTATGTCCATGCAGAGACATCTGTGTTAGCCCTTAATAACTTCTCCAATTCTGCCTTAAAGGTGGCAGGGAGTTGCTTTCCAATGACCACCGTCTGTTTCGGATGTAGGTCGTTTACTACGATACGCTCTTCGGCATCAATGAAGCTGAGTATATCCTTCGGAACTTCTTCAGGATTTTGTCTGACCCTTTTCCCTACATATGTAGGCTTCTTCACGCTGTAGCTAGAGAATACCGTTCCAATACCGTAGGGTGTTTGGAATTTGATCGCGGCATGTATGGGGGAGACAACGATACCCATTTTCTGCATTGCGGTTCTCCCTATCAATAGTTTGTAGGGATATTCAGACCTTACGATCGCGAAAACCAGGGTTTCTATTCTTTTTAGCCTTCCTTCTCCAATCGTTACCTCCAGAGGGACTTCTCCCAGAGGCCATGAGTGTTCCCCTGAGAGTCCTACCAAAGGTATCTTCGAGTCTACCCTCTTCGACCGTATCGAAGGCTTGAGCTTTAGAAAAAAATGCTCATAGATGACTTCGCAGGAGCTTCCGCAAGTAGGATTTATTTACTTCCCTGTTGGAGATTAAGACTTTGATGACCACGGGGTCATTCGAGAGAACTCTACCAGTAATCGAAGGGAATGTCAGTTCCCCTACCCCGCATAAACCTTCCTTTGCTGCTTTTCTCTTTAAACCAGAATCATCCTTGTGAACCATGAGGAATGAAGCCTCGACGGGCGTAATATCTTTCCCCAACTGTGTGTCGGAGATCTTTTCTTTACCTTTCTTTATACCCTTCACCAAATGTCCCAATTGGCCAGACTTCACGGCCTCTTCTATCTATTTTTTAAGCTCTCGGCAACTGTTGGTGTCGTGACCATAATCTTCGTGGAAATAGCAGTACTTGGATGTATCCCTGCTTCTACCTTTACCTGCCAACCGAGGGGGAGGTTCGAAGGCCTTCGCAGCCCTTTCCGTAGCAAGTATTTCCCTTGGAGATTTAGACAGATTTGCCAAGAGTCCATGGTTAGTGTTTTTATTCTAGGGTGTGAACCTGTCCCTGCCTTTGTGTCTATTTTTGGACCCTTCCCATGAAGAGTGTTTCGGGAACTTGCTATGACTTTCTTTGCTTTCGATCGGAGCCCCATTAGTAGCTACCTCTTTAGCTTTGATCCAGGTGTATGTCTTCTCCATTAAACTCTTGTAGGTTGTGGGAAGGTCAGTGGATTAGAATTCCACCATACTTATGTTTCGCAGGTCATGCACAAAACCAGAGATGCACTGGTCTTCGTGCAGACCCAGAATCTGCAAGGTGTCATCAGTGTATCTAGTAACGAAAGCCCTAGTGCTCCCGTTTTCCCTTTGTTTGATGTTGTGCACTGTTAAATGAGTCCTTGTGAACTTCTTCTGTTGGCTGAAGTGTGATCTAAACGTGGCCTTGAGGTCATCCAAATTCACTATGCTACCTGCTTTTTGCCCATTCCACCATATACGAGCGGAGTCTCGCAAGGTATATGTGAACATGTGGCAAGCAACCGGCATAACCCATTTATGCATTCTAATAGCCCCTTCGAACAGATGTAAGAAATTATCCGGGTCCCCCTTCCCATCATACGTACCAATGTGTGTGGGCATTTTCAACCTGTCGGGTAGAGCGTAGTCTTTTATCCATCTTACAAAAGGTGTCGTGGAACCCATGGGCTCCGAATAAAGGCAGTTATAAGGTGGCATGTAAGTGGGGACAGTGTTGTATGGGTTATGGTTCGGAGGTACTCCGACAGGATTCTGGTTAGCATAAGGAGCGTAAGCAGTAGGTATAAATTATGGATGGTTTCCTACAGGGTACGGAGGGTATTCCATGGGTTACCTGTATGGCATGTTCTCGTAAGGTTGAGGAAAGCTACGGTTGCTAATCTGCCCATTATGAGGGAGATAGACCCCATGGGGATAAGATTGAGTCTGAAAAGGAGGGTACATACCATGAGGAGGAAGATTTCCTCCCCCATTCAATTGAGGTGGATTGCCTTCTACGCCAGATGTGTGAGAAAGCTGCAACGGAACCCCTGCTTCAGTTCTCCCCAAGTGGGCTGCCAAGAGTGGTGGTAAGTTAACCTCCGTAATCTCCCTTCGGTGACTCCTTCCATTGGAGCCTTCCATCATTCCTTCCCTTCTTGTCGGAGCCCTCTCCGGAACATCTTCGAAACCCACCGATCTTCCACTCGGCCTTCTACTTCCCGGAGACCCTATCCTCAACACTGAGCGTGTAGCCCCAGGAGCCGAGGGCCTAGTCTCCATCTCTATCTCTTCGTCATACTCATCACTAGAGTATTCCAACTCCCTTCGGATCTCTACGTTCCGAGTCTGCCTCCTTCGAGCCCTTAATAAGGACTCCAGTGCTTCGAGGTTAGCTTCGACGAATGCAGGACTGATAACTGGTTAGGGGTTGGCTGACGTCGAAGCATGGTTGTTGGGAGTTATTTCTGGGTGATATCGTGTGGTGAAATTGGACGCGGTTATGTTGGGAAGGTTGTTAGGATCGTTGACTGGGATTGGTGTCAAGGTCGAGAAACCCGGAGGGGGATCTTCCTTGATTCATGCCGTAAAAGTAGTGAGTGTGATTGACTGGTTATAAGTTTAGAATAATGAGACCAATTGTAGCAGGTCCCACGGATGGCGCCACTGATTGTACAATAATTCGTACGAACAGGCCTTCGATGGTGATCGAAGGGTATGAGGGGTGATATGCTTTCGCCAAACTTGTAGCCAATCTGCAATAAGAAATAGTAGACACTTCGTTAAGTGATTGCGCAAGGGTTGGACCCTGCGAACCACCTCTGGCATGTGAGTAAGTATGTGATATGTGTTGTAAGTAATGTAGAGTATGTGAAATGCTGTGTTGAGTGAACATACCATTGAAATGACTCGTCCCACCTATTTATAGATAGAGAAATAAGCTTGGAGAGTGTTTGCACACGTTTCGGAGATCATGGGGGCGTCCCATGATTTGTGATAACCGCTAGGGCTTCATCCCCACTCTCTTTGTCTTGGCGGAGAAGCTAAGGAGATAGTGGGAATGTGGGGGAAGACCAAGTCAATATTCTCCTTTGTCTTAGTGTCTTTAAGGTAAGACCCCGAAGGGCTTAGGCCTTTGGTTGGCGAATTCCCAACTGGTAACCATATCAATGATGAATGGTTTTACGCCAAAAATGACATAGGAAGATAGACTTGGTCCTTCGTTATGTAAATTCGACTGATGCCGAAGGGGAGTCCTTCGACTTGATCGGAGAGTACGTCATCATTAGGCATCTTAGTTTTCATTTTTGAATGATGTAGACCTCCCTACCTAACAAATGGTATAACGCATTTCCCACAAATATCTTGTTTCGTTTTATATGACAAAGATTTGTTCGGCTAAGTCGTTTTTAAGTTTCAATGTCAAAGGGATGGTACGGGACATAAAAAAGTCTTAAGTACAAATGAAACATCCAACAAACTTCACATTAGCTTTCCTAAAGGTCTTAATGGTATTTAAAGCCTTTTGAACTATAAAGACAAAGATGGAGTGGGTCTCAACCCTTTGTCAGCAGTCATAATATTTGATTGCAATATTCTTGGCGTAGAATTTACACACAATAAGGCTATTGACTTAACAATGCCTTAGGTTCTAAAAATTATAACGCGTTGATAAAGGACGTATAAGAAGGCATATTCAAAATACAAATGAAGGGTATAACCCTCCGTGCATAATTACCAAATGGCTGAAGCCTAAAATCCAACAAAGGTCGTAGCCTAGATAGAATAAAGATAAATGTTTTATAAAAACATAACCATTAAATTGTCTTAAAGGGTACTGATGCGCGTATAATGCGTTCGGGGTCAAAGGAAACTTCATTTTCCTCGAGCAAGTTTTTCAACACCCTAGGCAGTAAACCTAATCGTTGTAGTGTAGTATTTGGTAAGCCTCGGGTGTTGATATCGTTCTCTAGGGGAATAGGAATGCTAGTGAGGGATGTACTACGCTAAGGTTTGAGGTTGAGGAAGATTATTTTTTATCTTTTTATATTTTTTAGAAAGCGAAGGGTAAAATCTTGTGGGTTGTATTTGGGGGTTTTGGTACTTCTACCGATTACTCTAGTTATCTAATTATCTAAACTAAGGGGTAGTCTATGTCTATTTGATGTATGCTCGTCTGATGATTAAAAATGTGTCTACCTATATACTATTACTCCCTAGTTATCTTTTATTGGTGGTTGAATTGTCACGTCCTTATTCTTAACGCGTTGTGTTTTCTAAGGTCGTAGGGTATGCTTTTATCCCTAACTCTTTGAGACTACCTTAAGGTTATTGCCCACAAAATCTCTAGGATTCATAAACTAACACTAAGGTTATCTTTGGATATTTAGTCTACGATTCCGCTGAGTGACTATAAACTAAGGTTCACAAAGATTACTCAAGCATTAAAAATACAACGATGACCTACTTTAATCCTAAGTCAATTACAATTAAGATAAGAGACAACCAATCAATAATTAATAACTAGGTTTCATAGATCTAAGCAAACACACAAGAAATTTAGCCAGACATGTTAAACATGCAAGTATACACACATACAATCGAAGACATAATGAAATCAATGAAGTAAATTACTTATCTTGATGTAAAATAGGGTATGAGAACCCTAAGATACTGTCCAAACCGGACCAAAATCGTTTTAGGTTTTTACTCCACAAGTCTACCTCTTAAAATTCTAAAAATTCGATTTCTATATATAATTTTACAACTGCGACGGCGTTACCTTATAGTTGGGACGCCATCAGATCACCGTCATTAGGGTTTCGTCTTGGCCAAGTCATCATTGGGACGGCGTCACGTTGTGGTTGTGACGTCCTCAGTCTTTAGTAGTGACGTCGTCTGAATCTGGATCTATGCCGTTTGAGGAGAAAAGTCTTTGTGACACCCTTACTCTTCAAAGCCTGACGCCGTCAGGTGCAAATTAGCAAAATCGCTACTGAGTCGTCACAAATGCAATTACATAAAGAAGGACGGCGTCGCCCTCTGTTTGGGACGCCTTCAGGTGTAATTCCAGCAGCTTGAGTATCTTGATCTTGACTTAGCCATTTTCTTCACGTATTCATTCCCTTTCGTTCAAAAACGCATCATTTCAGCATTTTGCTTCCAAGAGACCTAAAAAGTGAAAAGGAACGAAATTAAGCAGTAACGGATATAAAAGTGGGCGATTAAGGGCTTAAATGACCCTTTAAAACTGTACGTTTTAAATCCTTATCAAATATCCCTACACTTGGTATTTGCTTGTCCTCAAGCAAATGTGCTTTTGGCCAATCAATTTATAAGCTAGGGGGCATAAAGCATTGGTTTAACATAATTCACAACAAGTAAAAGCACTGCAATAGTCATAACAAGCACAGAAATTATATACTAGCACCTCACAAGTGGTGTTTGGATTCTCTCATCTCTCGGGTGTATATGAAATATAGTAAATGGAAGATAAACACTCATTAACCGGTCATAGTACATAGATTACCATAGGCTTGAGACTAGATCAAACCTCCATCGCTCTGGCGTAAGCACCTAGGAACAACTATCTAAGAGGTCATTTAAAGCGTTGTAACGTTAGGCTTACGGTAGGGAAACAAAGGGTTTGGTTGGATAGGCGATTTAGTGGTGGCAAGTCAAAAATCTTATGTTAGAAGCATGAAAAGAATGGCGTTTCTAAGGCAAGACTCGACTCACTAAACTCTAGATAAATTTGAAACAAACAAACATAAATATAAATATAGATGTAAGATGGTAGCACGTATGTGTTTTTTTTTTTTTTTGACACTCTTTTTTTTTGAATTTTTTTTTTTTTTTTTTTTTTTGTTTTTGCATACACTTTTACTCTACCATCCTCTACGATAACATCAAAATATAAGGGATTTATAGGAGCATCCCTACACTTGAGTTTTTATTACTCTAACACTAATTTGACCCGAATTGAAAAGATCAAAACACTTGGAGTACATTATTACGTAAATAAAGATAATTTGAATTTAACGTTCTTTCCCGTCACTCCATTAAATTTAACTTTACCCATGAGTCCCAATCATCCCAAAACTGTATACAAAAGATATGACTCGACTTAGCAACCATGCAAGTAACTAGATAATTGAACTAAGGGTTTAATATGATAACAATAATGCACTAAAGGTGAGTGCATACAAGGTAGGCTAAGGCGATTTGGGTGTACATTTGGGGGTGGATTTTAAACAATGCTCTTCATTGATATTCCGGAAAACCGAAACATCACGAGAACCGCGAAAAGGATAGGCTCTGAGGGGTTAACTAGGGGTACTGTGTACTAAAGATGAGTACAACGCAAGGGTGTGGGGGAATTATTCGACCGATGTGGAAGAAGTAATTATAATACGGGTATCAAACAAGGGTTATCCTAATGCCTCTTATCATTTAGTCATTCCTAACAACATAAGTGTAGTCTCACTAGCGATCTCGGAATGCATCACAAAACAAGTTCTAGAATCTATTATACTACCGGTACACTCTCGAAGCATTAAAGGTGAATGCTTTAATTCCTATAGATCTAGGGGCGAACCTCACATTTTTTGGGTGAAATTTGAGTGGTAAAGGGTTTTTGTGCTTGTCATATAACTCCTATCCATGAGACGCTTTATTAAGACTAAAGACCCACCCTTACATGTCATTAAAATTATTAAATTTGGCGCTAAAATTGCCCTAAAAATATCTCTCATGGTTTATTACACAAATGAAATAGGACAAGACAAATGATCAAGGATAAGCATAGTTTCAAAGTTCCCATTTTGTTCTCCCTCCCTACACTTAAACTGAACATTGTCTCCAATGTTCCCCGAAAGTATCAAAGTTATGATAACGGAAGGTAATTAAAAGAGAAAGAAACTAATAATCCCCTGATTAGCTCGGTAGGATCCGTGTGAAGTAGTGGTTAGATTCTTTCCAAGAAGAATGTATACGTGATAAGCTCCATCCAATGTTATGTTTCTTCATCTTGATAAATAAAACCTGCACACTTTAAGAAAATAGACGAAACCTTCGTGTGAAATCAGCGGTAAAACTATATATGACTCTACTAAACTAGGATATAATGCTTGTGGAATGGATGTTTGCAGATTTTCTGGAAAATTAAGACCTGTGAATTTCCAAAAATTTATAAGTAGCACAGAAAACGAGAGAAATTAAATAAGCTGTTTCGGCTCCTCCTAACGTCGTCAGGTTGTAGTCCTGACGCCGTCAGGTTATCCTAGTCTGCTGCGTTTTTCTGGAAAAATTACACCTTTAAAATCCGGAAAAATTCCTGCAAAACATCCATTATGACTCGATACAAGCATTTGACTCTAACAAACACACATATATATCATTTTCAATAATCGTAGCTCTCATGTTCACGTTCTTTTAAAAACGCGTGTAATCTTTCCTACACTTATCCTTTTTGTAAAATACCTTTATATGTAATTAAGACGAGGTTAAAGACAAAATAAATCATTTTCACAAATTCAAAAATGAGAACAAACAATAATGAAAAGATATATGACACACAAACAAGCAAACAATTAAGCATGGGTTGCCTCCCACGAAGCGCTTTTCTTTATCTATGAGTCTTGTAGCTAGACTCGAAGTCGTGCTCCTACGTGACTTCATTTCCGTCACCTTCTTTCTCATGACGGTCTCTATTGGGGTTTTCCATGTTATAGTAATGCTTTATTATGCATCTTTCTAAGAAGTCATCTTCTCCCCAATCGGTTCTATATTCCGGTCCTAGTTTCAAGCAATCCTTACAGAACCCAAAAATCTTATTCATCAGATAATCTACTCCTTTCTCCTTATCCTCCTCATTCCTATAGTAGGCCGATAGCTTAAGTTCCTTTTCATCATTGGATAATGATGAAAATTTCTCAATCTTAAATGGAATTTGGTAAGCTACGTCATCGGTCTCATCCTTGAATCAAATTATTCCTAACGACGGATCATAAGTCATCTCGGTGTTTTCTATGAAAGGCTCTCCTAGAATTACGTGGGACAAGCTAGGATCTATGGCCGTACTAATATCCTCCACAATTATGAAATCCGTAGGGTACATGAAATTACCTACATAGACGGGCAATCCCTTAACTCTACCATGAAAATTACAACTAACCCTAGGATCATCGGGGTCTTACCTATTTGGGATAGGTTTCTTCATTACCCAATTATAGTAGGTGCTATTCATGATGTTTATTGGGGACTTGCGATCAATGTAGGCCTTTGCCATGAAAAGATGTCCTATGCAACATGGTATGTTGAGATTCCAAGGGTTCCCAAATTTGATCCGAGGGATTTTCCTAACATACATGTCACGAAGGTCGAGTACTAAGTGTGGGTGGCGAGAGAGTTCCTCTTCCGTAGGAAACCTATTGAAGTATTCATCACCTGCTTCATTGGTCGATTCTTCCTTAGGAGTTTCACTAACCTCAAGTATAGTCTCATGGTTTGTTTCGTCACTAGTCCTATTTGGTTTCACTAGGGTGATGGTATTGACGAATTGAACGTGCTTGGCTAACTTACTTGGGTCCTTAATTTTCACAACGGAAGCTTCGGGAGAATGAGTCGAGATGGCATTAACCTTTTCGGTGATCTTCCTATCACTATTGGTCATGGCTTTTAAAAGGTTATCTATCTTCCTATCCATCTCGGCTTGTTGTTGGTTAAAGCGGTCCGAAAGCTTGGCTATTTGAGCTTCTTGGGATGTAACTAGGTGTTGCAATATCCCTTCTATGTTTTGTTGGCTAGGGCCGGGGGACCATGGGGAATCATTAGAGGTGAATTCTTTGGTTTGTCCCCGATTGTAGTCGGGTTTGCCCCTCCATGCTTCTCGGGCTTCATTGAAAGTCCTAGGTCCGGGTGTTGTGGGGAATTTTCCTCCCATTCCATTGGTACGCTAGGATGCGTAGTCAACGGAAGCTTGTTCGGGGAGTGTCGTGTAAGTATGAGTGTCATGGGGACCACTACATAGCTCACACAAGGAAGAGACTTTATTCACTTAGCGTGAAGACTTAGGATTCTTGTAGGAGCTCATTAGGAATTTGACTTGATCTTCAAGCTCGAGAATCCTACGATCGGAAGTTTGTGAGTCAATGGGAGGCAAGGAGATTTCCTTGACGGTTTTGGGCAACTCACGGGGGTCATTCCAAATTTCGTTGTCATAGAGCGCAAGGTCCTCTATTTTACCCCAGGATTCTTCCACCGTGAGATCACTAAGTTTGCCACCGGCCGCTTGGTCGATGGATTGCTTAGTTGAGAAGTTGACATGATTGTAAAAGATTTGGACTTGAAGCCAAAGATCGATGCCGTGATGAGGGACTTTACGGAGCAAGTCCTTGAATCGAGTCCATGCCTCGTAGAGAGATTCACCTTGACGTTGTTGGAACATCAAGATTTCATTCCTAAGTTTGGTAGTTCTCCCTGGTGGGAAAAATTGGGCAAGGAAACGAGTGGTGAGATCATCCCAACTTGAGATGGATCCGGTGGGAAGTCGCTCAAGCCAATTACTAGCTTGGTCCCTGTGACAACTCGTAATTTTAGGTCATTTCCCAAATTTACTATTCATCTCGGGAATTTACTATTCATCATTTTACTATTCATCATTTTTTAAGTCGATTTAATATTTTGAGAGGTTATTTCAAAATTTTACTATTCACGAAACACTATTCATTCCCGAAGAAAAATCACTATTCATGATTCACTATTCATCATTTTTCGTAAACTAGGTTTACGAGTATCAAATACGCGTAACCTTGACGGTTAAGCTGCGTATTCATGAAACATCATTGAGAACACTACATATAAACTAGAGTTAGTCTACATATCATCAGTAACATCACTTTCATGTTAGTTCATGCATGGGTTTGCATATTTCATTAACGTATATTTATTTATTAAATAAACGCTATCACACGATCATTTATTTTGAATAATTGATCCGACACTTCCAAAAATTATCCTAATATATTTTTATACTCATTTTAAGACTATAAAAATTATATTATTAGTTTACCCGATGTTTTGAATTTATTTTGTATATAAATTGTTATATATATATATATATATATATTTACGACGGTTTTCGTAAATTCAACTCGATAATTATTTATTCACTCAATTCTTGCGAGAAATGTATTTTCATAATTTTTATGACTTCGATATATTTTATTTTGTTCCGTTAAAATCGATTTCTAGTTAACGCTACACTAAATACCTAATTATATTTACAAAATACACATTATACTTACACTTAAATACCTTTAACTCATCAAAATACACAAACCCTCCCCATATATATCCTTGGCCGGCCCCCCCCCCCCCCCCATGAGTCACCATTTGTTTTGTAAAAATCCTATCCAAATGTACACATACACATTCTAGTTAGATATTTATCAATACTAGATATTATCCTTATCAAACACATACACAACACATAATTCAAGGTGAAAAGTGAATGAAAACTCTCTCATTTCCTCTAAAAAATTCGGCCAAGCCAAGAAACAAGAAGAAACAAAATTATTTTTCAAGCTTCACGTATTAATCAAGTCTTAGTAGTAATCTAGTTAGGGTTTTGAAATAAAAACCTCAAGATTATTAAGTTTTCTTGCTCAAAAATCCCTTCATCACTCAAGTAAGTGTTCTAATGATTTTTTCCTAATCTTTCATACTATTATTTGATCTATTTTTATGGTCTAGTAACAAAAACATGCAAGTATCATATGTATTTATACCACTTTTACTTGTTTTTATTTCATATTATAAGTTTTAATCATCCTATAATTATTCCCTTGAAATATATCATTGTTGATAAATTTTAGGAACCCATGACACCCTAAGAAGGTGTATGGTAGGTTTAGAATAGATTTGGTGTTGATTTGAAGTGATTGGAACAAGAGTTACGCAAGAAAAATCATTTTCGACAACACAAGATTGAGGTCTGTTCGTTTTTACAAAATCTGGAAATTTTGACAGGTCATAGAATATTTTTGTTTATATTTTCAGAAAATAGACTTTAAAACGAAACTGTGGTCGCTTGAACGGGTTAAAACGGATTTATAACGAAGGAGTTACGCTATTTTCAAGTTTAACGACGAAAACTAATTTTCTGAAAAATTCAAAGCTGTCAAGGGTTATTTAAGGGGCGAAAATGAGTTTTAAACATTATCTAAATGAGTGGATTTGTCAAAAATATATTAGTATACTTTAACACGAAACTAAGGATATATAAAACGTAGAAAACGGACTTATAACGACTACGTTATACGCGTTTTAAATGTGGATATCGTAACTATTTTTCACAAGTAATAACACTAACATATTTTCTATTAGTCCAAAATGGTTATCGCAAGTGACTATGTTTGGACCGTTTTTCATATCGATAGAGTACTTTTGAGAGAACGATGTCTTCTAGTAAAAATGAGTTTACCTATTCTATTTTCCAAAATGTTCAACCGTTCGTCAAACGTAGTTATAACGAATAAAATACGATCACTCAAACTTGGCCAAAATCTAACCTTAAACTATATTTTTAGTCCGACTACCATACTTCATCTATATTTTTCTCTATGATCGAGACTTCTATGATCAAAAGTTAAAAGCTAAGACTTTTAGATATCGCTACAAGCTTTCTAAAACCATTAAGTTTGTTTCCTAACACTCGATATCTACTATTTTACGACTAGCTTTACGAGGCTACTTATCCATTTTCACTACTTGTAAAAGTGTATTGTTTTGCGACGAAAAACTATAATTTCTTGATAAATCACTAAACGACTATCGTAGGATGTTGTTTCAACATAAGTACTTGTAAAGTATTTTATAACATGACGAGATGTCATAAACATATATTTCGACGATAAACTTCATTTTCAAAAATGTACAAGTGGTATGGATATCATGTCAATTTGCATGTACGACATTGTTTCATGACTTACATTAGAACATATCATTCATATTAGGTTGCAGATAGAGATTGCACCTCATTTCAGTGTATCCACTTTTGTCATCATAATCATTGCATCAGGTGAGTCATAGCCCCTACTCTTTTAATACTTTTATTAAACTCTTTGGGGGAGATACATGCTCAACTACTTTTATGACAATCATGATTATTTGCAAACTATATGTTTATCTGAACTGAATGTTTAGTCATACGAAATAACAGTATTGCCATACTTAGAGTTTCTATATCATATACCATTGAGCTAACTGACTTGGTATGATCACGATCTAACGGACTTGGATAATTCTGAGCTAACGGACTTGGTATAATATTGAAGTAACGGACTTGGTACAATCATGAACTAACGGACTTGGAACTATTTGAAGCTATACGAATTATGTGCTATATCAATTTACTATTGATACATTAAGTTAGGTACTATTATGTGAACTCATTTGACAATGTGTGCTTGAACATAATCTATTACATTTTGAGTAATGTGGTTGTGAACACACAAGTTGCAAGTTTTGTATGGGCGAAACTTGGAACTGAGTGGATTTGCAATGCCTTTGCTGCATGAATATTCTTTAAAAGTTTTTCATGATAATCACAAGCTCTATGAACTCACTCAACCTTTGTGTTGACACTTTTAAGCATGTTTTATCTCAGGTATTAGCATATCATCATGGCTTGCATGGAGTCGCTGAGTTGACGCGTCTCACATATATTTTATGCACTTAACTATCGTTTGATTGTAACAAACTCATTTTGATACTTTGGAAATCTTTTGGGACCTATACTTTGTAAACTCTGATTATTTACTCAATCAAACGATGTATTTTCCAAACGACACTTTAGGGCGTTCAATATAACTGTAATTGTGATGCTATGGCAGTCATCCCCCAGGTATTCCATTCCGCTGCAAACAGAATATTTTGGGGTGTGTGATTGGCATCGAGCAAGAGTTATAGAGAACTAGGTTGCATCATTGACCCTAGACTATAACTGCATCATCATAGCATCTCATCATTTCATCATAAGTGCATATTCACTATACATGCGGTTTATACGTACATTTTTCGAGTTATTTACTTTCATTTCAAATCGATTGTCACATAGATGCCTTCAAATACCCATTCCATTATCCTTTCTTTAGACTCCAATGTGGAGAATGCCTTGTCATTCCCTATCACAATTTTAACATCAGTTGACTCATCACCGATAATATCGGATGCCGAGACGAAGCCTTCAAGGAGGGTGAAGTCGCTCTCATTCCTCTGCTTCACCACTAACATGTCGAGTTACACGCTATTCACACATTAAGTCACTAAACCATCATACATTTGAAGCACTTACGACATCTCATAACCCATCTCCTAGGAATTCGTCAATCATTTTGAAAAATAACCTCAAACTTATCACCTCAGATCATATCTCTTTAGAGCGTTTATTCTTAACATAGGACTTTGCTACGTCTCACTTTTCCTCTTATTTTGAAGAGTTATGGCGCCAAAGAAAGCTGCACCAGATATGACACTAGCTTCTATCCAAAAGTATGTAGAGGATAGTATAGCCGAGGCACTAAGGGGAGAACGAGCAACGGTAACTGCTGCTGCCGAGGCTGCGGCTGCGGCTGAAGCTGCCAGACTTGCGGCTGCTGCCAAGGCTACGGCGGTTGCTGAAGCTGCTAGACTTTGCTGCTGCTGCCAGACTTTTACTCTGCAGGAGCTGCAAGAGGGTCTGGAGTTCGAAATTGTACATACAAGGACTTTAAGAACTGTGATCCCACAAAATTCAAGGGCACAGAAGGAGCCATTGCTATGATCCGTTGGTTTGAGAAGATCGAGTATGTATTCCTTCTATGCAATTGCCCAGATGACTGCAAGGTAAAGTTCGCCACTGGTACACTCTTAGATGGCGCAATGTCATGGTGGAATTCGTATGCACAGCCTATTGGTATCGAAAATGCTTACAAGATCACATGAGATGAATTCAAGAAGCTATTAACTAAGAAGTATTGTCCACGCACAAAGGTGAAGAAATTAGAAACAGAATTTTATGAGTTAGTGACTATTGGTTATGACATCGAGACCTACATCGGGAGGTTTCAAGAGTTGGCTGCACTATGTCCATCAATGGTTTCGGACAATGAGAAATTACTGGAAAACTTTGTTGGAGGACTTCCACAATGTATTCAAGGAGATGTAACTTCTTTCGATCCACAAACAATTAAAGAGACTATCAGGATAACTCAAAAACTCATGGCTCAAGTTGTGAAAAGGGAAAACATTATCAACAATAACCGCAACAACAACAACAACAACAACCAAACTAGCAACAACAAAAGGAAATGGGAAAATGACCAGGGAGGTTATAATTATGACAACCAAAACCGTAACACTAACCATCATCAACAATAGAATAGAAGACAAGAAGTTGCAATGGTTTATGTTCTTTGCACCAATAGAAGCGAGAGGTTATCTGGAACCTACCCACTATGTAATCGTTGTAAGTTTCATCACTCGGGTCTTTGCCCTGCTAAGTGCCACAAGTGTCAAAAACTGGGACACCTTGCCAGGGATTGTAGAGGCAAGGCCATAATTACATGTTTCGGATGTGGGGAGCGAGGACACTATCGGAACCAACGTCCCCAAAACCAAGGTCAACAAGTTGAGGGTGCTCATGAGAGAGCATACATATTAGAAGGAGGAGAAGCTCAACAGGATCTCAACAACACGGCAGACTGAAGAAGTTTAGAATCTAACAGTCTTATTTTCTTATGTACTATGTCGTACTAAGTTTATGTCTTCCCTAGTATTCGGATCTTTATGACTTAAGACTATGTACTGTTTGATAAACCACTCGTTGTGAAATATTCTCATCTATCGTACTTTCTTTTCCTTCTGATTTGTTATCACTTACAAAAATTTTACTTCCTTTTACTTTAACTGCTATTTTAACGACATGGTTTAAATCTGTTTAAACATTGAGAGTTATAACAACTAAACCGAATGTCACATTATCGTTCCTTAATTATACATAGCCTAGCTAACTATATCTAATTCTGGAGGGATCATGTTACTTTGGGAGCGGTTATTTATAATCTTAGTGCAAGTAAAATTTTCACATATTCCTAAAAGTCAAAGTGATACTCATGGGAGATTCTTCCAATATTTTCTCTATCGGGATGTTTATACACTCTTAATCATAGATAGCCGTAACGACACTCCTTCATGTCTTCTCTCCTCGTTATTCATCACAAACCCTAAACCTGAGAGACCAACACGAACTGAATTCAAGGACTGAATTCCTTTTCGGGTGGGCGAATGTGACAACTCGTAATTTCAGGTCATTTCTCAAATTTACTATTCATCTCGGGATTTTACTATTCATCGTTTTTTAAGTCGATTTAATATTTTGAGAGGTTATTTCAAAATTTTACTATTCACGAAACACTATTTATTCCCGGAGAAAAATCACTATTCATGATTCACTATTCATCATTTTTCGTAAACTAGGTTTACGAGTATCAAATACGCGTAACCTTGAGGGTTAAGCTGCGTATTCATGAAACATCATTGAGAACACTACATATAGACTAGAGTTAGTCTACATATCATCAGTAACATCACTTTTATGTTAGTTCATGCATGGGTTTGCATATTTCATTAACGTATATCTATTTATTAAATAAACGCTATCACACGATCATTTATTTTGAATAATTGATCCGACACTTCCAAAAATTATCCTAATATATTTTTATACTCATTTTAAAACTATAAAAATTATATTATTAGTTTACCCGATGTTTTGAATTTATTTTGTATATAAATTGTTTTATATATATATATATATATATATATATATATATATATATATATTTACGACGGTTTTCGTAAATTCAACTCGATAATTATTTATTCACTTAATTCTTGCGAGAAATGTATTTCATAATTTTTATGACTTCGATATATTTTATTTTGTTTCGTTAAAATCGATTTCTAGTTAACGCTACACTAAATACCAAATTATATTTACAAAATACACATTATACTTACACTTAAATACCTTTAACTCATCAAAATACACAAACCCTCCCCATATATATCCTTGGTCGGCCACCCCCCCCCCCCCATGAGTCACCATTTGTTTTGTAAAAATCCTATCCAAATGTACACATACACATTCTAGTTAGATATTTATCAATACTAGATATTATCCTTATCAAACACATACACAACACATAATTCAAGGTGAAAAGTGAATGAAAACTCTCTCATTTCCTCTAAAAAATTCGGCCAAGCCAAGAAACAAGAAGAAACAAAATTATTTTTCAAGCTTCACGTATTAATCAAGTCTTAGTAATAATCTAGTTAGGGTTTTGGAATAAAAACCTCAAGATTATTAGGTTTACTTGCTCAAAAATTCATCATCACTCAAGTAAGTGTTCTAATGATTTTTCCTAATCTTTCATACTATTACTTGATCTATTTTTATGGTCTAGTAACAAAAACATGCAAGTATCATATGTATTTATACCACTTTTACTTGTTTTTATTTCATATTATAAGTTTTAATCATCCTATAATTATTCCCTTGAAACATATCATTGTTGATGAAGTTTAGGAACCCATGACATCCTAAGAAGGTGTATGGTAGGTTTAGAATAGATTTGGTGTTGATTTGAAGTGATTGGAACAAGAGTTACGCAAGAAAAATCATTTTCGACTACACAAGATTGAGGTCTGTTCGTTTTTACAAAATATGGAAATTTTGACAGGTCATAGAATATTTTGGTTTATATTTTCAGAAAATAGACTTTAAAACGAAACTGTGGTCGCTTGAACGGGTTTAAACGGATTTATAACGAAGGAGTTACGCTATTTTCAAGTTTAACGACGAAAACTAATTTTCTGAAAAATTCAAAGCTGTCAAGGGTTATTTAAGGGGCGAAAATGAGTTTTAAACATTATCTAAATGAGTCGATTTGTCAAAAATATATTAGTATACTTTAACACAAAACTAAGGATATATAAAACGTAGAAAACGGACTTATAACGACTACGTTATACACGTTTTAAATGTGGATATCGTAACTATTTTTCACAAGTAATAACACTTACGTATTTTCTATTAGTCCAAAATGGTTATCGCAAGTGACCATGTTTGGAGCCGTTTTTCATATCGATAGAGTACTTTTGAGAGAACGATGTCTTCTAGTAAAAATGAGTTTACCTATTCTATTTTACAAAATGTTCAACCGTTCGTCAAACGAAGTTATAACGAATAAAATACGATCACTCAAACTTGGCCGAAATCTAACCTTAAACTATATTTTTAGTCCGACTACCCTACTTCATCTATATTTTTCTCTATGATCGAGACTTCTATGATCAAAAGTTAAAAGCTAAGACTTTTAGATATCGCTACAAGCTTTCTATAACCAGTGAGTTTGTTTCCTAACACTCGATATCCACTATTTTACGACTAGCTTTACGAGGCTACTTATCCATTTTCACTACTTGTAAAAGTGTATTGTTTTGCGACGAAAAACTATAATTTCTTGATAAATCACTAAACGACTATCGTAGGATGTTGTTTCAACGTAAGTACTTGTAAAGTATTTTATAACATGACGAGATGTCATAAACATATATTTCGACGATAAACTTCATTTTCAAAAATGTACAAGTGGTATGGATATCATGTGAATTTGCATGTACGACATTGTTTCATGACTTACATTAGAACATATCATTCATATTAGGTTGCAGATAGAGATTGCACCTCATTTCAGTGTATCAACTTTTGTCATCATAATCATTGCATCAGGTGAGTCATAGCCCCTATTCTTTTAATACTTTTATTAAACTCTTTGGGGGAGATACATGCTCAACTACTTTTATGACAATCACGATTATTTGCAAACTATGTGTTTATCTGAACTGGATGTTTAGTCATACAATAAGTATTGCCATACTTAGAGTTTCTATATCATAGACCATTGAGCTAATTGACTTGGTATGATCACGATCTAACGGACTTGGATAATCTCTGAGCTAACGGACTTGGTATAATGTTGAAGTAACGGACTTGGTACAATCATGAACTAACGGAATTGGAACTATTTGAAGCTATACGAATTATGTGCTATATCAATTGACTATTGATACATTAAGTTAGGTACTATTATGTGAACTCATTTGATGATGTGTGCTTGAACATAAACTATAAAATTTTGAGTAATCGGTTGTGAACACACAAGTTGCAAGTTTTGTATGGGCGGAACTCGGAACTGAGTGGATTTGCAATGCCTTTGCTGCATGAACGTTCTTTAAACGTTTTTCATGATAATCACAATTTGTGTTGACACTTTTAAGCATGTTTTATCTCAGGTATTAGCATATCATCATGGCTTGCATGGAGTCGCTGAGTTGACGCGTCTCACATATATTTTATGCACTTAACTATCGTTTGATTGTAACAAACTCATTTTGATACTTTGGAAATCTTTTGGGACCTATACTTTGTAAACTCTGATTATTTACTCAATCAAACGATGTATTTTCCAAACGACACTTTAGGTCGTTCAATATAACTGTAACTGTGATGCTATGACAGTCATCCCCCAGGAATTCCATTCCGCTGCAAAACAGGTATTTTGGGGGTGTGATAGTCCCGTAGAGAGAATTGGAAGAGACGCAAGCGCGTGGTCTCCCGTGTGGTAGCATTAAGGTCGATGGAATCAACGATTTTAAGGAAGTCCTTGAGATGCTAATTAGGATCTTCGGAATGAAGTCCATGGAATGCACATCCGTTTTGCACCAACCGGATGTTGTCGGATCGCAGGGCCGTAGTTTGAGCTTGATCGGGGAGCTCAATAGTGTTCCTATTGCCTTGGTGGCTTGGTCTAGTGTATTCACCAAGAGTACGGCCTCTTGGCGGGTCAATGATTGGTGGATCAATGAGTGGTGGCGGGTTATCACCTTCAATGATGAAAAGTGATGGGATTACTAACAAAGTCACGAAGAAGGGGGATAGACTACGAGGAAGCTAAAAAATGAGAAAAAAAGCTTACTTGATAGGAATCAAGCAAGGAAACCTAAACGAGATAGAAATCAAACTAGCTATTCTATTCCCCGGCAGCGGCGCCAAAAACTTGATGCCCGTATAACGCGTTCGGGGTCAAAGGAAACTTCCTTTTCTTCGAGCAAGTTTTTCAACACCCTAGGCAGTGAACCTAATCATTGTAGTGTAGTATTGGGTAAGCCTCGAGTATTGATATCGTTCTCTAGGGGAATAAGAATGCTAGTGAGAGACGTACTACGCAAATGTTTGAGGTTGAGGAAGATTATTTTTTATCTTTTTATATTTTTTAGAAAGCTAAGGGTAAAATCTCGGGGTTACTTCTACCGATTACTCTACTTATCTAATTATCTAAACTAAGGGGTAGTCTATATCTATTTGATGTGTGCTCATATGATGATTAAAAATGTGTCTACCTAGATTCATAAACTAACACTAAGGTTATCTTTAGATATTTAGTCTACGATTCCGCTACGTGACTATAACTAAGGTTCACAAAGATTACTCAAGCATTAAAAACACAACGATGACCTAGTGCAATCCTAAGCCAATTACAATTAAGATAAGAGACAACCAATCAATAATTAATAACTAGGTTTCATAGATTTAAGCAAACACACAAGAAATTTGGCCGGACATGTTAAACATGCAAGCATACACACATACAATCGAAGACATAATGAAATCAATGAAGTAAATTACTTATCTTGATGTAAAATAGGGTATGAGAACCCTAAGATACTATCCAAACCGGACCAAAATCGTTTTAGGTTTTTACTCCACAAGTCTACCTCTTAAAATTCTGAAAATTCGATTTCTATATATAATTTTACAACTGCGGCGGTGTCACCTTATAGTTGGGACGCCGTCAGATCGCCGTCATTAGGGTTTCGTCTTGGCCAAGTCATCATTGGGACGGCGTCACGTTGTGGTTGTGACGCTATCAGTCATTAGTAGTGACATTTTCAGAATCTGGATCTAGGCCGTCTGAGGAGAAAGGTCTTCGTGATGCCCTTACTCTTCAAAGCCTGACGCCGTCAGGTGCAAATTAGCAAAATCGCTACTGAGTCATCACAAATTCAATTACATAAAGAGGGACGGCGTCGCCCTCTGTTTGGGACGCCGTCAGGTGTAATTCCAGCAGCTTGAGTGTCTTGATCTTGACTTAGCCATTTTCTTCACGTATTCACTCCTTTTTGTCCAAAATCGCATCATTCCAGCATTTTGCTTCCAAGAGACCTAAAAAGTGAAAAGGAACGAAATTAAGCAGTAACGGATATAAAATTGGGCGATTAAGGGCTTAAATAACCCCTTAAAAGTGGACGTTTTAAATCCTTATCAGGTACACACCACCCTTGGGGCCAAATACCTGCCAACATGGCAGTCTTCACTCCTTCGTAGGTAAAGTTGGTTATGATGGATCAATTTAGGGGATGGATGACTTAGGCCTCACAGAGGTTGTCCTCTTGCTGGGAGAAGGAGGCTGAATCCTTCGAGGCTTCTTGGAGAGGGTATCTTCTAAAGCAGTTGATGGGTCCTTTGTTGCTTTGGTGATGAAAGGGTACTCTACGGTGGTATAGGCATTTCTGGCCTCATCATATTCCTTCTCTGAAGTAGGGCAGTAGTATGGCATCTTTGACAGATCCTCAAGCTTACCTGTCTGTGCAACCTCCACTAACACCAAACACTTGCCATGGAATATTGAAGCATTTACCAAATTTCCCGATACCTCTCCCACCCCATCAGTATGATATAGCTTCATGGATATGTACAGAACAACCTTAGACCCCACATCAGCTTTGTCTTGTCGAATCATTTTGCATCGGAGGTTCAAGCCATCCACCTCCTCTCACAACTTGATCTCTTGTTCTCCAAGCCTAGCTCTCTCAGCCTCCAACACTGCGCATTTGGAATCAAGAGTAAAAATTCTTTATTTCAGGTAAACCATCTTGGCCTCCTCAAGCTTCAATTTGACACACTCTGTATGTGTAACTTCAAGATGCTCTTCTAAGCTCTTGATATTTGCTCGAAGGTCCTGAACGAAGGGGTTCTTCTCAAAATCCTCATCCATCTCATCACGCTTGGCCTTCAACTTAGCATACTTGTCATCCTTGCTCTTCTCCGGAACCAGCATCATGTTCATCTCCTTCCTGGCATTCTTCACAGTCTTGTTCAACTCTCTTGTGTGGGCGTTAAAATGGTTATCCAATATATCCTGTCTGGTATAACTCTTGACATGGAGATCAAAACTCTTCTTGATGCGCGTAGAAGGCGCATTCGGGGTCAAAGGAAATTTCCTTTTCTTCCAGCAAGTTTTTCAACCTCCTAGGCAGTGAACCTAATCGTTGTAGTGTAGTATGGGGTAAGCCTCGGGGATTGATATCGTTCTCTAGGGGAATAGGAATGCTAGTAAGAAATATATGACGAGAAGGTGGGGTTGAGGATGATTCTTTTTTATCTTTTTATGGTTTTTTATAAAGCTAAGGTAAAATCTCGGGGCAATTGGTTTGGGGGTGGTACTTCTACCGATTACTCTACTTTATATAATTATCTATTACTACGGGTAGCTATTTCTAATTGAATTTTGCTTGTATGAGGATTAAAGATGTGTTCACCTAGATACTATTACTCCCTAGTTATCTTTTATTGGTCGGTTGAGTTGTCACGTCCTTTATCTTAACGCGTTGTATTCCTAAAGGTCGTAGGGTATGCGTGGTCCCTAGTTCTTTGAGGTTATCTCTCGTATATGACCTACGAAGTCGGCAAGCCTAAGCTATTTCATCCATAGACCATATCATCATAAAGCATACTCTAGCATTAAATACAACGAAGATGCCTAGTTGCACTCATAAGCCAATTTCAATTAAGATAAGAAACAACCTAACAATAATCAATAACTAGGTTTCATAGATCTAAGCAAACACACAAGTAATTTAGCTAGACATGATAGACAAGCAAGCATACACACAATCAATCGAATATGGGATAGACATAATGATAATTTGGATTAATAAACTTATTTCGATGTGTAAAATAAGGTATGGGACCCTAAGATACTATCCAAGTCGGACTACAAACGAATTAGACTTTTTTCTCCAAAAGTCTACCTCCCAAAATATAGAAAAATCGAATTCTATTTATAGATTTACAATCGCGACGACGTCACCTTTTGCATGGGACGCCGTCAGTTTGCCGTCATTTGGGTTTCGTCTGGGCCAAGTCATCGATGGGACGGCGTCACTTTAGAGTTGTGACGCCGTCGGTCTTCAGTTAGGACATCGTTTTGATTCTATATCTGGGTCGTCTGAGGTGGAAACTGTGAGTGACGCCCTCCATAATTAAAGTGTGACGCCGTCAGGTTACGTGACCAGAATTTCCACTGAGTCGTCGCGTGCATGTTTTGGTCAAGTCTTCATAGAGGGACGGCGTCACCCTTTAGATGGGACGCCGTCAGGTACTGTTAATCAGTCTTGAGTGGCTTTGATCTTGACTTTGCCATTTTCTTCATGTATTTGCTCCTTTTCATCCAAATATGCTTCATTCTAGCATGTTGCTTCCAAAAGACCTAAAAAGTAAAAAGGAACAAAATGAAGCAGTAACGGATATAAAATGTGTCGAAATAGGGCTTAAATGACCCCCTAAAAGCGTACGTTTTAAATCGTTATCACTTCTCAATAGGCATGTTATCTAGGCTACCTTTCCAGCCTAGAGGGGTCAGCTGCTTGCCTAGGATGTTGTCACACCCCCAAAATATCGCAGCGGAACGATAGTGTCTATGGGGTATGACGTCATAGCACAAAGTATGGATACAGAAAACGACCTCTAAAATGAGACGTTTTGGAAAGTTTACCATTCGATTAAATAAAGTTAAAGTTTACAAAACATGAGATCCTAAAGTTTGATAATACATAAAGAGTTACAAAACACGTCGAATGGTAAATGATAAAAACACAAGACTCCAATGTATGCCATGTGACCCAAAAGCTCCATGAAATGCTATCGCCTTACGACCTGAGATAAACATGCTAAAAAGTGTCAACACTAAGGTTGGTGAGTTCATAAGTTTGTAATAAATGATCTGAAATACTTTGAGAAATGTTCACACAGCAAAGGCATTGTAAATCCACTCAGTTCCAAGTTCCGCCCATACAAAACTTGCAACCTGTGTGTTCACAACCCATTGCCTAAAATAGAATGACAATCATGAATATGCGCAATAAGGTAGTTAAAAGTATAAATGTCACCACAAGGGTCTTCCAACAACTCGTGTTGGGATGTTCCTCCAACGACTCACGTTGGGCTGTATCCAAATAAATGGCCTTCCAACATATAAATGATGGGATGTTTGTTTAAGTCTAGTCACTACACGCACCAAGTCTAAAGTATAAGTAATGTTGTTTGGCAAAAGAGTTTAAATGTTTTGATAAATAAGCATGTATCTCGCCCCAAATAGTTTATAGGAATTTAAACGAGTAAAAGCGGGGTATGAACTCACCTGATATGATTGATATGCTAACAAAATGAAGTGCACGAAAAATGAATGATATGTTCTAATGTAAATCATGAAACAATGTCGTGCATGCAAATCCATATGTAATCTATACCACTTGTGCGTTTTTGAAAATAGAATTTATCGTCGAAATATATGTTTATGACATCTCGTCATGTTTGTAAAACACTTTACAAGTATATACGTTGAATCAACATTCTACGATAATCGTTTGGTGATTTATGGTGAAATTATAACTTTTCGTCGTAAAAATAGTGTCGTTTGACAATTTCATGAAAGTGACTAAATGGCCTTGAAAAGCTAGTTGTAAAATGGTGCACATCGAATGTTAGTAAACAAACTCGACGGTTTTGGGAAGCTTGTATCATTATCTCAAAGTTTTAGTATTTAAGTTTTCATCATAGAGGTTCCAATCATAGAGAAAAATATAGGTTAAGTATGATACTTGTATCCAAAATATTGTTTAAGGGTGGTTTTCCGGCAAAGTTTAAGTGACCGTATTTTATTCGTTACAATTCCGCTTGACGAACGGTTGGACATTTTGGAAAATAGGCTAGGCGAACTTACTATTACTAGAAGACATCACGTTATAAAAAGTATTGCATCCTTGTTAAAAACGACCCTCAACATGGTCACTTGTTGCCGTAGTATGTGTTTAATAGAAAATATATTAATTTTGCTAATAGAATAAAGTTACGGCAACTTTGTGTAAACGTGTATAATTTAATCGTTACAAGTCCGTTTTCTACGTTTTCTACATCCTTAGACTCGTGTTAAAGTATACTAATATATTTTTGATAAGTCGACACATTTTATAACGCTTAAGACTCATTTTTGACCCGTAAAGAGTGACATTTTCATGCTGAAATTTCTGGAATTATTAGTTTTCGTCGCCAAACTTCAAAAATTCATAACTTCTTCGTTATAACTCCGTTTTAACCCGTTCAAGCGGCCACGTTTTTGTTTTAAAGTATATTTTCCAAATATCTAGCCCAAAATATTTTACCAACTGACGAATTTTCCCAGATTTAAAAATAAGATCAGACCCTTAATTAAACTTGTCGAAATGAGTTTTTTCTCGCGCCAAACCTATTCTAACCCATTCAAAACAACTCCAAAGCTATTCTAATCCTACCATACACCTTCTTAGGGTGTCATGGGTTCCTATGCATCACCAAAAGTGATTTATTACAAGGAATAATTATAGGATGTCAATATATATATAACTCTTAAAAATCAAATAAAAAGTGGTATAAATCTCATGAGACTTGCATGTTTCTCAAATAAAATGATATGACCATAACAATGAATATGAAATAAACACATGAATATGAATGCTTACAAGTAATATGATGAGGTTCAAGGACAATGGGTTTTTCCTAATCACTTGAGGTTTTTATTGCAAAACCTATACAACAAGTGATACTAAAGTGTATATAAACTTTGTCTTGAAAATAAATATGGTCTCCTTCTTGGTCTATGGTGTTGCCGGTTTTGGAAGAGAGAAAGAAAGATAGATTTGATCTTTTACTTGTGAAATGAAGTGAATGTGTTTTGGTTAAATTAGTATAATACATATACACTAGTAGATATTTTGTAAATCAATGTGACTCGCCCTCCTTGTGTCGACAAGGAGGTTTAGTCATTTACTTTTATTATATATTTTTTTTAATTTGTATAAGTATAATGTTTTGTAAAGTTAAATGAAGATAAGTGTTGAATTGTATACACATTTGAGTATATAGGGTAGCGTTAGTTAAAATAAATTTTCACGGGTCAAGATAAAATATATTGAGGTCATAAAAATTATAACAATACATCTCTTGCAAAATTTAAGTGAAATAATAATAATCGTGTAATATTTAAGAAAACCGTCGTAATTATATAAATATAACAATTTATATACAAAATAAATTTAAAACACTGGGTAAACTCATAATATTATTTTATAAACTTAATATGAGTATGAAAATATATCGGGATAATTTTTGGAAGTGTCGGATCAAATGTTCAAATAATGTTTACGCGATAGCGTTTATTTAATAAGAAAATAAACGTTTAATGTAAAATGCAAAACCCATGCATAAATTGATATGAAATGATGAATATGGAGTTTGAGAAATGACCGAAAAATGAGAATTGTGACAGATGTGGCAAGCAAGAGAGTTGGAAAGCTCCTTTGCCTATTTCCTTGCCTTGTGAACCCTTCTGCCTGGTGGTTCTTGAGGGAGGGGTATGTAACACAAGCTTTATTTTGGGAGTTGCTTTTACTGCTTTGGCACTTGTTTCTTTCCTGCTATGAACCCTATGTACAATACCAGAAGACCCTATCGCAATGATCTGGTTACCTTCTAAAGGAGGGGCATCAGAATCGGCAACGTTCTCAATCAACTGTGCAACATCCTCTGCCTTGGCAGGCTTGGAAGGACCTGATGAAGCAAATGGTTCGGCAGCAACAACATCCACATCTTTGTTGTTCACAGAAACCAAGGGTGAACCAACTTCATATATGCCTTCATTAGGATTCTTTGGAATGAAGCTCATGTTCTTATCACTTCCAGCCACGACAAAGTTTCTGAAAGCCATTCCTACAAAAAGAAGATGAAACGATAAATATCAGCAAATAAGTTATTTGATATAAGGAGATAGAAATAACATACTTTGTACACAATATTCAATAACAGACTCCATTGGAGACCTGACCCAGCGATCAACAATGCTAGCCATATACAAGATGGGCTCAGGAAAAGTTTGGACATCCACATGATAGTGAGAGAGACGCTGATATAGAGGATCCCTTCATACTTTGTAGGGTAGAGGATCATTGAAGCGCTTCTCGTCAAACCTAAACTCCTCATTCAACAATGCAGGGTATTGTGCAGGTACAATTGATTGGATATAAAGAAACTTCCCTTCCAATCCCTAATGTTTGTGAAAGATTTAAAGACCAAACATGGGACATAACGCTTAGGCCTTTTGGCTAAGGTAAGCAAATCTCCATCAGGGTCAAGGTTCAGAAAGCCCCTAAGCACTGTCAGTCTGGGCTCAAATCCGTAAGCTTTGCACATCGCGATGTAGGTGGTCAGCTGGCTAGGCCACATGGGTTAAACCTAGATATGCGAACCTCATAGTATTGCAGTAGTTCACAAAAATGAAGGCTCAAGAACGTTACCTTTGATCAGAAGGAAGACGAGAGCAACATACTATGTGTAAATTTTAGGCGAAGAGTAAAAAAGTAAATTAGGGTTTGTGGTACATTCTTTTAAATATCCACTACTTCTTTTATCTTGGTTATCCACATGTCCATCATATTGACATATATCCAGACTTCAAATGACTTTCAAAATTTGAGTTGACGTTTGGGTTGCCGAGAATTTAGCCGTTATGACCTCTGCTCCAAGTGGCTAAAATCATAATCACGCGCATTTAATGAGATTTAAGTTGCCGTGCACCTACTTTTGGGCAAGACTTTTGGAACGAAAAGTAGTAAGTGCATGTTTTATTTTGAAGTCGAAAGCAATATATCTTCGTGCATATTTATCACTTTTGACTGGTGGGCTTGATGACGTACACTCTGAGAAGATTGAAGGATACCCTTCGAACATAATTGAAGCCTTCAGTACGAAGGTCCAAGTTAACCTCCTAAAATATTTATTGGCGTCAAACCATTCACATAAGCAATGGTTACCAGTTGGGAACTTGCCAATCGAATCCTTAAGCCCTTCGGGTATGGCCTTCGATGAGATCAGAACAGAGGGCACTCTTGACTTGGTTGAACCCACGTTCCCCTATCTTCCCTGGCTTCCCCGCCAAGGTTGAGATCGTGGGTCACTAAGCCCTAGTGGTTACCTAAATCATGGGACGCCCTCATGATCTCCGATATTCGTGTAGGAGCTCTCCAAGGCCTATTTTCTCCCCTAAAAATAGATTGGACGGGTTATTGATGATGGTACGCTCACTTAACACTCTCATCTTCCATTAGACACATCTACTTATCATATCACATCTCATTCGCACGCCGGACGTGGTTCGCTGGATCCAACCCCTACACAATCACTTAAAGTAGTATCTTTGTATTTCTTATTTCTGGTTACTAACAAGCTTGGCCTAATCATACATCCATTTATCCTTCGATCACCATCGCAAGGCCTGGTAGTGCAAGTTATTGTAGAATGAGTGGGACTATTCCACTATTTTGGGGTTGGCTTCTACAATGTTTACGTTTATTATATATTTAAAAAAAATTGTTCCTTTTCAGTTTTTTGTCTTATATACAATAAACAATTACGGAGTATTTATTAATAATCGTTATTTTTAAAATTTGGTTTGCAACTTGTGTTTACAAATATTTAGCTTTATTTATGACTAGAACATAGGAAGGGATATAAGAAAAAGTTATAACGAAAGCATTATTCAACGGAAAATTTTCATTAAAAGGGTTTTAGCAAGAAACCAGAGTCGATAGAAAATCACAAAGGGTGGTTACCAATAGCTTTAGGATTAGTGATCCAATCGAACCAAATGGGACATAAATTATAATTCCTACATGTAATCTGCAAGAAAGAGAGTGATGAGTGTGTAAATACTCATCATTTTTTGTTAAATCTGAACTGCAAAACGTCTAAAAATGCTCAGAAATGCATCAAAATACTGAAAATATCTCAAAGTTGCATTTTATATGTTTCAGATGCAAAATGTTTAAAATCAGATGAAAAACGAGTAAAGTTTGCATAATTGGCAGTTTCAGCCCCCCGACTTTCAAAAAATGGCAAAATCAGTCCCTAGGCATTTATTTTAAAAGAAAAGTCACCAGATGTCCCTTTGAAATCATATGTTGTCATATTTAGTCCTTTGGTGAAAAGTCCAAAAGTTTTGAGAAATTACAGTTTTGATCCTTGGATTTTAAAATTGTTCATGATTAGTCCTTGGAATTTCACAATTGGCAGATTTGGTCCCTTGGAATATTGGAGGTTGGCAAAACAAGCCCTTGGATTACTTTTCATAATTTACAGCTTTGGTCCTTGGATTTCGGATATTACAAGTTTGGTCCTTGTCTACTTATATCCTAAATCCAATCCGGATCCCAAACAAATAATAACCCAACCCAAGCCCAATTACACCGACCGGTCCAATATCCAAACCCAACCCAAATACCCACGTTTCAAAATAAACAACCCGCCCCTTTTCTGTCTTCCCCGACCACCATGTCCCCTCCACCTCACCTCCAGCCACCAACAACTCTCCACCCCTACTCCATGTTTTGTTTCCCCCACCTCAACAACCCTCCAAATGCATTAAATGCATCCCTTCCCTGTCCCAACTGGCTTGTACCAGTTTGGCCAAAATGCATAAAGCGGCCAAGATTGATACCAACCAATCCAAGGGTCCGAAAATTCTTTGGGATATGCTCAGAAAGAGGAGAGAAGGAGATTGGAGTATAAAAAGAAGGAAGAAGAAGGAAGAATATATAGTAGTTAGTTTATTTTTAACAATGTATGTCGTTTTTTTGATTATCATGTCTTAAATAGTTTTCAATTGTATTTTCCAGTTTATTTTGTATCAAACAAAGGTTTAAAGTGTATTGCAACTCTCTTAAGTCTCAATTCTAGTTTATGTTCATGTCTTCAATTTTCATGTTAACTGTTGAATTTTTCAATTTCAAACTCTGAATCTCAAGCTTTAATCAGCTTCTTTCCAAGTTAAAATAAGTTTATATGAGCTTATAATAGCTTTTTATAAGCTTGAATTTAAGTTTCAAACAAAATTGGATTCTGGTCAACAAAAGTCAACATGGAGCAAAATTGATGCAGTAAGGGTAATGGGTGATGCAAACTTGGATTTGGGTTGATTTATAGCATGTGGTTGGTTTTTATAGGATAGCAGTTCTGGTTTCCATGTTTTCAAGCCATAGTGGCTAGGACCCATTGTAAGTGCAAATTTCAAGTTCATAAGCATAATCTGTTTTTGTAATTTTAAGTAGCTAAAACCTGTTTAAATAGTAGTATTTAGGTCATTTAATCTTAGTTTGATCATTTAAACAAGTTGGTTCAGCAGTTTGTCTCATTAAAATTGCTTATCAGTGTAATAAGGTGTGTTTGGATCTGCTGATCTATCTGTCTTTTAGGTATCTTCAGTGGTTAGGCTTTGTAGTTTTATGTTTTTTTAGTTCATTTAAGCTATTATCTGTCTTAGTTTGTGCCTGCAAAACACCCAAGGTCAACATTACACTTAACTTTTGTTTTACAGCTTCCTTGTTGAATTTTGCAAATCAAAAGCTCATTTTGTGTGTGAAATACATAAACATAGATTGCAGTAGTCTTATTTCATCCATATACATCATATTCAGCTGAGAAATCAAGATCAAACTTCAAAATAGTCAACATTTCACTTCTGTCTTAAAAGTCAAAATTTGGAAAAGTGGTTTTGAGCCCATCTAGAATGAATTTTCATGAGCTCAGTTTTGAGCCAAATTACATGAAATTTTGGATTTTTGAAGTTCAACTGGTCTATTTTGTTATTAGCATTTTTATACATTTTTGTGAATTTTTTATAAGTCTCAAACAAGCTTGTCTTTTAGGTCTCATCTCCCCTGTTCACCATGTTGACATAAAAGGCGAGTTTTCTCAGATCTTTGCAAGGTTGCACAAGCTCTCAAGAGCTTGTAAAAGCCTGGTTTTTGGTTTACAAGGTCCCAACCAGGTCTAGTTCAGATCCCAAGGACTGGTTTTCAATTTCAGCTTATCTAGTAGCTTGTGCATAAGCTCAAAGTAGCTACCAAACCTGTTTTTTTTAGCTTATATACTCAAATAAGCCAAATCTGTGTAATCAGCTAATCAGAGGTCAAGGCCTGTTAATACTTGTTGCATTTTGGTTACTTTAGCTTATTTTAGCTTGTGTTATCAGTTGGTGGCTTGTTTTGTTCATTTGGCTTGTTCAAGTGCTTATTTATAAGCACATTGCTTGATTGCTTAATCTTACATACAAGCACCTGTTTTTCCATTTTTCCTAGATTCCTAATATAATTTTAGAGCTTTCCTAAAATTTTCATATTTTTCCAAGTCAGTTTGCTATTTTTCTTGATTTTAATTAGTTTTTAAGCATTTTTAATTAGCATTAAATACAAAAAAATTAAGAAAAGTTTCAAAAAAATAATTCTTCATTTTTCTTAAGTTAAGATAAATATAAAAAGACAAAAAAATATTTTTCTAGATTTTTCTTAGTTAAATTTGTATTTTTAGATAATTTAATTAGTTTTTAATAGTTTTTAATTCATAAAAAAATCCAAAAATATTCAGAAAAATATAAAAATAGTTTTGAAAATTCTATTTTGTTATTTTAGATTTTTCTAAGTCAAATTTTTATTTTTTTTTTAGCTTTATTTCCTATTTTCTTGTATTTTAGGTTATTATTAAATAGTTAAAAATAGTTTTTAATTAATAATAATTAGATAAATAGTTATAAAAATAATTTTCTTTTTCTAATAATTTTCTTTTATCATTAGGATTGTAAAAATGTCATTTTCATATTTTTAGGACTTTTATTTCTTAGATCTCACTTTTTTTATTTTGTATGCGTTTACGTAATTTTATTTAAACGTAAGTTTTAATTTTTAAACGTTCATCATTTTGCAAATAGTGATAGCGTTTATTTAATATTTTTTATCTTTTTAATTTCATTTAATTTGCATTTAAGCCCTTGTAATTTGTTTGTTTTTTTTTCTGTAGTTATAATAATTCAATCCCTCTTTCCCGTTCAAATTTCTCGATCACTATACGTTTGGTGATTCTTCGGACTTCATTTGGGACATAACGACCAGGGAAACACTATACTCCCCGATCTTCATTGCATCATGCTTAAGGTTGCATTTTAAGTTTCTTACAGTTGGCCATTCACAAGTGGTTCGCTTGCGTGAGAAAACTTGGCGGTTTTGGCGGACCAAATTTTGCGCCCGTTGCGGGGAGTGTCTTGATTGTCTTACGTTTAGCAGATTAGTAATTTGGATATTCACTCTTTATTCATACCATCCATCTACATATATTTATATTTTCTTACAAAAATACAAAAATACTCTTCTCATTCCTCTTATCAGTATGATTCTATTTCTCTTACCCCCTCGTACCGTTTGATTCTACCCTTCTTTAACCTCAAAACCGTTTAATTCTATTTCTTTAACCCTGATGAGTGCTTATTCACCCATCATTTTTACCCATCTAAGACCACAAAAACGTCTAAAAACACGGAAATATAACCAATTATCTTTGCGAGATATCCTTGGAATGTGTTTTATGTGTTTCAGGTACAAAGGATCGAAACAGGGGCAAAAACGGACAAAACTGAGCTTGGAATGGAAAACGTGCTTAGCAAACGGAGCCGGAGTAGATTTTCTACATTTTTGGGTCCCGGAACACATATTTGGAGTGAGAGTAGGGAAAACAAACCCGAACCCATTTCACCTTTTTACCCTTCCTAACCCAAACCCAAATTACCAATTTACCCATTTTTCATTAAAAACAATTATTTTTATTTAAAACCAATTTTTATTTTTAAACCAATTATTTTTATTAAAAACAATTTTTTTTTAAACCAATTATTATTATTATTATTATTATTTTTATTATTAATAAAACTTTACACTTTTACTTTTATTTTAAATCTTTTACAAAATACCAAAATCCTTTAAAAACAAATACCATTTTATGAACCTCAATATACCCATTTGAACCCCTTGCCTAAATCCCTGAACCCCCTTAACCACCCATGACCCATCACCACTTAAAACCACTTAAACCTATTCCTACCCAAAAAGAAAAACCAAACCCAGAGAAAAATAAAACATCCCTTTGGCGCCAAATCCCCTCCTCTCTCCCCTGTCCTTCTCATCCTCACAAGCAAACAAGACAAGGTCACATGTCTCGGTGGCAATCCCTACTTGTTTCATTGGGTTTATAAATCAATGGTCGTGATGCCAAGATTGAAGCCAAGCATATCCAATGGTCCTGATTGAATGGAAAAGAAGCACATGGACTCAACATTCTCAACTCTCTCACAAAACAAACACAACAAGAAGGAGACAAAGAAAGAGGAGAGAAGTCAGTTTTGATTTTAGTATAAATAGGCAGTAGAAGTTAGAGTAAAGACTGGTCTAGAATTTATGTTCTAGTTCCATTTTTACTTTCTTGTCATTTACTTTTAATGTAAAATTTTAATTTTCAATGCACTTTAAATTCAGTTCTAATTCCAGTTTTAATAGTTTATGCAATTTCAGATTATGGTTTTCATTTTATGAGTTCTTGTTATGTTCTTGTTAAGAAGTGTTTGGCTCAAGCTTATTCAAGGTTTATAAGACTCCTTTTTAACCGTTTGAATTGTTTAGTCAAAGTGCTCTTAATATTTTAGGTAGTTTCTTGTGGAGTTGAATTTGATTCAAAAGGTTTTGTAAAAGTTGGAGTAGAAAAAAAGTGGAAAAAGTTTTTACGTGCCATTCTTTCAGCATGTTTCACGCTTTTTCCCAACTTATTTTTCATCTAAAATCTCTTCCAAACTGCTTTTCTTAAGACTTCACATACCCAACTCAACATAGCTTTAGTTTACTTGCACTTAGGTTCATCTTACCTTAGCTAAAAGTCGCTAGAAATCATCCCAAGCCCATTTAACAAGCTGTTTTTTTGACATAATGGCCTGGTGGCTCCACTTTCGGATTTTTCATTTGCTGAATATTAGGCCTTAGGTTACGAAATTTGGTATGCAAAATCTTGGGTTGGTCGTCTAGCTTTTCCACATTTTTGTGAATTTTTCTTGTAGCTTTTTGGTAGCTTTTTAGGAGCTCCAAAACAGCCCCTAGTGGACTGTTTTCGTCGCACCATAGCAGACCTCCACAGTAGCTATTCTCCCTTCTTTTTAGCTTATTAGTTGATAGCTTTAGCTTATTATAGGTACCTTAGTTGCTTATTAGTCCATTAGATTAGGTTAGCTTAACATTAGCTTATCTTTAGCTTATTGCCATTTTAGCTTTAGGAGTATTCTTGTTCACTTAAGTTTCCTTTAGGTTAGCTTAAACTCCCAACCTGCTTGCTTAGTTACATTAATTATCTGCTTTTCTCTTTTAATTTCAACTTAAACTTGAATGCTATAGCTTATTTGCTAAGGTTAAGCTAGCTTAGTTTAATTGTTGCTTAGCTTGAGAGTCTTTTAGATAGTCTTAAATCCAAATGACCCTTTAGTTTTTTTTTTTTTTTTGTTCCTGCTTTCGTAAAGAAGCTCACAACCTGGCTTATTTTTAAAGTTTTAAAATTTTGTTTTATAAAAGTCTCATTTTCAAGTTCTATAAAAGTTCCAAAAAGAAAAACTTGAAAAAAGTAATAATAACAAAAGCGCACAGTGGGATTGAACCAGTGCCCACTCCACGATATCCGTCCCACAAGAACCTCCCACTACCACAATGCCCTTGGGACTTGTCTTGTTTAAATTTGCACAATCTATTCTTATATACACGTGTTTACTTATTAAGCTTAGTAAGCTATTTTAGCTTATTCTTGCTTATTCTTAATAGCTTATTCTTAGTTCTTATTTTTATTAGGTTTAGATTATAAAAAAATAATTTCCTGCCAAATTTTATAATTTTCCAATTAGTTTTGATATTTTTAATCATTTAATTCCTTTATATTAGTTTTAATTAAGTAATAAATAAAATAAAAGTCGAAAAAATACCGGCTTTTTCCTAAAATTATTTTTAGTCGTTTAGAATGTAGGAAAATTAGTTTCACACCCGTAGGCCTTAAATTGCGTTAATTTCACTTTTTGAGGCTCGGGATTAGCCGGGGTTTTCACGTTTTTGCATATTATCACTCTAGGACTTAGTGTAACTTAATTTTATTGTTCCGTATGCTTAGTAGTAGTTAGATCATTATTTACTTTGTTCCCGTAGCCTTATTTACTTTCCCTTTAATTAATTTTTAAAATAACGTAATCCAAAACAAAAATTCCCGTACCATTCGAGCACTTTAATAACAAACTTCAAACGTCACCGTCAATTCACACCTCGTTGGGAAAGCGACCGGGTAATCACTTGCCGGTATCACTTATCGAGTATTCAGCGGGTTTTCGCGTGTCGACCTTTTTCCTAAAAACGGTTGATTTGTAATTCTCTCGCTTGTATCTCGTATTTGATATTCTTATGTACTATTTGATACGGATCAATTTTTTGGCGCCGCTGCCGGGGAGGTTGTGTTGCGACAATATCGTTAAAGGTTTGACGATTAGTGACTTGAAGAACCTTCCTCGTGAAGTTATTTGCTTTCAAAAAACCCAAAAACACAAAAATATTTTCCTTTTCAAAATTTATTTTCCCTTTTATGTTTTTTATTTATCAAAAACCCCAAAAATATTCTTCTCGTTCCTCTTATCCGTATGATTCTATTTCTCTCACCCTCTTTTACCATTTGATTCTATTCTTCGTATCCTCTCGACCATTTGATTCTACTTCTTAACCCTCTATAAGTTTAATTCTCATGGCGACGATCGATTATCGTCGTTGTTTTCACTGTAAAGGCCGTATGGAAGAGGACCAGCTTTATTGTCTCAATCCAGATTGTTTATGTAGCGGTGTGGAAGGGTTGGAGCAAGCAAATATTGCTATTGGTGCGAATTATCCGATAAAACTCTCTCGATGATTCTCCAAGTTTTTCCGACCTCCCACCTCAACCCGAGATTTGTTCTCTTGTTTCTAAGCCTAAACGTCTAGATTTGATCAAAATCTTTCACGATTTACGGTTAAGAGAAAAGAACAAGAACCGGAGACCAAAGCGGAAGTGGTGGAAATTGCTAGCTCTGAGAGCACACCACTTGTCCCACCTCCGGAATCTTGAGCGAAATCATGAACATGATTGAAAACTTCTTAAATGAACTTCGTCAAGATTCAACTTGGAAATACAAATCGACTTGTGATGTTGTTGAGCCCTCGATCCCTATTCCGAGCCGAGATATCTTCTTTCGATCAAGATTATTGCTACGGTTGTGGAGACGTGTTACCGAAAGGTTTTCATTGTTTCAAATGTATGTGCGAGTGGTGTGGAAATTACCTTACTAATGGATTTTGTTCGATTTGTGCGAGAATTCATTAAACATGATTCTAATCCAAATTCCTTCAATTATCCAAAAGCGATTTCAACTACCCTCTCAGACATTCATACTAACCACAACCGTATTATCAAGATTTCAATGATCCTTCATTTCAGAATTTCTCTCCACAAATTCCTTATTGTGCAAATTGTGGGGGTCCTCATTATGATTACCAATGTCAATCATGGAATCAAAATTACTATGGACTTGATCCTTGTTATAACACTTCGGTTTTGATAATTTCCAACCCCACAATTTCCGTCGTTGAACAATATCCGTCATTGATCAACATCCTCGCATTGAAAAGTATGCTAGAAGAACTGCGAAGACCAAGCGTCTATGCTTGAAAAATCTATGCTAGAATTACTTGAAGAAGAGGAGCGAGCGCTAAGATTCAAAAATGTCTTGAAGAAATACGAATCGAAGGACGAGCACTTGCAAGACGTGCCCGATGGCTCGCGACTTACATTGACGATGAAGATGATGAGGATTCCATTCAAATGAAGGAATGTTGTGAAAGTTTGTCGGCGAAACCACACCGAAGAGCCGTTAACTCTCTAAGTATGGGGGCGAGCATCTTAGCACTATTCGAAGCGGAATCGTCTTGTCTTGAGAACCTTGTCCCAAACCCAAGTGAGTCGCGAGGGTGTCTCCGATATGATGTGTGATGAGCACATTGATGATGATTCTTCTCCTCCCACTAATGATTACTTTGAGATGATCTCCAGTCGAAAATGACTATACGTCGTTAGACGATTCTTTATCATGTGGAGACATTGAGTATGTTGAGGAAATTCATACGAGCTCGTCGGCTTAGAAGAAGTGAGAGATTTTGAACAGAAGATCGAGAAATTGACAGCGATTTTGAAGCGGATGATGAAGATAATCTTGTTGTGTGTGAGGAACCTTTCACTATGGCATTCACTAATCCTCTTTTTACTTAGATTCTGATTCACTCTAATTTGGATAACCCAATCTTTGACATTCAGAATGAGGATAGTGACCTTTACTCGGAAAACCCCGTTACCTCTTTACCCGAGCTCGAGGATTCTACTTTTGAAGGAAAGAATAGTGGCAATCCCCCGACTTTTAGACCTTCTCGAGGAGTTAGCCGATGAACTCGCTCTTATTGATCATTCTCCAGAGAGATGATGATGTGCGCACGACTTTGAAGCCGACCACGAATTGGAAAATCTTTTATACAATAGGTCTTCTGATAATTCGTCAAGTGACACTCTTATAGAAGAGGTCGAATTTCTTTCTCCGGATGACTCGATACCTCCGGGTTTTGAGTGGCAGTATGGCTTAGATCCATCATCCACCCGTCCACTGCTAAACCGCCGATGATGGAACCTATTCTAAGCCCGATCACGGATATTCTCATTGCTTGATGGTGGATAAGATTGTTGAACATTCGCTCAATGTTCCTCAATCTAATCTTTTGCCCACCCGTCCCACCCGTTGTCAATCCATTGACACTCTTCTTTCTTATCCCATTTCTTCTCCATATCTTATCTCCTACGGGAGTGAAGATACCATCTTTGACCAGGCATTTCTCATTCTCTTAAGCGGTTATATCTCATCGGTGGAACTTTCGGCACATTCAATGTTTCTTCAAACCATTTGAATGAAAGTCCGATTGAGATTTTCTCTTCCACTTGCTCCCCTATGGACCAATGAATTCGGGGTCGAGTCAAGCTAGCGACTTCGGTTAACAAAAGCAGTAGCATTTCATGGGTGTCCACCCATGTTTGACTTCTTTCTCTTTTCTAACACTAAGTGTGCGGGGTATTTCCCCCTTTGTTGTTGCTTATTGTGTGTTTGCTCTCTGTTTCGGGATTCCGTAGATCGTGATGATTGATCTTTTGTTTTCAATCCGGCCGCTCAATATCCGATCTTTTGCTAACGATTATCTAGGGATATCTTTATTAATCCTTTTGTGAAAAAGATTTGGTTTCCACACTTGGCTAGTAGTATTACCGTTTTCCGTTCTAAAAGTTTCGGCTCTGGCGGGTACTTTGAATATTGAGGGCAATATTCAATTCTAAGTGTGGGGGGAAATTCTAGCGAATTTTGATCACATGTGTACCTTCTAGTACCCTAGTACCCCCGTTTTGACCAAAATTTTAAAATTTTATCGCTTTAAGTCAAGTATTTACATTTACAAGAAGTGCTTTGCACAAAAATAATGCATTAATGCTTCGGTGTTAATGGTAGTTTAGTCTTGATTAGGCTAGAACAAAGGGAATCCCGACTCTGCTAGAGTGTTGATCTAGTTGCTCTCTTAACATTTAGGCTAAGGTTTTACGAGTTGTGCAAATAAAATGCTAGCGTGGAGTAGTTGGTTCTCTTTAGAGCTTATATAAGTAATCTATGGCTTTTTCTCCCAGAAGCTAACTAATTGGACTTAAATACGTGCTCATTGTCAAACTTTTTAACATTCAAATCGTCTTGTTACAATAAAAAGTTTTTAAGCAAAATTGATTTAGAGTCCGAGTTCAACTTTTTATTTAAATTTCCGAGAAAGCATACTTTCTTTAAATCTGAATAAAGTTGCAAAATGAAAGTATCGTAAAGTTGCTTGAATGATGCAAAAAGTTGCAAGTTTAAAGTTAAAGTCAAAAGTGAAAAAAAAAAATGATGATGAAAAGTTGAAAAATGAAAAATAAAAAAGAAAAATATGAGTTTAGTGAATAAAAGCATTATGTTGCTTATGAATAAATGTGCTTGAAACTTGCTTTTCTTAAATTTAAATCGGAAGTTGAACTCATTGATTCGTCAAAATTGTCTAAAAGTTTGTGGTAATTTGGAAATCCTTGATTTCAAAGATCCCGAAAGCTCCGATACTATTCTCGAGGGTGAAAACCTGGCCTCCTTAAAAGGACAAGCTGAGAAGAAAGTAGCCACATGGAGTGATCTCACCTTTGAATCTCTAATTTCTAAATTATTGTCGGTTGTAATCCATTTAGGTTTAGTTTTAACTTAGCGGTAGCCGTAAATCTTTGGAATCAATTCCGCTAATTCGGTACTATTCTCGTGAGGTGTCAAAGCCGGTCACTTAAAACTAATGTTTTGGGATGTGGCGAGAAGAAAGCCGCTACATGGAAGAGGCTCTTTCGATCCTTAGACTTTCATCGTTTCCGGTAGGTTAGTACTTTAGTTAAGTGGATTACAACCATAACAAATGTCGATTTCAATGGTCAAACCTTTGAAAATGAGCACAATCACTTAAATTGTATAAATTGCGGGAGTTAAAAGTTAAGTCTCGACTTACATAGATTATTTGTATAAGTAGTGTTAGCATTTTACAAAAGCGTTTGCACAATAAGTTTAAGCTTGGTTTGAGAGTATCAAAAAGAGGATGGCGATTATAATTTCCGGAGACACCCATTTTGTGTGAATTCCGTTCTATGATGCCATGTTTTGATAATCAAGCATGTTATTTATTTACGTTCAAGTTTAAATTTCTAGTAGTAAAATAAAAAGTCGAAACGGGGTATTCTTGGTATTGTTGATCCTTTCATTACTTCATATGATCGGATTGCTAGGGACTAGCAATTGATAGTGTGGGGTATTTGATGAGTGCTTATTCACCCATCATTTTACCCATCTAAGACCACAAAAGCGTCTAAAACACGGAAATATAACCAATTATCTGCTGAGATATCCTTGGAATGTGTTTTTATGTGTTTGAGTACAAAGGATCGAAAACAAGGCAAAAGCGGACAAAGCGAGCTTGGAATGGAAGCGTGCTTATGACGGGCAGGAGTAGATTTTCTACATTTTGGGTCCCGGGAACACATATTTGGAGTGAGTAGGAAAACAAACCCGAACCCATTTCACCTTTTTACCCTTCCTAACCCAAACCCAAATTACCAATTTACCCATTTTTCATTAAAAACAATTATTTTTATTTAAAACCAATTTTTATTTTTAAACCAATTATTTTTATTAAAAACAATTTTTTTTTTAAACCAATTATTATTATTATTATTATTATTATTATTATTTTTATTATTAATAAAACTTTACACTTTTACTTTTATTTTAAATCTTTTACAAAATACCAAAATCCTTTAAAAACAAATACCATTTTATGAACCTCAATATACCCATTTGAACCCCTTGCCTAATCCCTTGAACCCCCTTAACCACCCATGACCCATCACCACTTAAACCTGTTCCTACCCAAAAAGAAAAACCAAACCCAGAGAAAAATAAAACATCCCTTTGGCGCCAAATCCTCTCTCTCCCTGTCCTTCTCATCCTCACAAGCAAACAAGACAAGGTCACATGTCTCACCGGCGGTAAGCCGGCAATCCCACAACTGTTTCATTGAACATTTATAAATCAATGGTCGTGATGCCAAGATTGAAGCCAAGCATATCCAATGGTCCGATTGAATGGAAAAAGAAGCACATGGACTCAACATTCTCAACTCTCTCACAAAACAAACACAACAAGAAGCCGACAAAGAAAGAGGAGAAGTGGAGTTTTGATTTTAGTATAAATAGGCAGAGAAGTTAGAGTAAAAGGCGGTCTAGAATTTATGTTCTAGTTCCATTTTTACTTTCTTGTCATTTACTTTTAATGTAAAATTTTAATTTTCAATGCACTTTAAATTCGAGTTCTAATTCTTTTAATAGTTTATGCAATTTCAGATTATGGTTTTCATTTTATGAGTTCTTGTTATGTTCTTGTTAAGAAGTGTTTGGCTCAAGCTTATTCAAGGTTTATAAGACTCCTTTTTAACCGTTTGACTTGTTTAGTCAAAGTGCTCTTAATATTTTAGGTAGTTTCTTGTGGAGTTGAATTTGATTCAAAAGGTTTTGTAAAAGTTGGAGTAGAAAAAAAGTGGAAAAAGTTTTTTCGTCACGCACATTCTTTCTTTGTTTCGGCTTTTTCCAACTTATTTTTCATCTAAAATCTCTTCCAAACTGCTTTTCTTAAGACTTCACATACCCAACTCAACATAGCTTTAGTTTACTTGCACTTAGGTTCATCTTACCTTAGCTAAAAGTGCGCTAGAAATCTGTCCCAAGCCCATTTAAAAGAATAGCTGTTTTAACATAATGGCGGTGGCTCCACTTTGGATTTTCATTTCTTTGAATATTAGGCCTTAGGTTAGAAATTTGGTATGCAAAATCTTGGGTTGGTCGTCTAGCTTTTCCACATTTTTGTGAATTTTCTTTTTGTAGCTTTTGGTAGCTTTTTAGGAGCTCCAAAACAACCCCTAGTGGAATTTGTTTACGTGCTTCCTGACCTCCACAGTAGCTATTCTCCCTTCTTTTTAGCTTATTAGTTGATAGCTTTAGCTTATTATAGGTACCTTAGTTGCTTATTAGTCCCTTAGATTAGGTTAGCTTAACATTAGCTTATCTTTAGCTTATTGCCATTTTAGCTTTAGGAGTATTCTTGTTCACTTAAGTTTCCTTTAGGTTAGCTTAAACTCCCATTTACCTGCTTAATTACATTAATTATCGCTTTTTCTCTTTTTAATTTTCGGCTTAAACTTGAATGCTATAGCTTATTTGCTAAGATTGCTAGCTTAGTTTAATTGTTGCTTAGCTTGAGAGTCTTTAGATAGTCTTAAATCCAAAACGACCCTTTAGTTTTTTTTTTTTTTTTTGTTCCTTTAACATTTCTTGTAAGAAGCTCACAAGCCCAGCTTATTTTTAAAGTTTTAAAAATTTTGTTTTATAAAAGTCTCATTTTCAAGTTCTATAAAAGTTCCAAAAGAAAAACTTGAAAAAGTAATAATAACAAAAGCTGCCTGGGCGGGATTGAACCGGAGTCTGCCCGACTCCTGATATCCGTCCCACAAGACCGCCCACTACCACAATGCCCTTGGGACTTGTCTTGTTTAAATTTGCACAATCTATTCTTATATACACGTGTTTACTTATTAAGCTTAATAAGCTATTTTAGCTTATTGCTTATTCTTAACTTGACTTATTCTTAGTTCTTATTTTTATTAGGTTTAGATTATAAAAAAATAATTTCCTGCCAAATTTAATAATTTTCCAATTAGTTTTGATATTTTTAATCATTTAATTCCTTTATATTAGTTTTTAATTAAGTAATAAATAAAATAAAAGTCAAAAAAATACCCGGCTTTTTCCTAAAATTATTTTTAGTCGTTTAGAATGTAGGAAAATTAGTTTCACACCCGTAGGCCTTAAATTTCATTAATTTCACTTTTGAGGCTCCTGATTGCCCGGTTCATGCTTGCATATTATCACTCTAGGACTTAGTGTAACTTAATTTTATTGTTCCGTATGCTTAGTAGTAGTTAGATAATTATTTAATTTGTTCCCGTAGCCTTATTTACTTTCCCTTTAATTAATTTTTAAAATAACGTAATCCAAAACAAAAATTCCCGTACCATTCGAGCACTTTAATAACAAACCTCAAACGCCACCGCAATTCACACCTTGGGAAACGATTCGGTAATCACCCGTATCACTTATCAGTCAGTATTCGGTTTTGCGTGTCGACCTTTTTCCTAAAAACGGTTGATTTGTAATTCTCTCGCTTGTATCTCGTATTTGATATTCTTATATACTATTTGATACGGATCAAACCCTCTACATGTTTAATTCTCATGGCGACGTTCGATTATCCTCGTTGTTTCCACCGCAAAGCCGTATGGAAGAGGATCGGCCTGTCGTAATCCGATCGTTTAATGCCGGTGGAAGGATGGGTGCAAGCAAATATTGTTATTGGTGCGAATTATCCGATAACTCTCTCGATGATTCTCCAAGTTTTTCCGACCATCCGCCACAACCCGGATGAACCCGCTCAAAACCGGAGACCATACCGAAGTGGTGGAAATTGCTAGCTCTCGAGCACACCACTTGTCCCACCTCCTCGATTTTCAAAATGTTCTTCGAGACTTGATAGTCATCTGGATCACCATGTTGGTTTTGTTGATTCTTTGAATGAACCGATTCTTTCTCATTACTCTCAAATGCAATCGTTTATTCGCTGTGCTCGGTTGTGGTGAGCCTCTTTTTGGTTCACCAATGCCGTTGGTGTACGTGTGTACAATGTGGTAATGATATTCATAATGGGAGTTGTTTGTTTTGTGGTTCGAGGAATTCATTTGATTATGATCCTAATCGAACTCATTTAATCCGACCCCTCAAACTTTTCCAATTACCCACCACAGCCCGACTTATCTTCATATAATCAACATATCTGTTGTGAATTTTGTGGAGGTCCTCACCAAGGATTTGAGTGTCTCCGAAACACGTTTGTCTATGAACAGCTTTTCGGTGATGCTCGAACTTTGGATTTAACCAAAATCCATATGATTCACCAATCCGACTCAACAGCTTTTCAAGTTGTGAGTAATCGTGGAGGTCCCCATTTCAACTCTGATTGTCAAATAGGGAACCCAGTTCCTTGTAACAATCATGACTCTTACATGTTTGACAATTTCCAACCTCCACAGCACCATACGGTTCAAACTCCACCTGAGCCGTTATCTCAAGAAATCTCCCAAGATTTTGAAACCACAATGAAAACGCTTGATGATATGATTAGTAACTTTAAGAATCAAGTGAGTGGTGAAAAGACCATAGGAGAATTGCTGGCCGAAGAGCGAGAAGAACGAGAGGCTCGTAAATCTAGGGAAGAATTATTAGTCCTAGAGCATGCACTCAAGGCGTTCCCAATTTCTTAAGGCAGCTCTATATGATGATGACGAGGAGAGTTTTATCCTTTTAAAGATAATATTTCTCAACTCCCTCAGTCAATTGATATCCCAGATTGAGATTCCATCTCAAACAAGCGCTATCACACCCAAGCTCCCACTCACTCTCTCTGAACATGGGGGACGAGCATCTTGACACTGCTCTGAAAAGGAATCGGACGAATTCATAAAGTCTAGTGTTGAGAACCTTGTCCCAATCCCAAGAGAGTCGCAGGGGAATTCTCGAGCATTTGTGTGATATCCCTACCCCTCTTGTCTTCCCAAAAGATCATGTTGAGATGTTCTCCGATTCTAATGATGACGATTCGTTATCTTGTGGAGACATCGTTTATGTGGAAAATTTACCTTCTGAGCTTGTTAGCTTAGAAGAAGAGAATGATGAAGTTACTGCGACCGGAAATCAAAGATGAAGCACTTCAGTGCAACATTCTTGAATGTCAGTCTTCTCATTTCTAAAATCGAGGCTTTCAATGAAAAACCTATTTCATCTCCTATCCCCATTAAGGATAGTGACATTCTTTCCGATGATTCTATTCCAGAAATGAAAGCCTTCGGTTTTGATAATATGGGAGAGAAGATTAGTGGCAGTACCACTTTTCATTCTCATAATTCTCTCCCCGATTATGAATCATTTACATTGGAGGAGTTCACCAGTGAACCCACTCATATCAATTATGAATATGATTCATTCACCTTCAAGGAGTTCTCTGATGAACTCACTCATATCATGACTCCGCCGGAGTATGATCGCTTGGATGGCAAAAATCATGATCGCGGGGAAAAGTTCTCAATCATGAGAGTTTGTATTTCTATGACAAATTTTCCAACCCTCCCTCCCGAGATGCTTTCCAAACCAAAGAGCTCAACCGAGAAAATCCAAACGAGTGCAAGCGCACTTGACCCGAGGAAGAAGATCTTATCATGATCGTCATCATGATTTTCCTTCTTTTCTTCACCTACCTGGTGACTTCCTCTCTTCTTCACTCGTTCGGGAGTGAGGACACTATCTTTGACCCCGGCATTTTCATTTATCATTTTTGAGCCGGATCTCTCTATATCTCATCGGTGTGGAACTTTCACGTACTTCAATGTTTATACAAACATCTTGAATGAAAGTCCGATGGAGATTGTCTCTTCCACTTATTTCCCCAAGAACCAATGAATCCGGGGTCGAGTCAAGCTAGCGACTTCGGGAATCAAAACAAGAGCATGCCATATGGGTTTTCACCCATATTTCGACTTCTTTCTATCTTTCTAACACCTAGTGTGGGGGTTGCCCACATGTTGTGTATATATATAAGTTTTATATATAAAAAAAAAAAAAAAAAAAAAATCTCTTTCTAAATAATGGCCGTAGTATTTCCTTTACGCCTCTTTGTTTCGCATAACCGTTTACTTTGAATATTGAGGGCAATATTCATTTCTAAGTGTGGGGGGGAATTCTCACGAATTTTATCATATAATTATACTAATTCTCCCGTTTTTGGCCAAAATTTTTTTTGGAGTAAGTGTTCTACACTTACTCAATTGGTTATCGATCCGCTTGTCTAATAAACTAAAGGATTGGCTAATCCAGGAGCAAACGGCTCTTGGTAAAGATATCTCAAATTCGTTGACGGCTTGCAATTTGCCCAAAATTGTATGGTATTCAAATTCACCATATCCTAAAAGTGAAGAGTTGGCTAGCCCGCAAGTTTATGGCTTGTGGTAAAGGCAATGGAAAATCCATAATTGGTAATCAGCTCACCAAAGATAATATTGATAATTTATCTTAGAGTTGGCTAGTCCGAGCAAACGGCTTCGGTAAAGACAAATCAAAACCGTTGAAAGTCTGGTGGTTTGCTCAAAATCACATGGTTATCGCGGTACCATAGTTCTTACTTGAATCAAACATTTGGCTACCTCGTAAGTAATGGCTTTTGGTAAAGAGATTCAAATCCATTAAGTTTTTCTCAAAAGATTGCTAGGGACTAGCAATAGTTTAGTGTGGGGATTGATGAGTGTGTAAATACTCATCATTTTTGGTCAAATCTGAACCGCAAAACGTCTAAAAATGCTCAGAAATGCATCAAAATACTGAAAATATCTCAAAGTTGCATTTTATATGTTTCAGATACAAAATGTTTAAAATCGATGAAAAACAGTAAAGTTTGCATAATTGGCGCTTTCAGCCGACTTTCAAAAAATGGCAAAATCAGTCCCTAGGCATTTATTTTAAAAGAAAAGTCACCAGAGGTCCCTTTGAAATCATATGTTGTCATATTTAGTCCTTTGGTGAAAAGTCCAAAAGTTTTGAGAAATTACAGTTTTGATCCTTGGATTTTAAAATTGTTCATGATTAGTCCTTGGAATTTCACAATTGGCAGATTTGGTCCCTTGGAATATTGGAGGTTGGCAAAACAAGCCCTTGGATTACTTTTCATAATTTACGGCTTTGGTCCTTGGATTTCCAGATATTACAAGTTTGGTCCTTGTCTACTTATATCCTAAATCCAATCCGGATCCCAAACAAATAATAACCCAACCCAAGCCCAATTACACCTGACCCGGTCCAATATCCAAACCCAACCCAAATACCCACGTTTCAAAATAAACAACCCCGCCCTTTTCTGTCTTCCCGACCACCATGTCCCTCCACCTCACCTCCAGCCACCAACAACTCTCCACCCCTACTCCATGTTTTGTTCCCCACACCTCAACAACCCTCCAAATGCATTAAATGCATCCCTTCCCTGTCCCAACTGGCTTGTACCTGGTTTTGGCCAAAATGCATAAACGGCCAAGATTGATACCAACCAATCCAAGGGTCCTGAAAATTGCTGGGATATGCTCAGAAAGAGGAGAGAAGGAGATTGGAGTATAAAAAGAAGGAAGAAGAAGGAAGAATATATAGTAGTTAGTTTATTTTTAACAATGTATGTCGTTTTTTTGATTATCATGTCTTAAATAGTTTTCAATTGTATTTTCCAGTTTATTTTGTATCAAACAAAGGTTTAAAGTGTATTGCAACTCTCTTAAGTCTCAATTCCAGTTTATGTTCATGTCTTCAATTTTCATGTTAACTGTTGAATTTTTCAATTTCAAACTCTGAATCTCAAGCTTTAATCGGCCTTCTTTCCAAGTTAAAATAAGTTTATATGAGCTTATAATAGCTTTTTATAAGCTTGAATTTAAGTTTCAAACAAAATTGGATTCTGGTCAACAAAAGTCAACATGGAGCAAAATTGATGCGGGTAATGGGTGATGCAAACTTGGATTTGGGTTGATTTATAGCATGTGGTTGGTTTTTATAGGATAGCAGTTCTGGTTTCCATGTTTTCAAGCCATAGTGGCTAGGACCCATTGTAAGTGCAAATTTCAAGTTCATAAGCATAATCTGTTTTTGTAATTTTAAGTAGCTAAAACCTGTTTAAATAGTAGTATTTAGGTCATTTAATCTTAGTTTGATCATTTAAACAAGTTGGTTCAGTAGTTTGTCTCATTAAAATTGCTTATCAGTGTAATAAGGTGTGTTTGGATCTGCTGATCTATCTGTCTTTTAGGTATCTTCAGTGGTTAGGCTTTGTAGTTTTATGTTTGTTTAGTTCATTTAAGCTATTATCTGTCTTAGCTTGTGCCTGCAAAACACCCAAGGTCAACATTACACTTAACCTGTTTTAACAGCTTCATTGTTGAATTTTGCAAATCAAAAAGCTCATTTTGTGTGTGAAATACATAAACATAGATTGCAAGAGTCTTATTTCATCCATATACATCATATTCAATTGAGAAATCAAGATCAAACTTCAAAATAGTCAACATTTCATTCGTCTTAAAAGTCAAAATTTGGAAAAGTGGTTTTGAGCCCATCTAGAAGGAATTTTCATGAGCTCAGTTTTGAGCCAAATTACATGAAATTTTGGATTTTTGAAGTTCAACTGGTCTATTTTGTTATTAGCATTTTTATACATTTTTGTGAATTTTTTATAAGTCTCAAACAAGCTTGTCTTTTAGGTCTCATCTCCCCTGTTCACCATGTTCAGCATAAGCTGAGTTTTCTCAGATCTTTGCAAGGTTGCACAAGCTCTCAAGAGCTTGTAAAAGCTTGGTTTTTGGTTTACAAGGTCCCAACCAGGTCTAGTTCAGATCCCAAGGACTGGTTTTCAATTTCAGCTTATCTAGTAGCTTGTGCATAAGCTCAAAGTAGCTACCCAAAACCTGTTTTAGCTTATATACTCAAATAAGCCAAATCTGTGTAATCAGCTAATCAGAGGTCAAGGCCTGTTAATACTTGTTGCATTTTGGTTACTTTAGCTTATTTTAGCTTGTGTTATCAGTTGGTGGCTTGTTTTGTTCATTTGGCTTGTTCAAGTGCTTATTTATAAGCACATTTCTTAGCAGTTGCTTAATCTTACACACAAGCACCTGTTTTTCCATTTTTCCTAGATTCCTAATATAATTTTAGAGTTTTCCTAAAATTTTCAGATTTTTCCAAGTCAGTTTGCTATTTTTCTTGATTTTAATTAGTTTTTAAGCATTTTTAATTAGCATTAAATACAAAAAAATTAAGAAAAGTTTCAAAAAAATAATTCTTCATTTTTCTTAAGTTAAGATAAATATAAAAAGACAAAAAAATATTTTTCTAGATTTTTCTTAGTTAAATTTGTATTTTTAGATAATTTAATTAGTTTTTAATAGTTTTAATTCATAAAAAATCCAAAATATTCAGAAAAATATAAAAATAGTTTTGAAAATTCTATTTTGTTATTTTAGATTTTTCTAAGTCAAAGTTTTATTTTTTTTAGCTTTATTTCCTATTTTCTTGTATTTTAGGTTATTATTAAATAGTTAAAAATAGTTTTTAATTAATAATAATTAGATAAATAGTTATTAAAATAATTTTCTTTTTCTAATAATTTTCTTTTATCATTAGGATTGTAAAAATGTCATTTTCATATTTTTAGGACTTTTATTTCTTAGATCTCACTTTTTATTTTGTACGTTTACGTAATTTTATTTAAACGTAAGTTTTAATTTTTAAACGTTCATCATTTTGCAAATAGTGATAGCGTTTATTTAATATTTTTTATCTTTTTAATTTCCTTTAATTTGCATTTAAGCCCTTGTAATTTGTTTGTTTTTTTTTCTGTAGTTATAATAATTCAATCCCTCTTTCCCGTTCAAATTTCTCGATCACTATACGTTTGGTGATTCTTCAGATAGCTCGCTTGGGACATAACGACCCAGGGAAACACTATACTCCCCAGATCTTCATTGCATCTGTGCTTAAGCTGTTTTAAGTTTCTTACAGTTGGCCATTCACAAGTGGCCGGCTTGAGTGAGAAAACTTGACGGTTTGGAATGGATGAGAGAGTTTTGACCTCATCTCCATGTGTGTCTTTACGAGGTTTTTTAGAATCCCAACAAATCTTATTTCAGATAATCACATGTTGTGTGAAGAATCACATTTGAACTTTTTATATAGTTGCTCAGAATATTCGTATAATCAGTCCATGGAAGAACTTAAGTGATGTTTTGTGGATGACCGATCAAGCCCCACCACAGTTTAACTAGAATCCAAAAGTCAAGAGTAATTAACATTCAATAAAAATGCATAAGGTTGTTTCAATAGCTCTATCACACACTGGGCATCTAGTTGAATCAAGGTCTAGTCCATGTTGATCAAAATTGCAATGAGTCAGGAGATGATCGATCATAAGACGCCAAATGATGTTGATTTTATTCCAAATCAAGTTGTTACATCTAATTGAATATCCAAAAAATAAGAATTTTCTCTAAAATCTCAATCATATTAGAAGCAACAAAATAAAGTTTTAAGGTAGATAGAGTATTCCAACACATTAGGAGAAACACCTAATGTCAGATTATCAAGATAGTCCGACAGCTCCCTATATTTGGCTAACCCTATGCTAAACCGCAAAGGCCGGCACCAGGTCACAAGAGAGAAAGGAGCCCATCGACATTGCACGGTATGTCCAAGACTTTATGGTCTTTGGCCAATTTGAGTAGGTGGAGTCTCTTAAAAGACGTTTTAAAAATATGACCCTGGTTCCCATTTATCATTCCAAAATATTTCTACCTATCCCCTAATTAACAAGCTAAGATTTGACCTAAATAAATGTTGTAGTCAGAAATTTGGCACTTTACCCAGATGAAGTTCTTCCTAAGACCTAGATGAAGTTCTTCCTAAGGGTTGGAGGAAGGAAAAGTAAGGCATTATTGTACGAGTCATGATCGACTTTGATTCCATGAATGGTCGAGGCAACTCCTTTTTAAAAATGAATTTTCCTTTAAGTGAAACCGACATCTTCATTTTGTAACCATAGAAAAATTAAGGGTGTGTTTAGTTAAAATGAAACCCCTTTGATTTTCACAAAATATTTTGTACAAAATAAAGAAATAAGAAAAATTACATTTAAATCAAATATTTTCATCAAATTCTCCACAAAACTGAAAATTTGCATTTCCTTCTTTAACAAGAAAACTACAAAAAATATCTTTATTGTTTTTCTTGCTTCCCTTATAACCTTCCTGTTTTCTTGTGAATAGAAAACAATATCATATAACGCGTATTCTATGTTTTGTGACAATCAAATCTCCTCTCTTTTTTTACAAATATGAAAACAGAATATTAAGGGTTAGTAGTCAGTTTTTTTGTATTAGTCGTTGTTTTAGTATTTGTAATTTCCGATGCCTTTTTGAAAGAAAAAAAAAACCCCCGCACGAAGACTACTAACCAAGGTTTTCAAGATCTGGATCCTACACAGGATCGTTTTCATCTTTGCAAGATCGAGATCGTAAGATCGGATCGAGATATTAGTATCCTACTATAATATCATTTTTTTAATAGTCTTTGTAATAACAAATCTACAAAGAGGAGAGTTATTTTAAATATTAAACTTTTCTCACATACCAAATGATTCATCTCTCACCCTTCATCTAAAAAAATCAATGGTTAAGATTAAAAGCATTTTAATATTTCACATATTTTTTATAATTTAAATATCTTTTCAACCGTTAATCGTTAAGCGAAAATAGTTACACCATCGCGACGAGTATTTAATTATCTTTCTATAGACATAAACTTTGATATACTTTCGACAAAATATTTTTTTTTCGTTTTTTCACGTTTTTTCATATCTTTTCGTATTTTTTCGTTACTGAAGTTTGAATGAAAAAATCACATGTGATTAAACAATAATTTGAATATTCTAATAATATCACATGTGATATTAGTGTTAAATCAAATACGATATGTAATATCACATGTGATATTAGTGTTAAATCACATATGATATAACATATATCATATGTGATTTAACACTAATATCATATGTGATATTATTAGAAAATTCAAATTAGTGTTTAATCACATGTGATTTTTTTATGCAAATTTCAGTAACGAAAAAAAAAATGAAAAGAACGTAAAAAAAAAGTGAAAAACACGAAAAAAAAATTTGTCGAAAGTATATCAAAGTGCCTATCTATATGAAGATAATTAAATGCTCATCGTAATGGTATATTTTTTTCACTGAACGATTAACGGTTTGAGAGGTATTAATATTTGAAAAAAAAATGATGAAAAGTGAGATTTTTAAATTGTTGGAATTAATCTTATCTATTAAATCAAATAAAAATGAAAAGTTATATGAATGTTTCATAAAAATGTTGTTCTAAATTACGATAATTAAATGTTTAAGAAGATTAATATGTAGTTTTTTAAATTTTACAAAACACAATCCATAAATTTGAATTATTTTAGTTTGCGGTTCGAAAAAAGTAAAATCGGATCGGATTAAAACTTAAGATTCTATGGTCAAGATCGAGATCCTACAAGATTTTACGTTTGCAAAGATTGAATCAGGATCGTTTTAGCTTTGCACTATCATAAAGTCGTAACATCCTAAAACCAGGATTGAGATCCTAACAACTATGGTACTAACCACCATGAGAATGTGAAGAACAAATTAATCCTTTTCCAAGCAACCCAAACCCTCTTGTCAGTTTCAAATCCTAAAAAAAAAGTTACGCCTAAACTTTTCAAAGTACTTAACAACACAATTTTTGGAACAGTGAAAAAGGAGAAAAAGTAGTTTCAAAAGCACCATATGACCAAATTAGGAATGTGAGTCTATCTCCATACGAAACCTTTTGCAAGATGCGACGTCTTAAATATTACGGAGTAATTGGTTTGCAATTATCTTTTCTCATATTTGCATGGAAAGACCAAGGTAAGTACGTGGTAGTGAAGCATATTCGCCTCAGTTTTCTAGGATTAAAAGGTGATAAGAAAGAGTAAGATTGTCTTGCGTGTCTATAGCTGGTCAAGTGTTTTATAGATTTGTCCATGATCTAATGAAAAAAAAGAAGAAATTACATTTTTTAGTCTGAACTGGCACCTAACCGGTTAGAGGGATGGCTGCTAAAAGGCATCTAGACTTTTATCTAAGAAAATAGACAACACGTTTCTTAGTCTACTAGTATATCTATTAAAAGAATAGTTTTCTATACTATCTATGTATACATTAGAACATTTAGGCTGACCTTATCAATAATGAAATGAAATATTAGATGAACAATTAAAAATGATAAACAGAACAACAACTTACAGGAAATGGAGTAAACTTGTGCAACAAGGCCTAAAAATATTATAACAAGTCATTTCGGGACGGCTTGACTTTTATCAACAACTGATTAACAGGAAGTCTCCTTTTTATGAAAGTCAAACTCGTCATTTGCATACATAATAAACACATATACGTAACCAATAACTTCAACCACTCCATTGTCATTCTTTCAAACAAAAATACACACACACACAAACATTAAACACGACATATATATCTGTTTTCCAAAACCAAAGCATTCTAAACTTTAAGAACAAAAATTCGCCAATAAATGTCTTCCACTATGTTGATATCATTCTCGGCTGATCCTATGTTGTCTTGGAACCCAATCAATAAATCTCCTTTATTAAATCATAAAAGGAGAACTGGTTTGTTAAAGAGCAAGGAATACGATTGGAGTTTGCATGGCAAAAGTTTCAGAAACTTGCAATACCTAAACACGCCGATGAATTTGCAAACTACGACATTTGTGAGACAAAGCAACGTTAATCCGCCACCTGAAGCTCCCCTTCCTTCTGGATCCCCATCTGGTTCAACGTAATCTCTATGATCTTATATTTATTTTGACTGAAAATAGTACAGTACTCTTTGATACAAAATCAACCATTAAGGTTTTATGTTGTGATCTGTGGTCTGTTGTTTCCTCTAATATCCGTTAAGATTCTTAAACCACTTGAGCATGAGGTTGAGATCGATTAGAAGTTTATTTGTTACTCTAGTTACTTGCTTTTCAAAAGAAAAGACCAGCTTATTTGTTTTTGGATTATCGTATATTAAGTTAAATCCATGACTTTTTAGGTACAACAACCTCAAAGTTTCTTAAATCTCTGCATACTGAATTGCTTGCTTGATGAGAAAAGTTATCTATTAATTTTCTTCACGGCCGTATATATACGTATGCTAGCAAATAGTTTTTGTACTATCATGATGAGTTGCTTAACTTCTTAAGCATAAACGATCGTAACATCAAAATACAAATTAAAGACTATTAGGATACTAAATCCCTACTCTCTTGTACTTTTATTTTTTTTTTTGCAGGAGAAATTGGATTGTGGGAATTGTGTTAACATTCATTTTACCTTTTTTCACCCACAAATGGGGACCTTGGCTTCTACTTAAAAGTAAGTAAAATGATTAGAGTGCATTTATTTGAAAAAAAAAACACATTTGCTATACAAAATATTTTGTACAAAAAAAATAAAATAAATAAAGATTACGTTCAAAATAAATTTTAAACAAATTCCTTTAAAAACACAAAATATGCATTTTTTTAACTTAATAAGAATATAAGATAAACTACACAACATATTTTTTGTGTTTTATTTTTTCCCTTGTAGCCTCCCATTTTTTTCTTCAAAATAGAAAACAGTGTTACATGAATACGTTTTCTATGTTTTATGGAAAATTAATTCCCTCTCTTTTCTTTACAGCACTGAAAATAAAAATTAAGAAATTTTTCTCCGACTAAAGACACCTTAATGTTTGTCAATGTTTTATGAATTCGTTTTCCTTCCTATATATTTGTATACATCATTAATAATATCTATAAACCTTTTATACTTGTAAATCACAATCGTACTAGCTATACTAATTATATCATGTAATTTAGATTAAGTTACCATTGCAAGCCAGTATATTACAAGAAGATAGGAGATTATAACTAGGATAAATTAGTCTAAATATTTTGCTGATTTCCAAAAAGAAACCATTAGTTTTGAGTTAATCCGATAAATATGCAGGTAAATTCGATCAAAAGATAGAAACGACAGAACATGTAGTGAAAGCTATAGAGAATGTTGCAGAAAGAGTGGATAAAGTGATTGATAGTATAACTGATGATCTTCCGGATAGCAACCTAAAAAAAGCATTGGAACATCTCGACGAAATAGCCGAAGGAGTGGCTAAGAGTGCTCATGCCGCAGATGATATCATCATTAAGGTTAACCCCTATTTCCGATTTATTAACGCATGAATGTATGCATCATGCATGCATATACATATATCCTAAATTAGTCTGTTTTCAGGTTCTCAAAACTATCATTAATTTTATTTTTTACACGTAATTTTATGAATATACGGGAATTAACATTCATGAATGATGCATTTATAGAACTATATTTTTTGATTAACAGCATATATAAAATAATTAAAATCCAGAAAAAAAATGTAAATACACTATCATGTATAAGAGTTTGTAAAAAATATATTATTGTATGTTATATTTATTATTATAATTTTATAATTATCTGATGATCACAATTCTTATATTGTGCAAGGCATACTTTAATTATTCAAATAAAATTGTAAGTCACGTTTTTAATTAACATATACGTTTTCTTGCTGGTCGTCGAGACAATCTTTGCATAATTACGTGTGGACTTGCACATTACTCCGACAATAAGCAAGATTAAATGTTTAACTAATATTTTGTCATGCGAGTTTTAAGGACATGTGCAATTAAATATACTGACAGTGAATCATTCATTGTTCCTCTGTAACAACTAACAATATATCAGTGATAAATATAATCCAGTCTTAAATTCATCATGCCCTTCTCATAACTTTTGAATCAATAAGCAGGGGTGTTTTTAGATCTACGGATTATATGCCATAATCAAATTTGCTTTGTTTATATAAACAAAAGTCATAGACTCATAGTTAGCATGCTATAATATATTATGCTAAATTTATCTACTAGCTTATGATAAAGTCATACTAGTATGTACGGAGTACTATGCTACACTATGACTTTTGGTATTACGGAAAGGTCTTTGTTTTCTGGTGCTACATGGCATTACGTACTATGCTACACTTCTAATTAACGTACACTATGCATTCTACAGTATATCTTAATCGTTTATGTATATTAGGTGTAGATAGGTTTTAATGTTTTGGTTAAATGGTGTTGTTTTGGTCGTGGTTTACGTTTCCTTTTGTACATGCGTTCATCGTTATAAATATATTATCTATTGTTGTCTTTCAAGAAAAAGCTTACGTACACAAATAGTTTTCTAATTCAAATCTGTATTATATAAGAACAACTTGTTTTCATTATTAGACCAGAACAAGGTGTTAATCGCTGAAAGTTTGATATAACTATTCTTTTTCGCACCTAAATTATTGTTTAAAACTATATTTTAAGCTTAAGCGTTAGATACAAAGTACTAGTGGACATGTGCATCTTAGGTTGCTATTATATCAATTTCCGAATTTTGTATATATGTGAGGTAAAATCACATGTCATTGTGAAATAGATTAGCGCATCACAATGTTCGATTTTGTTTTTTCTCAGTCTATAATTTAATGATATAGAGTAATATTTAGTTATCTGATAACCAGTTTCAATTATCTATATCACATACATACATTTTGCTTTTTTTAATTAATAATAAAATGGAAATGGAGCAGGTAGAAGAAGCTGAAGATAAAATAGAGTCGTTGATTCACCTTAAAAATTCGAAGGAGAATGAAATTCCAAAGGAGAACAAAGACAAAGATGAGCAAGAAATCACTGGCCAACAAAAAAGTGACAGAAAAAACAAATAAATTGGTATCATTCGTTTGTAAAGTTCACAAGTCCATGTTAATTTAGCATTTAATCGTTATCGTTAAATTTGACCATGCTATATGATTTTAATATTTTTTTCTTTGTTACTCGATGTGGTCGATCACCCTCCGTATACAATATTGTTTCAACATTGTTTTATTTTTGTGATATTTGTAGTTTTTGGTAAAATATATTGTTGTGATATTTTTTGTTTTAAACTTATCTTTGTGTATTAAGTGTATTGAATTATATGTCTTAGTCCTTCACTAACTTTATATACGATGGAATGGACTACATATAACTAAAAACGTTCTAGCTCGCTACCAGCTTTTTTGTCCTTTTTATTTCTTTATAGGCATGCATTATCTAACCTTAAAATGTAATCCAAATAATAATTAGGCAAATTTCTATGAATTCAGCGATCCAAATGGGACTTTATACTTGTTGTCGAGTGCTCTGAAGTTACAAGGACAATTTCTACTTAAACATCATTATTGGATACCTTAGTGACTTTATTAGTATAAAGTTTCCATACATGTGTTCAAAATCCCATCAATTCAAATATTAGAATGACCATCAAACGTGGGACCACATAATCGTGGGACCATCAATTAAAAGAAACGAGAGACGCAGTACATCATAAAGGGTTTATAAAAAAAGTTTATAAAAAAAGGTTTATAAAAAAAGTTTATAAAAAATTTATAAGAAATTTATAAAAAATTTATAAAAAAGGTTTATAAAAAATTTATAAAAAAAATTTATAAAAAAAGTTTATAAAAAATTTATAAGAAATTTATAAAAAAAAAATTTATAAAAGATTTATAAAAAATTTATTAAAATAGTTTATAAAAAACTTATAAAAAAAGTTTATAAAAAATTAAAAAAAAAAAAAAAAAGTTTATAAATAAAATTTATAATGAAATTTATAAAAAAAGTTTATAAATTTTTTTTCAAGTAAATTAAAATTCTTCACAAATAAATATGTCTAATGTTTTATTGTTATTGTTTGATTAAATTCTTCACAAATAAATTTTTTTCATGTGGAGTAGATTTCGTTATAATATTAGTAACATTTGTTGTTGTACTTGTTTAATGTTTTAATGTCTAATGTTTTATTGTTATTGTTTAATTAAATGAAAACAAATATACAATTAAAAAAACATAACGTAAAATAAATACCATATATAAACACTACACGATTAAATTCACTATACATATAACTAAACACTACAAAAAAAAAAAAAAAAAAAAAAAATACAGCCGCCGCATGTGGAGGAACCCACAGGTTATGGGGTGCATGGCTAGGATTTTTTTGGGTGTTTGAGTAGGCTTGCCCTTTATTTATAGGCAACTTCAATTCATCGTACAAGTGCGTGCCTAGACGGCTAGATACAACAATCAGTCGTTGATTTCTATATCCCGAGGTCCCAATAATCCCATCCTTTCGGAGAAGCTTCCTCTAACCAAATATCAATGCATGATTCCTATTGTTTCGGATCTAAATAATAGTAATAATTAAATGTAATGTCATTAATGGTTATGAAATTATTAACCACATGTGGACATTTCTAATTTGTTATGCCATCATAAGTCAAAAGTCTTCTCTAAAATATGGAGCAAAATGAACATTCTTTTAAATTATCACATGCCCAAGAAACTTTCATTTATCAGTTATTCTTAACAACTTCTTGTACGTAGTAATAAATTTAGTAATAAATTTAGAGTAAATTACACGTTCGTTTTTGTGATTTGCCTTTCGTTTACTGACCCAAAAAATGCGCCATTGTCCTTAACTACCAAACATTATGTGTCGTTGGTCTCTCCTTTAACGACTCAAATTGGATGAAATTATTTTAATCCTTTCAAATGTTTTATTTTCGTTAATACTTGGTATTTATTTCAATCCAAATTGTAGAAAAAGAAAAAGAATTATCACAAACACCCTAATCATCCCAAAAAAAAAAAAAAAAAAAAAAAAGCTAAACTACATACTTCTAATCGGTCCAACTTGGTAGTTGTGGTGGTGAAGTGGTTTATGACAAATTTTCTCATTCTACATATATGCCCACGCTCTTTAGTTTTTATGTAGCCTTCTGCCTTCGGGCTAGTCGGGATTTCTTTCAGGTCACCCTCCCTCATGACTGTCTACTGTCGTGGCTCGTTTTTTTTTTTGTCCATCAACCTACACGCGACTCCTTGTTGCGGCCTTCTTCCATATCGACTTCCTCCTGCTACGAATTTATCTACACATGACTTCCTATTAAAAAAACTAATTACATATATAGATGCGTGAACTTATTTGCTTTTCACTAGCAACCTGTTATGCATCTTTTATTGTGGAGCGAAAAATCTTTTATGATTTGATCAGCTCTAGGCTATATAATCTCTCCAACATGTTTGTGATCGAAATTCAAGACTTTGGTTTTCTGTATGTGAAAAACTTGATGCGTAACCTAGCGTCACAAAATGTGCTTTAGTAACTGAAAATTGATCACTCGAAAAACCTTTCACACGATAGATTGGTATTATTTATTTAGTATAATGATCTCGAAAAAATATATGATCCATGATAGTACTTTCGCACGCTAGGTTATCATAATCAACTTTCCCTTTCATTATGTCGTATTCTTTTCCTACAAGTTATAGAAGTATCTACATATATCAACTAATCCAAAGAAATTTCCAATTTACAAGTTTGAATCTATCAATAACTTAAAGGGTTCAATGGATTTGATTTTATTTCCATTATTCATATACGCATCGAAAAAATGTATTTTTTTTCCTCCACGATTATGAGCATTTAAAAACTACACTTGTAAGTGTTGATTATTAAGTTGAAATGTAACAACATATAACAAAATTCCATGATAATATAACAACTTTTTGGACACTTGTAAGTGTTGATTATTAAGTTGAAATGTCGATATTATCAATATCAAAAACTTACACATAAGTTGTCATGACTATTTTCTTGCCTAAGTAAGAAAAGTTCTTAACAATTTTAGAAAAGTGCATGAATTTATGCCCTCAAAAAAAGATGTAGAACTAAGTTAACTTTTTGCTTTGAACCATATTTTTCCTTTAAAGCATATTATTTCTGCTAATAACTAATTTTAATAATCACATTCATCAACTAATAGTTCACAGTTTTGTTCTTCCATAAAATATAAAACTTATGTAAGTATTTTTGTAAACTAGTCGGAATAAGGTGGTGTTTGTTTTTTAATAATTCTTTTTAACATTCTCTTAATTTCACTCATTTAGACGCGATTAGACATTTGGTTCATTAAGTGCTTTTATTTTTAGCAAGGTTGTAAAAATCACATTCATCAACTAATAGTTCACAGTTTTGTTCTTCCATAAAATATAAAACTTATGTAAGTATTTTTTTCAAACTAGTCGGAATAAGGTGGTGTTTGTTTTTTAATAATTCTTTTTAACATTCTCTTAATTTCACTCATTTAGACGCGATTAGACATTTGGTTCATTAAGTGCTTTTATTTTTAGCAAGGTTGTAAAAATCACTAGGCGCTAATGAGTCGGTCAGGTAGGGCTTAGCGATTAATCGGTTAGGCGGTGATTAATCAGATTATAACTTTTATGGACAAAATTGTAATTTTAGATGTTATATCTTTACTATCTAAAATGAAAAAATGGTCAAACATGAAAAAGTGAAAAGTTGAAATATTGAAAATTGTCAAAGGTGAGAGAAACTCAATAAACAATTCGGCAAAGGAAGTATTGAAATGATGAATCTATGAAAGGAAAATATTGAATCAGTAATTAACCAATTCAAAAAACAGCTAATCAGTTACAGTTGTGCAATTAATTCAACACATTCAATCCATACCCTCCGATTCAAAAACACCATTCCTATAAAAATACCACACCTATCAAATCGTTCTAAGAGATCATCCTATTCATGTGCACTGCATAATCGTTTTATGGCATGGAAGAACTGGTAAGTAGCGATTCTATAATAATATATTTAGGGTTTCGGTTTATTACTTACATATTACAATTGATTTGAATTATTTAGGGTTTACAATTATTAGTCCCATATAACATATTTTCATTGATTATGTTCAATTTAATTTTCTTTTACCAGATCCCTAGAAAATGTTTGGGGGATTAACATCCCTAATCACGACAAACAAGAACTGAGTTGTAAGTTTTTCGATCATGTAACATGTTTAATATTTTATAACTATTTGGAAACGATTTGTAATTGTAGACTTATTTGTTTTCAGTTCAAATGATTTTATTAGATTTTTCAGCACATACTTAATAAGTTTGAGGATTATGATTATGTGCCTATCCAACTACCAGGGAATCTGAGCAGGAAAAGACTTTTTTTTTATACAATTTTGTCGAATTCTATTGGGAAAACAGAAGGGGATGTGGAGAAGAAATTACGAAAGACTGGTGAATGGATCCTTGATAAGACTGAAGGCTCAAATCGATCTACTGGTAATTTATCATCTCTTATTGTGCTTTCTCTATTTAGTTCATGTATGCCTTGTGGTAAATGTTTTTATATCAGGTTTCTTAAGTTGATGGACGTATTTAGTTAATTTATAGCCTTTCAAAAAAAAAAAAAAAAAAAAAAAAAAAAGAGGTTGATTTATAGAATACACGTTTTGTTGCACGTTGTTCATTATTATTTTGTTCCAAGGCTTAGATTTGATAAGCATATATTGGTATAGCTTAAATTGTTACTTTTAAGGATGTTTGGCATTGCTTTTTGAAAAGGACTATGGCGTAAAGTAATCTGAATCAGATAATTAGCTGCAACAGAATGGCCTGCTAGAGATGATGTTTGGATATGCTTCTTCTGTTTAAAGTTGTGATTTTTAGATTAAATTAAAACTGATATTTCATAGCTAAATAATCAGAATCACTAGAAATTAATTAGTTATGACTTGAAAATGCAATAGTTAAAGAATCACTTTCAAAACCAATGCCAAACAACCCCATTGTAAGTTTGATTCCGATGAAGTTTATAAGCTTATGTTAACCAATTATTGAAAAGCAGTATTGTTCAAAAAAAATAAAAAAGAAGCATTGATTATACATTATTTTACTCATTTTCAGGGAGGAATATTTTAAAGGCGGTATTTTTATGGATTCTTCCACTGTGGATCGTATTCATCTCTCCGTATCTTGATGACTTGATCATGTGAACTAAGAACTTACCCTGGGAATTAAGCTTGATCTCAGCCTCCCTTCACAGTTTCACGGTTTAGTTGTACATACCCTGGTACCCCACATATATACATAAATTGGTTTCGCATCTTGTCAAAAACTAAATGGAAGAATTATTCAGCTTCTGTGTTAGTATTATTTAGTAATGTAAAACTCTAGGATCCTGTAAAACTATTGAAAATATACAACTCACATGGCATAGAAGTTCATGTGCATTAGACATAGTAAACACACTTTCTGAAAACATTATATGCTTTTATCACTGTAGAGAGAAGATGCTACTGTCAGTATTGTTCACTCAGGAACAAAGAATCCAGAGATAACTAAGACAAGCTGATATCATCATATCAGCAGTAGGGCAAGCAAATATGGTTAGGGGTAGCTGGGTGAAACCTGTTGCAGTTTTAATTGATGTTGGAATCAATCATGTTGAGGTTTGTTAATAAACTCATCACAGTACTCCCTATTAAAATGGCGAAAATGAAATAAGGTTATAAGAGAGGAGTGTCATGGTGAAAATGAAATACGGTTATAAGAGAGGAGTGTTTGTAAAAATTTGAATATCTCATTAGATAATTCTAAACGAATGTTGACATTCAGAAGTTTTGGTGTGCAGGCGAAACCAAATGTTGAGTTTAAGACCCCTGAAGCGAACTCGATTTTGAATTTTGAAGTGAGTTTTGGATACTTACTGACGCAAGGACACTTATGGCAAGCGTAACACACAAGGCTCAGATCAAATTCGGAAAAAGCGTTGAATTTTGAACAGATATGCGACGATGGTTTTCCACTATATTACTTCAAATTTACTCCATACGATCAGCTGTACAAAACCGTGATACACACGCGAGATATTGACAGGTTTTTTTTACTTATCATTTCATCGTTTCAATTTTACATTCATACATTTATAGAGATGGTTAAATATATCGTACTATTGTTTTTAGATTATATTGGAAAGATAGAGAATGTGCCAGGTGTGATCATACAAAAAAACTTTACTATGAGAGAGATTGGATTTAAAGATTTGATGTATTTGACTTGAATAGCACTCATAGGTTTGAGGCATTTAAGATTAATGTTTTTAATGGTGATAATGTGGGTGTTTTTGTGTGTGGATTTTGTGTTAAAACAAACTCATTATTTAATCATAGTAGAACATGTCCTTAATGACCTGATGATGAGAATGTGATCGAAGTTAGTAAGGTTCTAAATTTTCCGAGTTTCATATAAATTTTAAAGATTCATGATATAATTTAAGTCTACTTGAGTTAATGATAGTTTGGATACAACAACATGCCATTGAAGAAACCAAAGAAGTGGATAAGAGAGCGGTAATCATTTGGATTCAATGTAATTCTTCACCTTAAAAAGTCCAGCTTAATAAGCTTTTGTAATTATTGATTTAGATAATTACTTGGATTAGGGGTCATGGTGATGGCACTTATGGGTATCATTGGTGTAAATAAAGTGAATGACAAGTTTTAAAGATCTGATACAAGTATTTGGAGGCCATTTTGAGACAATAGGTTGGTTTTTTGATTCACAAGAACCAAAAACATCAAAAATCATCAATAGCTTTTCTAAAGACACCTTTCTCATTCAAGAAGTACTTGGTGAAAACTAAGATAAATGACGCCAAAACTCGAGTTCGAACTTCTCCTCAGAATGCCTTTTATGAATATACCACAAAGACCGAGTGTGGACTGAATTGGTTAGCCCCACTTATGAAAAGGTTAGTTCTTGCTGCTATGTGGCACACATGTTTTATGAATTTTACTATACTAAACTTGCTAAGGAACCTATTGGACCTTAAAAAAGTGGCAAGGAACCTATTGACCTTAAATGTGGCAAGTTGAGTAGGTCATGTATCGGGTAAATATGGTTTCTATTGGCTTAAATTTAAAAGTGTTCGCGAGATCCCTCAAGATAATATTTGATTCAAATGAACATCTTTCTCTCTTTAAGTATTATCATTTGTTACTTTGATGATGATGTTGGTGGTTTTGTAGACGATTATAAAAATAAAAAATAAAACTGAAAACTTGATTATGTTCTTGAAAGTATTTTTAATATACCTATGCAAAATGGTGAGGGTTTGACTTTGTCAACTTAAAAAGAATCTGAGCAATTTGTGGGATTTGTTGACTATTTACATCAGTTAAAAAATCAAAACTTTTTATTGGTTGCAAGATGACAAGCTGTCAGATTTCAAAGGTAGCTTTATAGTGATTTTAGTAAATTCTATTATGGTAGTTATTATTTGTTTAAGTAGTATTATTATTTGTTTATAGATATTGGTATCTTTTCGTTCCAAAAAAAAAAGATATCGGTACCGTATTTTGACTATATTTTAGATTAGGTACACACTCATTACAGTTTTGTACCAGTATCTACATATATATCTGCAAACTTATTGAACAGACTTCTTGCTGTTTAGTAGATGAGTGTGCCGTTTTGAAGCACGTTCCATAGTGGCCTGAACGAACGTCAAAGAGTATTAGTGAAGTCGATCAAAGAATTTGGTCACGATTCTATACCTCAAATGTCGTGTACCAAAAAGGTTTACGTGACGAGTAACGTGTAATGTTTTATTTTCAGTTTTACTAAATATTCTTATATGTTGTTTGATACATGTTAAGAATTTTTGCTTCAGTTAAATTAGCGTATGTTACAACCGTTTGCAATTATATTTTGATATTTTCATATTCTATTTTGAATGTTACATGAAACACTTACCACAATATCACATTTACCACAATATCACATATCGTTAATTGTCTACCGCTACAAATTTTCGTTGCTATGCACGGGTACTCGCCTATATATACTATCTAAAAAGGAAAAATGGTCGAGGGGGAATGTTGAAACTTGAATGTTGAAAGTCAATAACCAATGCATGCAAGCTAATGGAGGAAAGTTGAAACCATGAAAGTTAAAATATTGCTGCATGCCGTAGGTTTCAAAAAGATACTGAATCAATTCATGCAAAAGATACTGAATCAATTCATGCACAAGCTAATGGAGGAAAGTTTTAAAATATAATGAATGAAATTGAAGCTATTAGAGGAATTCAACCTTGCTGGAAACACATTGCTCGAAACACATTGCTGGAAACTCGATTCACATATACGAAACACTTGCCACAATATCACATATCGTTAATTATCTGCCGGTAGGAACTGCTGCTGCCAGGCACGGGTACTCGCCTAGTTATATTATATGTATGAGATAAGCATAGTGCATTAAAGTTAAAATATTTCAATTGTTCAAATATAAACACAATACATAATTCTTCAAAGTTCAAAGTCAAACATAGATATTACTCGGTTTGTTGACCATTTTTAAGCGATCTTTGACTGATTAATCTGTTTGTTGACCGATTCTTAAACGATTTTGTTGACCAATTTTTAAGCGATTTTGTCCGATTAATCCGCTTAGACCGATTTTGTCCGATTACTCGGTTTATTTACCAATTTTTAAGCGATCTTTGACCAAACCGATTAAATAAGCCAATTATGATAAATCAAGGCGCTTAGTGAGCGATCAGCGACAATATGAGGATTAATTGGCCGCCTGAGCCGATTTTTACAACAGAAATTTTTAGTTAATTTAGCGATGGTCAGAGGCTTAAACATCTTACCCAACAAGATGCAGGGGGATATTTTACTGTCTTTTAATGTCTTTTTATTTTTTACTTTTATACTTTACTTTTTCTATATATATATATATATATATATATATATATATATATATATATATATATATATATATATATATATATATATATATATATATATATATATATATATATATATATATATATATATATATATATATATATATATATATATATATATATATATATATATATATAGTTAGGATCAAATAAGAATATTACTTAAAATAAGAAGGAATAAGAAGAACTATAACCGCAAATCCGAGATGCACCGACCTAAATTAGATGCGTCTCTATAATCTTAGATGCATTATAATGCATCATAGTGTGTTTTCTAGCTTTTAATCAGATGCATATACGTATATTAGATACATTTCATGATTTCTCTTGCTTTTTGTTCCTCTGAATGTGCCGAAATCATGAAAATCAATTTGCACCATCTATACATCAAATTAAATTTCGAAACTCAAGATGTTGCATCTATATGAATAGAAATGCATCTAATGCAAGTCGTTGCATCTCAAATGCGTGGTTTTGCTCACTTCTCACCACTTCTTATTTTAATTTACTTCTGCTGATCCCTAATAAATATATATATATATATATATATATATATATATATATATATATATATATATATATATATATATATATATATATATATATATATATATAACATGAGGCATTTGGCATTAATGCCACCTCAATGCCAAATAATCCAATTTCATGCCACATAAGCATTTTTTGTCCAACTAAGCAATTTTAGAATCCACATAATTAATAATATTTAATTTTCTGGTTATATATATATATATATATATATATATATATATATATATATATATATATATATATATATATATATATATATATATATATATATATATATATATATATATATATATATATATATATATATATATATATATATATATATTATATATAACATGAGGCATTTGGCATTAATGCCACCTCAATGCCAAATAATCCAATTTAATGCCACATAAGCATTTGTTGTCCAACTAAGCAATTTTATAATCCACCTAATTAATAATATTTAATTTTCTGATTTTATGTATTTTCGAAATTCTTAAGCAATTATTTATAAAATTCGAATTTAATAAAAAATGACCATGGTGAGATTCGAACTTGGGTTGTTTGTAGGATTAGTATAAATAACTTGTGTGTTTACCACTTTGGCAATAAGCTATTTTGATAATTATGTTGCATATTATAATATATAAATGGCTATAATTATATTGGAATCATATACTAAATACAATTTATCTAAAAAATTATATTAAGTAATTATCTTTTTTAAACTTTATTATACATATCTTTTTCTTAAATATATATTTTTTCTTAATTCATTCATTATATATTTTTTTACAGAGCCCTAATATGGTTCAAAAAAATTCAATCCTTGAGCATATTAATTATATCATTCGGTTCATTCATTATATTTTTCCTTAAATTATATTTTTAATGGAATCAGGAGGTATTATTAATTTTTCATGTTTATGTTTACAGGTTGTTTATGTTTAAGGTTGTTTATGTTTACAGGTACCATGCAGCTAAAATAGATGAAAATACCACAATCTTATGTAACTTGGAGTGCTTTGTAAGACGCATAGTTTAATGTTAGGGACAGTTCACATATGCAGGGTGAGATTTCAAAAACCAGTTTTTGGTGTATGTGTTTGTATCAAAATAATTAGAATGAAGCTTTCCAATAGCTATTGTGTTATTCATATTTTTGAATTTCTACGAGGGGAATACTATTTGTTCTTTTATAGTTTTTATGAATAGCTATTATGTTCATTACCATCATGAAGTTTATTAGCCATTGGATGTTATATTTGTAGTATTTATGTATTCCCATGTATATCTATTAAAGAATCAACTAATAAGAACTAGAACTACAAATATGAGATTGAAAGTAATATTATACGATTGAGGTACGAGTCTTTTTTTTAGGATTGTATGCTTTTCTTTAATAGTTTTGTGGCTTGCTAATAGTCTCTACTTTGCTCCAATCATCACATCAGTTTCACGGACAGTACTTTATGTGACATCAAGGCTACAAAGTTTCAAGTATGTTGACTTTTAATGGTTTTGACTATGTCAATAGGTTCCTCAATCACATATCCTATTCTTATTTCTGAATATTAACTCACTGAATTTTTTGTTTAGATGTTTCACGTGGGAGTTGATGAACCTAGGCAATATTTATTTTCCAAGAGTTACAAAGGTCAAGTAAATGATTTAGAGGTTCAAGTGTTTTTTTTGAATCACACATAATTCTGTTGTAGCCTAAGTACCTCAACTTTTGTAGGTATGTGTTCAGTACTCAATTCTGGTATGGCAGTGCTAGCAACATATAGAACTCCTGGAGGTCCATTGTTCACATCTCTGAGAATTGACTCTTTATCGTATGACTGCAAGGAAATGTCACGTTGCAAGTGTATGCTTTTTGTTGCACCATTAGTTGGTGCACCTCACACTTGCTTCACTGATTTCCCAACTCCTGATGTCTCAGCCTCTTGAAAGGTACTCCCCATTCTCTATAATCTTATGTATAATATTAAAACAATAGAAGAGTTGAATAGATTGTGGTGCTTTGGATTAGAAGGTATGTTTTTGCTTTAACCCTAATAACTTTTTTAAATGCGTTGAATGGTACTACTATAATTACCATCTTTTTATACGTAATAAGTGTTGTCATTTAATTGATGTGTTTATTGCTAGGATTCAGGAGAGAAGGATTAGTTCTTGAGACGTAATGTCTTATGTTCGATATATTATGGTAACATCAATGATAGATCTAGAGAGACAGAGGAAACATTTTTTCATCCATCCTCGAACCAGGTTACAAATCTTTTATACAATATGTGATATAGAAAACTAAGTTTAAAATATTTTATGTGTCAAAAGTGTTTGTCTCAGTTTTAGTTGATTTAGTGATGATTGACTGGGATACAAATTATATATCTGTAGGCATGAGTTTTATCAGAAACCAGAGGAGGTGGTTGTGACCATATTTGCCAAGGGAATACCAGCTAACAGTTTGTTTTGTAAATTAGGCACAATGATCGATGTGTTTTGTTGGTAGCAGCGACACATGAGGTTACGATGGCGGATTCAAGTGGTGGTTATGAGTGCTGACAAGGTTACTTGTGCAGAAGATAAATGGAATACTGCTCCTTTTCTTGAAATGATTTAAGGTGGCAAATTGATACAACTTAGAGGTGGCAAATTAACCCTTTTACTCGATTTAGATTTCTTTTGATCTCTGAACATTAATTAGATATATTAGCTAAAAAGTGGCATTTAGGTGGCACATCTAGAAATGATTTGTGTAGTACTTTAGGTAATAGACCATTAACGCAAAACCGCACTTACATTAATAGAGAAAAAATAGCATCAGTATCATGACTTAAAAACACTCATTGAGTTTAGACTTCATTACATAAGTTCATAAAGTATGCCTTCACATAGATGTTACAGTCCTTTTAATGAATTAAGTGAAGTCACCGTTAAGATACAATGATACGTGTTTCGCTTTCTAGCTGTGTTATATGGCTGTGTTATGTTGGGCTTGAATGGCCTGGTGTTAGAGCCCTCAAATATGGGCTTAAATTGCGGGGTATTTTTGTGGTCGCCGTCATGTATATGGTCACGCGTATGAAGAAAATGGTTCTGCTTAAATGTTTTGAATATATGTTTGGACGAAGTTAAACTGAGTTTTGTTTGTTTTACATAACACGTGGCTAGGTAGAACTGATGAAGGGGATACAAATGATATTTGAACTGCGTTGCAAAACGCTGAGGAGGAAATGTCTGATTCTGCCTCAGCGGATTTTGTTACCATTCTTGAACCGTTTGTTAATAAGGTAACATATTTTGTTCCAATATAAAATAGTTAAAATGTCTTTATATCGTGTTCTTGGGCCGTTTGTGTTGCTTATCACAACTACTTATATGTCCATTGCCCTTTTACACACCAAATATTTGAAGTTAGACAACATGAAACGGATTATTTAGTTCAACTACTAAATAAGATAAGTTGTATAAGAAAGTGTTAATACAAATAAACCGTAAAAACGTTTATTAATATTTTGCGATCTCTTTGTGTTTTGTTGATAACAAATATAATGTTATCTTAAGTATAATTATAAGGATACATGTTATTTTTGTAAAGCATTTACATATAGCCATTTAAATACAAAAATGTAGTAATTAAGCATTTGTTGTAATAGTTTATTAGGATGGGTAAAAACCATACCCATGGACCATAACCCATGTATCTTAATCCATACCCAAGTAGACTAGATACAATGTATAATTAGATACATTGAATCTAAAGAAAACCCATGGACCAACCCATAACCCATGACCCATAACCAAAAAACCCATGAGCAAAGAGGAGCGTTCCATGGATCCCTAGGATTACACTAGACGGATCCCAAGTGGAAGGGATCCGTGGGATCCGGGGAACAGTGAAGAATTTTGCCTATAAATAGAGAGCCATTTCTTCATTCTAACTCACCCCTCTTCTTACTAAATCTATCATACACTCTCATTCTCTTCTAACATATAGATCACTTGATCTAGCGAGTTGTTCTTCTTTCTTTCTATTTGTGATCCTTATATAGGTCCTTCTCTAAGGCAAGATCACGAGCATTCTACAAGTCATCCAAGCAAGGGGTCCTTGATTGATTTGTCACTCCGCAAGATTTCTATAGCGAAGATCTTGTATTTGATATTTCACATACTTGTTGTGTAATAGTCATGTTGGTTTGGTCCACCGTGCTACGGACTCGGTATTTAGCTTTGTACCAGAAAAAGTGTAAGCAACGTTGTGAAGGCTTCTCCGCCAAGTGAAGGAGTTTGTTGACATAGTGCTTGAACTCTCGAGTAGGTGACTCGGGGAGTGGAGTAGGGCAAGGAAGGTGTCCTTGTAGCCAAATGACTATACATCGGTTGTGTCTTTTCTTTCCCTTCGCTTTACTTTATTTACTTGCTTTATCATTAGATCTATACTTTCTCTACATCCATAAGATCTCACATATTAACGAATCTAAAAGTTTTTGAAACTAACTTAAAATCGGCAAAACTATTCAACCCCCCCCCTCCTAGTTTTCCACAATTGGCATCAAGAGCTAAGTTTATAAAAGTTTTAAAATAAAATTGTATTTTAAAAACTTTTCGATCACTATGGGTTCTGAAAAGTATAAGGAAGGGCAATCTATGCAACGACCACCCCTACTTGAAACTAATGGATTAATATATTGGAAAAATAGATTCGAAACATATGTGAAGTCTAAAGATATTGATCTTTGGTACATTATTCTTGAAGGTGATTTTGAGGCTACCTCAAATGATGATAAAGGAAATTTAGTTAACATACCTCATGATAAACTAAATAATGAAATGAAGAAAAAGCTTTCTAAAAATAGTGAAGCTAAAATGGTTTTGTATAATGCTTTACCCAAAAAGGAATTCGAAAGAATTTCTATGCTTAAAACCTCTAAAGAAATTTGGAATTCTTTAGTTGTAACTCATCAAGGTAATCAACAAGTTAAAAATAATAAAATTGATTTATTTGTTCAACAATGTGAACAATTTTCAATATCGGATGAGGAAACTATGATCATTCATTTGCTAATTTCAATACTATTATTACATTTTTACAGGCACTTGATGAATCTCTTTCTAGCCGTAACCATGTTAGGAGATATCTAAGGGCACTTCCATCGAAGTGGAGATCCAAGGTGACGGCGATCGAAGAGTCAAAAGATTTGACAATCCTTACTCTCGACGAATTCATAGGCAACCTAAAAGTCTACGAGCTTGTCCTTGCTAAAGACTCTGAAGCCTCAAAGGTGAAAGAGAAACACAAATCTCTTACCCTTAAAGCTAAAAAGGCTTCAAGCGATGAAGAGAACTCCTCTTCAAGTAGTGACGATGAGCAGTACGCCATGGCGGTAAGGGGACTTTAAAAAGTTCTTTAGAAGAAAGGGAAGATACGTCAAACAACCGTATGACGATAAGAAAGGCTTTCGGAAAAACAAAGAGGACGAGAAGCCAAAAGATGATCGTACTTGCTTTAAATGTGGGGACCCAAACCACTTTATTAGTAAGTGTCCCAAACGGGATGATCAAAAGGCGTTCGTGAGCGGCACGTGGGGAATGAGCGACGAGGAGGACGAAGAAATTTGTCTCATGGCAAATGACGAGGTGTGCTTAAAGGTCGACCTAGACCCCGATGAATGGTTCAAGGATAGTGGGTGCACGAAGCACATGACCGGCAATAGGGATCTATTCTCCACATATGAATCCATAAATGGAGGTAATGTGGTGTTTGGAAATAGCAAAAGTAGAATCATCAGTAAAGGTACGATTTCTAACAAATCTCTAACCATTAACGATGTGTGTCACGTAGAAAACCTAAACTTTAACCTCTTAAGTATAGGCCAAATATGTGATAAAAAGTGCAATGTACTTTTTACCGAAACCAGTAGTAAGATACTAAAAAAAATGGCATAACCATAGGAAGAGGAATTAGGAAACATGGAGTCTATGTCATTAAAATCGGTAATGAACCCAAAGACAAACTATGTCTTACCTCTATGGATGATACTTCGACCTTATGGCATCGAAGATTGGGTCACGCCAACATGCGACTTCTTCAATCGCTATCATCCAAAGAGCTAGTAAGAGATCTACATAACTTAAAATATGAACATCATTTTTGTGATTCTTGTAATGTAGGAAAACAAGCTCATTCTAGTCATAAAGCTAAAAGCATGGTGTCTACAACTAGGTGTCCAGAATTACTACATATGGATTTATTTGGTCCATCCGCTATCCAAAGTTATGGAGGCAACTACTACACTTTGGTCATAGTGGATGACTATTATAGGTATACATGGATAAAATTTTTAAAGAACAAAACGGAAACCTTTAATTATTTTGAAATATTAAGCAAAAAGATCCAAACACAACTAGGAAGTCCCATAGTGTCTATTAGGACGGATCATGGTAGGGAATTCGATAATGAAGTGCAATTCGGAGCTTTTTGTGACGCTAATGGTATTACTCACAACTTCTCGGCTCCACGCACTCCACAATCGAATGGGGTAGTAGAAAGAAAGAATAGAACCCTACAAGAAATGAGTCGAACCATGCTTAATGAACAATCCATACCTCAAAAGTTTTGGTGTAATGCCGTTGATACTTCAACATACATACTCAATCGAGTCTTAATTTGACCAATCTTAGGAAAAACTCCATATGAGTTACTTCGAGGCAAAAAGCCTACGTTAAATCACTTTAGAGTCTTTGGTAGTAAATGTTTTATTCTTAACACTAAAGATTACCTTACAAAATTTGATCCTAAATCAACCGAAGGTATCTTTTTAGGTTATTCGCCAAATAGCAAAGCTTACGTCATATTAAACAAAGAAACAATGAAGGTAGAAGAGTCATTAAATATAAAATTTGATGAAAGTCCACCCAAACCCTCTCCACCTCTTGTCGATGATGAGATTATAGAAAGTGAAGCTATAGTAATAAAGAAAAAGATAAGTGAAGAAGAAGAACCTCTAAGTGATGAAATAATAAACATTAAAGAGTCCAAAGATCACCCTGTAGATAAAGTCATAGGAAAACTAAACGAACGAACATTAAGGTCTCAAGTTCAAAACCAAAGTAGCTTGTTTTGTTTTGTTTCGTTTCAACCTTAGAACCTAAGAATACACAAGAAGCCATAAAAGATGAGAGTTGGGTAATGGCTATTCAAGAAGAACTCAATCAATTTATTTCTAATGATGTTTGGACACTTGTCCCTCCACCTAGTAATCAAACCATAATAGGAACCAAATGGGTTTATAAAAACAAATTAGATGCAAACGGATTAGTGTCTAGGAACAAGGCTAGACTCGTGGCTCAAGGGTATAACCAACAAGAGGGAATAGACTTTGATGAGACCTACGCCCCCGTGGCTAGATTAGAGTCTATAAGAATACTTCTTGCGTATGCTTGTGCTAATGATCTAAAGCTTTATCAAATGGATGTCAAAAGCGCTTTTCTAAATGGTTTCATAAATGAAGAAGTATATGTAGCTCAACCTCCGGGTTTCATTGATTTTGAAAAACCCAAACATGTGTATAAATTAAAGAAAGCCCTTTACGGTCTTAAACAAGCTCCAAAAGCTTGGTATGATAGACTCAAGTCATTTCTAGTTAAACACAACTATACCATGGGGTTAGTTGACAACACACTTTTTACTTAGAAAAGAGAGTCACATATAATCATAGTACAAATATATGTAGATGATATTATATTCGGATCCACTTGTCAAGACATGTGTGATGATTTCTCTAAGATCATGCATGACGAGTTCGAGATGAGTATGATGGGAGAACTTAGTTTCTTTCTTGGTCTACAAATAAAACAAGTAGAAGATGGTATCTTCTTCAATCAATCTAAATACATCAAGGAGATGTTAAAGAAATTCGGTCTAAAAGAGTCGAAACCAATTAGGACTCCAATGTCATCCGACACAAAACTCACAAAAGATGAAGACGGCGAATCCGTAGATAATACTAAATATCGTGGCATGATAGGTAGCCTTCTCTACCTCACGACAAGTAGGCGGATATCATGTTTAGTGTTTGCTTATGTGCTAGGTTTCAAGAAGACCCTAAAACATCACACCTAGAAGCCGCAAAAAGGATATTTAGATATATTAAGGGTACAACACAATTAGGATTATGGTATCCTAAGGGCACGGGAGTAGAAACAATTGTATATGAAGATTCTGACCATGCAGGTGATTACGTTGATAGAAAAAGTACAAGTGGGGTATGTACTTTCATGGGATGTTGTTTAACATCTTGGTTTTCTAAGAAACAAACGGCACTTGCAATATCAACAACCGAAGCCGAGTACGTCTCCGCGGGCAAAGCATGCCAACAAGCACTATGGATGAAACAAGCGTTAGTCGACTACGACATTCATCTAAGCGACATAGCCATCCTATGTGACAACAAAGGTGCCATCGACTTAAGCAAGAATCCGGTATTGCATTCTCGCACAAAGCATATAGAGATTCGTCATCACTTCCTAAGAGACAATGTTCAAAAGGGGAACATCTCTATTGAGAAGGTAGCATCCGAAGACAACATAGCCGACGTCTTCACCAAACCGTTGAAGCGGGAACAATTCAACCTACTTCGTCTTGGTCTTGGTCTAATGGAACAAACGTCGTAACTTATTTGACTCTACAAGGTATGTAAACACTAGCCTTCTTCTTTCTGAGTCTAGGATTTCTATTTCATGCACAACTCATAAACAATACGGGAATTTTCAAAACCCAAAATAAGTTTTCCACTTATAGCTTTCTTATTTTTTTTAACACACATACACATTTTCAAAGAAAACCTCTTTTCAAAATGTTTTCTAAAATGATGATACCTTCCCATATCAATTTCACAAAAGCAATTTCTCACGACTAGGACAAATCGCTTTTTCATTATTAATACAAAGTAAAAACCCGTTTTCATTGCATCTCATGTCTTTTGAATGCTAAAGGGGACACATAACTAATATGTGTTTTCGGGTACATTCATTTAAGCAACAATGAATTAGGAGCATTGATAATACTAAATTACGTACTTATGTACTAAATAAGTGTTTTCGGGTTATCTCAATAGGATGTTTTTCTACTTCTAGTTCATTTTTCTTTTTCTTTTTAGGAGTCGAGATAACCGTAACTCCAAATAGTTTGCATATAGGCACACAATAGGCAAAATGTTTTCAAAAAGGAAAATTTTGTGCTGCCTGCATCACCAGACCCACGGATCCTAGCCTTCATGCTGGACGGATCCCTCAAGGGAAGGATCCGTGGGATCCGTGAAACAGAAGCTGTTTTTACCTTCTATTTTTTCACTTTGGATGAAAAATCCACATTTGTTTCATTTTTGGGAGTATGCTCTTTAATGCTTGTGTTCCCATGATCACATGCCTTGAATTCATATATAATCATTAGATTTTAATCCATATTTTGGGTCAAGCATTCATTACAATGCTTTGTTTTTCTATATATAGAACTCCCAAAATGCTTGCATAATCCATCTCATCCTTATAACCTCAATACACCATGTCATCCAAAAACCCTTTAGATGAATCACCTAGTACAAACAATCATCTTCATGATACCCAAACCTTTGTGCTACCACCATCCAAAATACCACAATCAATCTCTAGGATATCCGCACGGATTAGTATCCGATCTTGTTGTTTAGCAAAACCAACCTCAAATGGTTCATCCTCAACAAATAACTCACCACAAGATGCTTCCATAATAGCACCTCCCTCATCACCAACAAGTACACCAACTTCATCACCACCTAAAGTCACTCTTTTGGAACTCCTTAAGACTCCAACAAGATCTAAACAACCTAAACAAAAAGAAATAGTCTTTTCAACACCCCCCACATCTCCAAATACTATTTTTCAAGAGCTTGAAACGTCACCACCATTAGCTCCCATAACATTACAAGAACATCCACCATTTACAAATATTCCGGATGTTGATCCATACTTTCCTATTTTTCCACCACAACTTCCGCATAACTCAAATCAAAACAACCCGGAAAACTTCCGCACTCATTACCCACATCATTTACATTGTGAACATTGCCAATCCACTAGAGAAATCGCAATAGAAGTTAGGGAAAAAATGCGTTTCATACTCAACCTCATCCTTGATCGCATCAATACCATCACTCATCAAAACCTCCATCCATAACCTTATGCAAGCATGGAAGGAATCACTACTACTACTTTCTACTTTTACTACTTTTTTCTTCTTCTTTTGAAGTCATTTTCAAGAACAAGTCTTTTTCTTATTTTTACATGCTTGTAAGTGGCATAAATACCACTACAATTTGTTGTTTTATTACAAGGCTTTGTTTACATACCTTGGCTACCAATCTTGATTCTCGGCAATCACAAGATTATTTAAGCATGTTACTAACCTTTCTTTTTGTAGGATTTTTTATTTTTCTTCACTTGACGCCCCAAGCTAGGGGGAGCTACCGTCAAGGGGGAGTAAGAAATACGTGGACTACTTTTTCCACACTTTAATGTTTATTTCTTCCAAGGGTTAACTGTTTGTTTCGACAAAAAGGGGGAGAAGAAGTAAAACTTAGGAGCTTTCAAAACTCACATCTATTCTTAAGTTTTACTCATCATAACATTATGTTTTGTCATCAACAAAAAGGGGAGATTGTTAATACAAATAAACCGTAAAAACGTTTATTAATATTTTGCGATCTCTTTGTGTTTTGTTGATAACAAATATAATGTTATCTTAAGTATAATTATAAGGATACATGTTATTTTTGTAAAGCATTTACATATAGCCATTTAAATACAAAATGTAGTAATTAAGCATTTATTGTAATAGTTTATTAGGATGGGTAAAAACCATAACCCATGGACTATAACCCATGGATCTTAATCCATACCCAAGTAGACTAGATACAATGTATACTTAGATACATTGAATCTAAGAAAACCCATGGACCAACCCATAACCCATGACCCATAACCAAAAAACCCATGGGCAAAGAGGAGCGTTCCACGGATCCCTAGGATTACACTAGACGGATCCCAAGTGGAAGGGATCCGTGGGATCCGGGGAATAGTGAAGAATTTTGCCTATAAATAGAGAGCCATTTCTTCATTCTAACTCACCCCTCTTCTTACTAAATCTATCATACACTCTCATTCTCTTCTAACATATAACTTGATCTAGAGAGTTGTTCTTCTTTCTTTCTATTTGTGATCGTTATATAGGTCCTTCTCTAAGGCAAGATCACGAGCATTCTACAAGTCATCCAAGCAAGGGGTCCTTGATTGATTTGTCACTCCGCAAGATTTCTGTAGCGAAGATCTTGTATTTGATATTTCACATACTTGTTGTGTAATAGTCGTGTTGGTTTGGTCCACCGTGCTACGGACTCGGTATTTAGCTTTGTACCGGAAAAAGTGTAAGCAACGTTGTGAAGGCTTCTCCGCCAAGTGAAGGAGTTTGTTGACATAGTGCTTGAACTCTAGAGTAGGTGACTCGGGGAGTGGAGTAGGGCAAGGAAGGTGTCCTTGTAGCCGAACCACTATACATCGGTTTTGTCTTTTCTTTCCCTTCGCTTTACTTTATTTACTTGCTTTATCATTAGATCTATACTTTCTCTACATCCATAAGATCTCACATATTAACGAATCTAAAGTTTTTGAAACTAACTTAAAATCGGCAAAACTATTCAACCTCCCCTTCTAGTTTTCCACAGAAAGCAATCTCAAACACACCCTTAATTGTTTTGCACTTATTTTCACATGTTAATTACTGTATTTAATTGTAATGGCATGGGAATGTAACTGTCGTTCCAATGCTTGGCATACTATGGAATAAGAAAGCATTTAGTACATGTTTTAATGCTGATGAAGTAGAATCAGTTTTTGATGCTTCCTTTGATATGTTTCTCAAGGCTATTTTCTTATTTTTATCAGCCTTCTTTCGCTGCCATTTTTAACTCCAAATATATTTATGAAAATGGGATTTTGCCGATTCCGGCCGAAAACAAATGACAGGAGGAAAAAGAATTCTATGGAGATAAATGTTAGTTTCACTATTTTGATCATGAAATAAATAAAGAGGTGTACGTGGTATGGGCTGTGACTGCTGCTATCTTGATAACAACTGCATCGATCGGTTACCAACGACCACCAGAACTTCAAACAAAGGATGCCTAAAGCGTGAAACAAAAACCTTAGTAGACTCTAAAGTTCCAAGTTCCCAAGAATCAATAGTTTCATTTTATAACATGAGTTAGGACTGAGATGTACCTTTATCTGTACTTTGTATTCAAAATTTATAGAAATTATATGCTAAGCATTTCCATGGCAATTTTCCCCACAACATAGAACAAGGACACTCAGTATTCATAATACCTACAGACCCCATGACAGAGACTAGAACAAAGAGTGTGAATTGATTTGTGTAATGACCCTTGCTTTATAGTAAAGGTAACTCAATGTTGGTAATTGAGCAAGAATCGAAGCATTATGGGTTCCATCTCCAATCATAGTAAGGTTTTTTTTATGCTTTATACTATTTCACATCACGTGACCGCGTTTTGAAGTATGGTATAGCAAGATAACCAACTGAACTTATATAGGCTGTGGTAATAATACTTCAATGTGTTTTGACAAATTTCTTTATCTTTAGAAATTGCATCCAACATGATATCTAAGTAGTTACATATTGAGATGTGTTTAATGAATATTGAGAACTAACATTGTTGTTTTATATGATGAGTTTATGCAAACAAAGCGGCACTAGCCTAATTTTAGAAGACAGTGAGGGTCGAATTCGGATCAGATATTAAAATAACCCTCATGACTACAAGCTTTATAAAGTCTGAACTCACGCAAGGCAAATCCCTTTCACATGAAAGCAGGGTGATATTAAATCTTGATGCTCCTGATTTAAGCTAAGCTTCTTATCCAGCTATATCAGTTAATTAGTTGTTTTTCTTACCAAAAGTTACTAAGCAAATTGATAATAATCAGATACGAGTGAACCTGTCTCGAGTGGAGAAAGTAGAAAGTTGTGCAAGGGAAATAGTGAAACAAGCCATCACAGGAGAATTGTTGTGACATACCCATTTTGGATGAAGATGAGCTACGTGTGGAAGGTATTATGGCTAGAGGCTGTGGAATGGGTCAACCACTTGACGTGCTTGATGACAGTTGATGGTGACTCACGCAATGACACTTTCGGGAAGAAAGTTATGGACATTGTGGTGAAAGGCTACTTACGTCTTGATCTTGAAAATGTATAGGAAAAAAAATGATTATACGGTTCAAATCAGGAAATGGCTAAATAGGTACTATTAAGTTTTAATAGGCCAAACAACTTAAAATTCGACAGAGTCACTTTTTAATCATTCGATCAACTAAATCATTTACAAAATTGGACAATAAATTTTGGAAGGTCAATCTATTGTGAATCAGGCTGTTCTCGATCCATAACAAAAAAAGTCTGTTTTGGTGTGTTTTTTATTTGTATGATGATGCAGCGATTTAATGAAGGACATTGCAGGTGTAAAACCCTAAAAAAACCGTAAACGTGTAAAATGACTATTATGCCCCTCAAGTCAATAATTATGAAATACGTAAAATAAATCAAGCTCGTGACATATGTTACACACTTAATTTATATTGATTTACGTACACTTTTATTTACATAATAAGTATAGCACATTATAAGTTAAATGGACTAATTTCCTGCACAAGTTACAAAAGTTTATTTAAGCTAAATTAAATAATAAGATATTAACGGATTTGGTCAAGAAATAACTCCCCATTTTCATCCATGTTGGACGCCCCATTTCCCTTTTTGTCGGCCATGTTTAAATGTCTAGTCCTCCTTTCACGCCTAAAGAGATTCCATATTTATTCTCCCAATATATCTTCCCTAATTATCTCCATGTTAGCTCATATTTATCATTCAAAGATACACACAAAAACCTTAGAGAGAGGTGCGGCAAACAAATGTTTTCCCCATTCCATTCAAAAATCAAATCATGAAAGGTGCTCCAAGAAGGCTTGTGATTATGGGTGACAGATGCGAGGGTGTTGTGATTATTGTGTTTCGAAAACAAACTTTGCCGTGGGCTTGTATTTGCTGTCGTGGGTTTTGCCAGCCAAGAAGGGAGATACGAAGATGTTGCAAGAAGGACATGGATTCCCGGTTCGAAGGCTACTGGTCGTGAGAGTAGATGCTGTTTTTGTGAGCTTCTAAGTCCTGAATGTTGATCTTTGATTTCTTGTTGTTCCTTCCTCTCCCACGCCTAGGGTAATATATCTCAACATCCTTGATTCTGCTTCTTTGTTGTTTTTTTTTCTTGATTCTGTAGTGAAGTCTTCTTGCGCATGCATGCTTTTCGACTGAAACAACACATAAATACTAAGACTTGTTGCATTCAATCATAATATTTATTCACATAAAATATTGAATATGAATGACCATAAAAAAATTCGACCCCCATATGTATGCCATCTTGAATATGTTTTTGTCCTACCTTGCAAATAGTCATCATATTTTACTTGTTTTTATACCAAGCTATCATGGCCCCATGAAACAATGTTAGTAGACCCATTTGCATGAGAATGCAAATCTGTTGTGGACATATTAGACACGACCTATACACAAATTAATGACGAGCTAAATGATTTTGTACGTGCGCATATATCCTTGAATTTATGGTGTCGACTAAAATGGATAAAGAGTCTCGAATTGGTTAAATTGCGTCGAATGGTTTGTTTTGGGGTATGTTGAGTCACGACCAAAAATGGGTTTTTCACAAGGGTCATGTAAATATTGTACTACTCGAGTCTAAGTGATTTATAAATAGAACTCGTAATCTTTAACTAGAGTTAAATTGTACATAATATATATGATGTATTAAAATGAGGTAGTTTTTAAATTATATAATTTGAAGGTTCGAATTTGTTTATATGGTAACTAATGGACTAAAGGAGTTAAATGAGTAGACTTGATATATTTACACTTTAGACCCCAAACTTGTGTAATTTAGCATAAATGATCCTTAAAGCATTATAATACCATTTAACCTAATACGACATTAAATGCTTCATAAATGGCTAACTTACTAAATATAGAAACCTGCTATTATTGAAAAGTTACTAAAAAAGGAAACCTGCTAAAAATGGAAAGCCGCCTAAATGAGAAATCTGATCTTAATAAGCGTTATCTAATTCATAGGTTCCGGACGGCGGGATTGATTTATCGTGTGACCTTTCTTTTCTATTTTGATTGCTTCGAATGAGGTACAGATATTCTGACCTTACCTCTTAAGGTTTCTCATGATTCGTATACATCTTTCGATACTAGCTTGAACTGTTATGCTTTACTCTAAGCCTCCTTATTAGGGCTTCCCTATGACTTTGCTATGTTCCCTTTGATATGAATCTTTGATATGAACTTTGATATGAATCTTTGATATGAACTTCGATATGAACCTTTGATATGAACTTTGATATGAACTTTGATATGAACCCTTATGATATGATATGATTATGCTTTGACCCATCAGTTTGATACCCGAGCCAAATATGTGTTCCTAGTCATGAAGGTAACATGACCGCGTCATTGATGCACCAATGGCATGACTCCGGTGTAATGGCAGTGATGTTACACACCGTCCCCATTATGATATGATATGATTATGAGCTCACTATATGTATATGATTTGGCCACTATGATATGTTCCCGGGGCGTTGGATGCATCCTAGATATGATATGTTTTAGTGGATTTAACATGATATGATTTATATGGTGAATGATGTCGTGTGCAATACGCGTCTTCACATTTCCGGGAGCTAGCTACTCCATTTGTTACTGAGGTCTCCCATCCTATTATGTATGGTATTCCGAGGTCACCCCTCCTAATACAATGGCTACTTATGATATGATATGATATGATATGATATGTTCCTGGCTCGTGGTAGATTTCTGACAACCCTTACACTTTTGATAGACCTATACTGTACTTTCTGTTTTCCCCCACGCACCATATTCTGTATAAATTGTTCATTACTCAAGACCCTTATATGACTCAACTCTACTACCAAGATATATATATATTCCATTGCTTTGATCTGTCACACTCTCATTCTGTTACTCTGACTATCGCTTCATTCACGTACCGGTTATTATATGCTTATTGAATTTGATTATGCTATTCATGTTTTATGTGACTAATGATTATCCTGCTATGATGTGATTACTATGCGGTTATCTGAGTTACCTATTTTCATCGGATGATATGTGATCTCACTGTTATGTGACTCTCTGATTTGTCTGGTGACCATACTAATGTGTAAACGATAGTTTTGTCGGTTTATTATGTGTGCTTTGTTCAGTATCTCGTGGACTATGACTATTCCGTTGTATTCTTATCTGTTTATTGTTGACCTGCCATGTTTACATTCTGCCTATGCTACGGTTTGATTAGGTAAATGGGTCATCTTGTGACGCCTGGCTTGTTAATTTGTTTAGTTGCCCTGATTTGTCTTTAATTCATTTAATTATATCGTTATATGTATTCCGCTTATTACGTGTGACGCCATGTGTTGATCGGCCATAGTACTTCCGCTATGATAATCGTTATGTTTTCAACTAAGGGTTTTACTCAGTGAATTGCCATGCTCACTTATTAATTACCTGCTTCCTTTCCTGAGATATCTGCTTGGCTTGTATGCCTTCTGACTTCCTGAATTGATTGGATGACATATATGTTGTGTGGATGCGACGCCCTTATGCTTGCTTATGTTTCCGGGCTTGATGTCTAGTTTGTATGTGCTTGTTTATATGTCATCGATGCTTTGCTTCGCTTCGCTCTCCTTGTTATCTGCTCGCTTGGATACCGGAGGATTGTGTTCTCGCAGATCCCTATTGACTCGTTGTTCTTAGTTCGGCCGTGACTTTTGTTATCCATTGCTTCCTTGCTTCATTTCTTTTATGCTTTTATTTAGCCGCTTTGTTATATATGTTCACCGGCTTTTAAGCTCACCAAGATTTCTTTTCCTTCAGGTAGGTTTTAGATTGAAGATGGGCTTTGATGGGTCAGAGTTGGATTTAACTGGAGTGGACCAACCCTAGTACCTTATTACTTTGGGACTTATTTTGAAGAGCTTTTGTTTTGAGTTTTTCTTTTCATTTTGGATATTATATTTTCCTTGTCGTACCAATTGTTTATATGATTTGATACCCTCATTTTAAGTTTCCGCTAGGAGGATTTTATTTGTATGTTCCGATATGACACCAGAATGTGACACTTCTGCCCTTATCGGGTTGGGGTGTTACAGCAGGTAAACTAATAATCAAATGCAAGTGAACCTGTCTCCAGTGGAGAAAGTAGAAAGCTGTGCAAGGGCAATTATGAAACAAGCCTTTATTGGAGAACGGTTGTGACAGAACCGTCGCACGTGTGGAAGGTATTATGGCCAGAGGTTGTGGAATGGGTCAACCACTTGTTGTGCTTGAAGATAGTTGGTGGTGATTCATGCCATGACACTTTCGGGCAGAAGGTTATGGACATTGTGGTCAAAGGCTTCTTACGTCCCCGATCTTGAAGATGTATAGGTAAAAAAAATTATATGGCTTATATCATACAAAGATTTATGTATATGATACATTATACAACAGCAATAATTGATCCTCCACCAATCCATAGACCAAAAAATAATGTTAAAAAGGCGGCAAAATATACAAATTAACTATAATCATAATCTTGGTGGGGCTAACTCTTAAGTGTTAATACATATCTGGTTTGTAACAACGTTTCATATGTTATAGATGTTGATACATATCTGGTTTGTAACAACTTTTTATATACTATTTCAATAAAGTTTTTGCCTTTTACTCCTAGTCCCATTCTTTTCTATAGGCATATGCATATATAGTTGAACCTTATGCATATATACTGTCAATGAACTATCAATGGAAATCAACCATTGATGTTCATGTCCATAGTTTACTCTCTTCATACATATCTACTTTGAACAATTGTATAGTATTTATGTTTTGTATGACCATGCTCCCAGCTTTGTTTTCTATAGGGCATATGCATATCTGGAACTCCTCCAACTTTGATTACACAATATGTGCCATAAACCCATTATGGAAATCCTTATACTTAATTCCGTCAACATATCCCTCCGGTATGAAACATCAACAACACATACTTATGTATATGTTTTTCAACATGACTATACTGCATATACTTTTGTGCCATTTTTTTGTAACTGCAGAATTTCCGATACATGGAGAAGGCAAAGCGAGTTGAAATGGGGCCAGATATTGTATTGCTAATGACATAAATCTGCACAAATGAACAAAGCTATGAAGTGAGTATGCTCATAAATGGATTGCAAGAACTATTCCAGATCTAACGTCTGTAATGTATTGTTGCATGTTGTTAGATAGAAAGGTAATCTAGGACCGTTGGACATATATAGTAAATCAGTACTTTTTAAAAATAGTCTTGACAATATCATTTACACATTCGTTCTTTTGTTATTTCAGGGCCAACCAATTCAGGCAAACATAGAGCTTAAAGATCACGAAAAATATAATGAACTTCAACTGGACTCCGCAACCAAATTGATTACTAAACGCTTTACTCAAGCAAATTGATTCTCCCACCTGATGGGTCTGACTGTTGAATAAGAACATTTTGCTAAAAGGGAAAGGGTTAAACAGGTTGAACAAGCTAAAGGTCATTCAAAAATATATTTCTGTCTTGCAACCTACTTATCTTTTATTCTAAAGTATTAGATTATTGTTGTAATAACATAGTTTTTGCAAACCATCAACTATTCTATTAAAAAAAGTGGCATATTATCTATAGGACAAACCTGCTTGGCCCATACAAAACATCCACTTTGACCAGTTACTCGGCACGATTGTTTTGCCACCTCTATTACAATGGACTTATATATTACTTTACTTGATGTGAGTTATGAACTACACTAATTTTTAACCATTTTAGTAGCAGAAAATGATTGGGAAACTTTACCAGATTGTTTTGTATTCCTACTTAAAGATGGTGAGAAACGATTCTTTGAAAAAATTATAATATTTCACCTCCAAATTAACCCGCTCTGTACACCTACAGGTCTGCTCTTCACTCGTCATTCTTTTGGAAGACACACCAAAATTTCTGAAATCCAGTGAACGTTTAGTTGCATTTGCATTAATTCATCACGCATATTCCTCCCTTCAATCATCCACCAATCCGTACCTTTCTTCGCTTATTAATACTACAAGTGATGAAAAAACTGAAATTTCCGAACGGGCATTTATCCTTAATCTGCTAAGCACCAAACAGTTTTTGAAGTTGTCAGCTGGAGATTTTATCAGTAAATTTGATCCTTCATCTCATAGTTTTCCATCACTCGATCAGCTACTACAATAGTACCGTAACAAAACTCACCCGAAGCCATTCAATTGAAAATATTTTTGAAGCATGAATCTTTTTTGTGTGCAAATAAATTGTGTTATCAAAATAGAAATCTGACCAAGTACTGCTGTGTTTATGCAATCTGCACATTATTTTACAACTCAAACATGAATTCTCTCGCTTTAGCTTTATGCCTTACGCTATTGTCAGTTAATATTGATCTCACGAGCACAGTTAGTAGGCTGTAGAGTAGGCGGATGTCTTGAAAGTTAGATTAGAGTTTAACATTTTCTTTGTGCAGTGTTATCTAGAGATATCTGCTTGAGAGATCTAAAAGGTTCTGATGTATTGGCTACAAAAGAAGCCTTACTTTTATTGTGTTATACAGATATGTTCAATTTGCACGAATCGTGCCTTTGACCTCAAATTGAAAAGACCCATGGTGTTCTTGCGGAAATTAGCTTGGCTGCATATTATTTGTTGTTGTACATGCTTGCCAGTCATGTAAGCTGCTACTTAATTAATTTATTGATGTTACAGTTATTAGAGGTGGCTAGATGGATTGGGCAGTTAACATATCAAAATAAGTTCAGCTTAAAACCGGCCAATCGAATCAAATAGGGTCAGGTTGACGGCTAACCAAATAACACCTTTTTGTCCGTTTTTTTCTTAAATTAATGTTGAATGTATCAATTATAATAACAAAAAAGCATTTAATTCTTTGAATAAAACAAATAAGGAGGTTGTCTACATTACAATTGAACTTTGGGCGACTTTCAACTCATTACCCTTTCAGCGCATTTAACCCGTCTTGAGCCCGATTCAATCGTTCCACTTGACATAGGGTTAGCTACACAGGTACACAAATAACTCAAGTCAACTTTTTCATCTATTAGAACCGTCATTAAAATGTAACATAACATATGGCTATTGCAGTTGGACATAGTTGCAACATTTGAAGTGGATCAAGATGCCTTCAAAGCATCAACTGAAGTCAACAATGAATACGACTGCATTACGAGCTTGGATGCAGCCCAAAGGGGAAGTTTGGGACCGTTTGGGATTAGGTTCTTCTTTGAGGAACCGCTGAAATTGAGTCCTGTCTATTTCTACAATGCTAAAAATATATTTGGAGGTTTAGCAACACTTTTTTGTACTGATAACCTAAGGTAAAAAAACCTCAATGTTCATTAAAATTCTTATATACATTAACTTTTTCTACGTTTAAATGGATTACTTTTTATGTTCAATTTGAAAAATATCTTTTTCTTAATTAAAAAAAAAGAAAGAAAACACTACAGGTCATCTCTGGATTATGATAGCGAGAGAGTGGTTTATGGGAGCACTGTCCCTGTGCTTGATGGCGAAGAGCTCACAATGACGATATAGGTAAGTATAACTCAGATGATATACACCGTGTCGCATTTCAGTTACTATTGTGTTTGGTCATTGTGACTTTTGAGTTTTGTTATTTGTATAGGCATCAGGTACTATTAAACCATTTAAAGTTTTAGAAAACAGATCACGGTTTGATGACCTTTTTCATGCTCTATTACAAGTTTCATCTTCCCTTTTCATTCTTCACCATGTGAACTTTGTGTTTCACCAAAGGCATTTTAACGATCATGAAATGGCATTAGAAGATCTATATATGGTGACCAAGGGCGATAATTCTCACTATTTTAGCGATTGCTTATCGATGGCTACTGGCATTGCCACCATTTTTGCTTCACTTAAGGTAAATGCAAGAAACATTACTTTGGATTAGGTAGCCCCCATTATGGTTTCACTTTTTTGTTTTGTCATTTAGTATTTCTATATGAATGCTTCAACTCTATAGTCTAGAATCCAAAAACTGATGCACAGACAAAATGCATATAATGTTTTTTTTTGAAGCACATGTTTAAATTTTAAATGAGGGCTTTGAGCAAGAGAGTAAAAAAGTTGAAGACCAAATCTTTCTTAAAAGATTTATGGGTAGGAAAATGATGTGCTTTGCAAATAGTTTGTTTCCATTAAATAAACCGTCTTGATTGTTGAAATTATATCCAGACCAATAGGTTTATGTATTGATAAGTTTCATTTGAGTAACGATTCTTATTTGAATTAGTTATTGAGTTTTTTCGTCTTTTTAGGAGCATCCCATTGTACGTTACCGTGTAAAGGGCATAGACGGATCCGCAGGGAACAAGCGTTCGTGATAGAGTTCCTGAAAACTAGCTTCGGCTATATATAGCTACATTATCCGTATATAAAACAACCATTCCTCAGTTCCATGACTGAAACATGCGAGTTGCTCATTCTCGATAGATCTGTTGATATGGTAATCTGAAAGCCTTTCATGTCAGGGAGATGTATTTATACTAATGAGGTATGGATTTGTTAACCTTGAATTATAAAGTTGACTTTATGTAGTAATGTTACCTGTGTTAATTTCCGAAAACTAACATGCTTTAACTATGCAGGTCACTCAAACAGATAGCAAGGTGATCAAAATAACAAAAGGATGTGAGGATAGCGGCGTTGAGTGGTGTGATCATTTTTGTGCAGTGTTTAGGGAAATGAGTGGGATCGGTTTAAGGATTGTTGCCTGCAATGACCACCATAACAGCAATTTCCATGATCGTATCTATTGTGTCAGTCAAAATCAAACATCCATTTGGGGGTCTGTAGTTGTACTGAGGGCACGTGAAATAGACGAGTGGTCAGGAAGTGCAGATTATAAATCTCTAATGAAACAAGCAGTTAGTCCAAGCCATTTACAAGAGGTTTAGCAAACTGTTGAAAGATCAAATACTATCGAATACATATAAGGTAAAACTTACTTCTAAATATTTTCAGACTCACCTCCAAGATGAAAGTTTCTGAATCATGGCTCTTATTTTTGTGACAGTTTGTACTTGGACGGGAAAACAATTCGTGGAACTGGTTTTATTGATAGACAAGGATCGAGATGAGCGTCAACCTGAAAAAATAACAAGTGCATGGCGTTTGTATGTCCGATGCAAAGAGACGCGCGATAGTTAGTCGATTTTATGGAGTAAGTCCTAAAATATATGGAGTGTTTGGGATTGCTTTTAACATTCTTATTATAAATAATATATGATTATTGTGTTGAGTATTTGAATGGCAAATTGATTTGGTCATGTGATCATTAGATAATCAACTTTAATGTTGCGTATTAAAAATTTAATTATTGACATTTTCTATTTTATTATTGAGTTCATTAAATGATCATAAAAGGCAAGCATTATTTTTATGAAATGGGTCAAAACTGAACCTATATAAATGGTATGCGCCTGAAATTTTTGGTCTATCTAAATTTGCAATACTCTTTTTTCGAATCTGTCGTGATTATTGCATGTTTGGTAAGTCACTTTCTAGAGGCTATTGAATGGATTTTATGGATTTCGTTAGTAATTGTGGCAATCATCATATTGATTATAGCGTATGCGTTATAAAGTTTAGGTTTATGTGGTCCTTTTTTCACAATCTAGGATATGGTTTTTGCTGCTACACTTTTTAGGATCAAATTTTTTATACTCTGTAAAACCAACGAGCTCTATGCTTGCTACTAGCCTACTACAGTGATAAGTCATGAAACATTTTTTTTTCCACTCGGCAAATTTTTGACCCGTTTTGCCATTTTTTAGTTTAGTTAAAATAATTTCTGCCTTCAGCCATTTAATCAGCAATGTTAACTTCAGATACATGTGTTCTTAGAATTGTTATCTACATAATCTTAGAAGTTTCTACATATAAAAATACCATATTCATTATTTGGTCTATATTTAATCTATGGTTTAATGTTTTTAACTTTATTTGAAATAAGTTGTGGTATCATACTTCAGATGTGCAGTTTGTGTGCTTTGAAGCTCTATTTAATCCTTTTTCAAGGGAGTCGATAAGTAATTAAATCACTTATATAATCATTAAGCGGTTTGTATTTTTTGTTTAAAATAAGTCGTGGTATCACACTTCAGATGTGCTACAGCACTATAGGTTGAGCACTTTTGAAGCTTGGTTCTTTAAGGGTGTTCATCTCTGAAAATAGAACCGTAGGATTGAATGATCATATAGTTAGACCCGAAGTAGCTGTCATTGTAAATAAGCAAAAATCATAAAAGGGGTTGTGTTTGTAGAAGACAGTATTTAGACTCAGGAAGCTGGAACGAAACATATGAAATCTACGTCTAGTTAGAATTCGTTAAGTAATATTGTGAAGCTACACCTGCAAAACTATCGATGTTGTTTACAAGGAATTATTGCATAGGGTTTAGAACTTTTTTATTTAATGGATATATGTGTTAGAATGACTCAAAATTTGTTTATATATTCGTATGAATAAGGACATGTACTTTATTTGTTCTCATAATTTTCATTTTTATTTTTACATTTATAGTTGTAAATTGTTTAATTTAACTTTTAACTACTTTTTAGTATATATGTATTCTACTAAAACATAAAAATAAAAACCACAAGTCATACTACCATCCATGGACGAGGTTTGACCACTAAATGTATATATATATATATATATATATATATATATATATATATATATATATAGGAAATCTTAGCTACAAGGGTGTAGCCAATAACTACACGCACTATAGAAAGCCCCTCGAATACATAGTGAAAAATAAGATAAAACCCCATACGTTGAAAGTTGCGTATAAAGTCATCATGTGTAGAATCAAACTTTTATTTTTCACTATGTACCCGAGGGTTTGTATCATCTTGATGTAATAACTAGGATCCCCATATATATATATATATATATATATATATATATATATATATATATATATATATATGTGAGAGAGTTAATGTGAGATCAACCTTAAAGTTGTAAAAATAAAATCTAATCTAAAAAAACCACTAAAACATGTATAAATAACAATTTTAGCAATAATACAAAAAAATAATATTTAATATACAAATTAACATTTCAGCAAGTAATAACCAAATGATGATTCATGAGTTTGGATTAGTGATACACTTGACACACATTACACTAATAAATATTCTAAAACGTAATACACATACAAAAACCTAATAGACATTGCACTTCTAATCAAAGTGTATCACCTAAGTTTCGTAAATTTTAAAAAGAAATCTATCGAAACTTTAACAATTTTAGTTGTAGTTAATAAAAAAAATTATTTTTATTGTAAGGAGAGTGTCATTTGTCAAAATTTAGTTGAATCTCATTTTAGTTGGAATAAGGTGGTGTTTGCCACTTACGTTTATAGAGAATCGTTGTCAATTTTTTTTGAATAAACAATGTTAAAAATGATACTTCCTCTGTCTCAAAATATAAGTCCAATTTGACTTTTTGAATCGTAATTTGACCTTGAATATTTTTCTTTTTATTACATAACACTTGATTAGAATTATACCAAATAAAAGTACATTTAAAACACAATTTATTTATATATTTTGCATCAAGTATTATATACTACAAACAAAAATATTTAAAGTCAAAGTTTGATTCAAAAGTTAAGTGAACTTACTATTTGAACGAAAACTAATAATATGATAGTAGTGGTTTTAAAGAGAAGTCATTCGTTGTATATACATTTTTTTCGCAATTTTATTATCGTACATTAATTGATAGTGATATTTTACAAAATGGTGAAGAATTAATAACATTAGAGTATAAAATATCAATAATATATAACTATTTTATGAGATAAAATTTCGACACAATGTACTTAAATGTTTTGTTATAACATATTTTATTTTACGTCATTGAATTCTTTGGTCACTAGTTTACAACACAAGCTTATAAGAAAGAGATAAAGGCGATTGAACAAGAAACCAAACACACACACACGATATAAGTAAGACCGGTTATGCGTAGAGATATGTGAAAAGAAAACTTGAACAACCAACCCAAATGAGGGTTTTACATAGTATTTATAGGCAAGGAGCTAGGGCAACACTCCTACTCCTTCCCTTTCTCCTATGGGCTTGGGCCTAAGCTCATGGGCCTTCTACATAAGCTTAAGGCTAAAAACAAACATAAAGGCCATAATAAGCTAACTATTACATATGAGTAACTAACACTTGAATAAGGTTTAGGAGTGATTCCAACAATCTCCCCTCAGGTGTTATTACATATGAGTAACAAACACTCAAGTGTTGGTGATGAAAAGTGGCGTTGATGTAATAGTAGCTTTGGCGTCTTCGACATTCTTCTTTCTTGTGAGAAGAATTGCCTTGATTTGAACAATCTCCCGGTGTAGAGATAGTTTACTTTGAACGGTTATGCTTTGGCGTCATCTTTAACTTTGTTCTTTGATCATTGTTCTTTGTGATGAAATTGATAGTATGTTGTTGTCGCATCAAGTGCGCCTCAGTGCAGCTTTGCTCCGGTGTCTCCGTCATTCTTCAACATGCTCACACGCTCTTTGGCGTTGGAATTCAATCTGATGAAGTTCTTTAAGTCTTTAACTTTGTAGATTCTTTGATTTGACGAAGAATCATTCTGATTGTTGTGTTGCTTTTGGATAGAACTTCCATTAGTGATTATGTTGGCGTGAGCATGAGAAGAATCTGCCGCGATCATTCCGCTCGAGCTTCCATAAGAAGAAAACATTTAAGCGGTTAGTAATAAGCGGATTCCGGCACTTACAAGTTTGAACTTCGAGAGTGTTAACGGCATAGTGTGAAAACACAACTCTAATTCTTACAAAGGCCGTTCTGGAATCGGAGTCCCACAAGTGAGATAACACGATGTGCAGTAACACCTACGATTGAGATGAGTCGCGAGGTACACGAAGCATCACCTCTGACTGTAGACCGTTTGAGACCACTAAGCGCAATCCGGGAGTTCTTGCGGCGACTTCTTTGTCGGTCATTTGATGTTGACCTGGCGGGAGTTTCCATTCAATCACCGAGGATCACAAATGTGAACCTCTCATAAATGTTCTCGACAGATTGCTAAGATCTGTGAAGGACTCGATAATGTACCACCGAAATTCTTATTGTTGAATATCAAGTGATGAAATGTCAAGTGTACCTAAGAGATCTTTTGATGAATCTCTTGGCTCTAGACTCAATAGTGCGTTTTGGTTTTCTTGAGCGGAGACTAGGGAGAGGGTCTCCTTCTTCAATACCGGCAATCTCTAGGAGAAAGCCGATAGTTTACGTAGGGTTCCCTGTGAGAATGAAACAAGCTTGTTGAGAGAGAACTTGAGTGGTTAAGAAGGTTTAGTGCATGCGTCCTTGGGTCCATGACGACTTTTAATCTTCAATACCGGCGTCACTAAGTGACAACCAGTAGTTTATGAATTGAACCCGATTAATGCGCCTAAGTTGAATAATCACGGAGGGCTATTTCTTTTCACCCTTTTCTTTGCATTTCTTTTAATTCTTCAACTCCTTCTTTCTCTGATTCTCATTTTCTCCTTTTTACAATCATACCTAAGGACTTCTAAATACTAACTATTTGTGGTGTCCTTGGGTAGATCCCTCCGGCTCTGGCGGATCATAGGACGGTTATTCCTAACCTTAGTCACCTTATAACTCCATGACTAACCTATGTTGCCATTAAAACCATTGTTGTGAAAAATCTCTCAAAGTGTTTGTGAATGAAAAACATTTTAGTACCACTGTTGAGATAAGATTTTGCATAAATACTCCCCTCCACATGTGCTTAAGTGTTTTAACGGTTAAAATGCAATGTGAGGAAAAGCGCGCACATTTTGAATTGATCAACTCAAGATAGACATTCCCCATGAGACACGGTTCGTGGCATAGTTAAAGAGTTGCATTGTCAACTTTTAGGTGACAACTAGCTCTAATAACTACCTTGAAGGTGTAGACAATCCTCGGAAGGTTGTCAAACCCGTCAGAGTTCATGTTTATCAAGAGTTTCTCGAATGGTACATTCTACTCGAGACAAGTCCTGCGAGACACGTTTACATCACTAGCGAACTAGCTTGAAATTATTACCCGTCCCGGACAAGTCTTTTCGAGTTACTAACAGTTAAGATCTCGTCAATTCATGGGTTAAGTCTATAGCACAAAGATTCATTTGCATTTACACAACATATTTCTTATCACGTATTTTCTCCCCCTAAAAAATGGCATATAAAATGTTATTTTTGAAAAGTTGAGAATAAATATGACCATTTCGAGTGTTGCGGGAAGAATGACCATTTTGAACAATTTGTGAACAAAGTTTTAAGTCAAGTACTCCCCCTCAACGAGTGATATAAACGGTTGAGGTTTTGAAAATCATAAGGGAAAGTACTTGTTCTTTTGAGCAAAACCTTGAAAAATGAAAGGTTTGATAGGTTTTACTCAAAAGTAAGAAGCTTTCGCTCCTTTTATAAGGATTGTGGCACTGAAGCGTACCACATGGTCTTTTATTTACAGGTACGGGTTGTACACTGTAATATGTGCACAAGCCATTGTCATAATTAATCAAACATCCAAATTGATAATGAAAGAAGCAGTTCAAGGGGTACCAGGTAGTCCAGATGTTCGCCAGGAGTGTGAATCGGGCGGTGAAAGCCGATGATGTTTCTCCTGGGTCGACCACCAACATAGCTTTCCAGTCTTCTGAACTGATCCCTTCTATACAAACGTTCATCAATCATGGTGATGATCCTCTTCACGTCCCTTCGATCCTGAGAATTCCATCGCTTAGGAGACCCGATCTTTTGGTGTATATCCTTCAACCGTTAAGCCAATCCGTTCCTAACCATCTTCAAGTGTGATCCCAAACTTATGAAGATCACTGCACGCCATCAAGCAATTCTTTGAAGTTCACTACGGTAACGACGCCGAAAGGTTTTTGATGGCGTATATTGTAAAAGCTGGTTGATGTCGGGTAGATCAAGCTGTGGTGGAGTGAAGTTGACACAGGTCTGATAAGATTCAACTGCCAGCTGGAGATCTTCTACACGTTCTTGGATAACTATGCGTCTGATGAAGATGAGCACTGACTTGATGAATTCACGTTGTACTGCAGTGGAGAATTGTCTCATACGACCCTGTACTTTGGCAAGGTACATGTCTTCGATGTCGTTGATAGACAAATTCTCAAAGTCAGCTTCAGAGAATGCATAATCCCTTTCATCTTGTCGTTTGACCACGATATTCTTTAGGAAGGTGTAGTCCCACTTAGATGAAAGATCGACGTGTATGATGGCAACGATACTTTTAGAACTGAATACTGAATGTTGAGACTTCTGAACCTGGCAGCTTCTGTAGTAGATTCTTCGGCGTTCCGGCCAATGATGAATCCCGTACAGTGCATCTCGGTCGTAGGCTTCCACTTTGTTGGAGAACAAGTGATTGGCACGTTCCTCGATGGCTATGCAGTTTGAGTATTCGGCTGCTGGGAATGGAAGTGTCAGAGATGTAGCATACTTCCTTGAACCATCGCCACCATGTAGAAGAAATTCCAGGTCTTTGTTGAAGAAATATCGAAATGGAATCCTTGGTTCATCTGGTTGGCCAATTGTTGGTAGAGGTTTTGACCAGTCGATGTAGTATGGAGGGTTGTCCCGTTTAGTGAAGTCGATGTTTGCTTCTGGTTGAGCCAATCCATGTTGTTAGACATAGCTCGAGCAATGTTTTCAAGGTGATATTCGACCTCGATGGCACTTTCTGAGCTATCTTTCCACAGTTGAAAAGCTTCATTCTTGATTCGCCTCAACTCGGATTCGTCATCTTCTTCACATGGAACTTTTCTTGCATAATCTTAGCATGCTCCAATGTATTGCCGTCTACCAGATCTTGACCTTCTTCCGGGTAGGGAGTGGAATTGACAAGTGTAGAAAACCATTCAAATTCCTCTGTGGTGTCTTCATCTAGCCATGATAGGACGTCTGCCTTGGGCGCCTTTTTCTTCTGTTTCTTAGGCCTAGATGAAGGTTCTGGTTTCTTTACTTGTTTGGGAGAGGTGGGTTGTTGTAGGGGCTCAAGGACCTCTTCATTGTCACCACCCGTATACTCAAAGTAATCACCGGTTTTCTGAGTCTGGGGTGGTAATTCGGAATCGTCCTGAGGTTTATCAGTAGAAGAACGAGGAGGAGACCTTTGTTGAGCAGGAGGCCGTTGGGGAGGAGGTGGCATGGAAGATGATTCACCAGACTTCTTTTGTCGTTTAGCTTCATCATTCTTATCCTGATCCTTATCTTCATCGTCTCTAGGACGTTTAGACTTTTCAACTTCGAATCTACATGCTTCTTGGAGTTGGTAGTCCAGCAATGCTTGAAACAACTTTCCTTCATCAGAAGTTAATGTCCCAGATCGTTTAGACATTTGTGTGACAAGCTTGGCCACCAATTCATTATCCGAGAAAACTACAGGATCGGATGGATTGATTGTGACGGTTAAAGGTGTTGATCTTATAGTTTGCTTGGCTATCTGCATAAGATTCGGATATAGTTGTCTGGTAAACATCTCCTTTTGTGACTTTAGGAACGTATCCGAAAGGTACTTGTGAGTGTAGCCTTCGATCATTCTGTCCATCTTCCCTTGTAGATCATCCTTCATGAGCTTCTGTATGTATTCCCTTTCATTATGCATCTTGTCATTCTCATCATGTAGATCTTTGCATTTGGTCAGCAAACCAATTCAGTTTTCTGTAGAGCATGTCCTTCTTTCTGACTTGTTTGACAGCTTTCACAATTCTTTCATGAGTCTGATAAATCCAAGATCGAGGTGGCTTCTTCACGATTTGGATGATGATTTGTTGATCTTTTTGATGGTGGTGGTGAAGAGTGAGAAGAAGAATCGATGATGAGAGACATGAGGAGACTCTGGATCCTTCGGAGGTTCTGAGGTTTCTTCCTTTGATCGTGCAGGACTATCTAGAAGAAACGTATCATAATCAACATCTTGATCTTTTTCGGACTTCTCAGTTTCCAGTTCCTCAAACTCATATTCGATAGAATCCTCCACAAGCTTTTGTTGTTGCATAAGAATGGTGGCACCAGCTCCCTTATCGGGTTGATTAACCGCATCGGGGAGATGGTTGAGTGGGCAGCACCACTTGATCCTTCGGGACCACCCATTTGGTCTTTAGCAAATTCTTCAGCTTTGTGTTGGTGTCTAGGAATTTGATTCTTCTTTTGTATACATTTTCCGGTGGCTCTTCATCACTCTCCGAGCTTTCATCATAAGGTACAAGTGCATGAGTCTTTCCTTTTCTTTTATCAGCTTGAGGACTTGGAGGTTTTGGTACTGAAGGATTGTCATCTTTTGCATTTGAGTAGGTATCTCTTCATCGTGTGGAGTACCTTCAGAGCTTTCGTCCAAGCTTTCTTTTGGTTGAGGGAATATTTCACTTCCTAAGGGAACAATCCTTTTGCGAGGAGGATTCCTTTTGGGAACTTCTTTGACTTCTGTATTGTGACACTTCCAGCACGGCCTCTTACGGTCCTCCGAGTAGGTGTACCAAAGATTTTTCATCAGATGACCAACTTTTGCCTTCTTTTACGGCTAACCGATACCTTTTGTATGTTTCAAGCTTTTTGATTTCGGTAGACAGAAGGTGATCAGGTAAACCGCACACCTGTTTCTTTGTTGACGATTCTTTGATTGACGGAGGATAGTATGGGTTCATCAATATGTCATGCGTGATTATCTGGGTCATTGAGCCTCTTGGGGATATCAGGATGAAGTCCAAGTGCTCTCTGGATCAACAGTTTGGTGTATCTGACATAGGGAATCTTGGAGCCAAGCTTCTTGTGAAATAGCATCATGTCCTCCCATATCAGTGCTTCGATTTCAATGTCCTTCTTGTTGATCAACGACCAGAAAATTTGCAGTTCCATGAGCTTGGGATGCTCATAGCCACTGTCACGACCAGAGACCGATTTGGTGATGATCATGTAGAGTTTTCTCCATGGTTGAGGAATATTCTTCTCACTCACGTGAGAGTGCTTAGTAATGATTCCTGAAGCTTCATCATAACCAATATCTATCAAGAATTTCGAAACTGTCTCTTCAGTAGGGGTAGCAAAGAAGTCGGTTGGGCGATGTCGGGAATGATGATATACAGCCCGTAAGTCTGCAGAGGTGATAGTGACTTGTTTGTGATTAAGTGTCCTTTGTCACTGCACTTTGACCAATGATCCTCTGCATAGAATCCCAGAATTGTTGAATGTAGACCTCTGGAACTGTGGCAGAGTGTGAGAGCATGTTTTGGTAGGGATGATTCCTGAGAATATCCACTGCAATGAGACAAGAAGATTCTGAGCATGTGAGGGTGTCAAAGTCAACCCTAAGGTTGTTCTTTCCAATCTTTCTCGGATAGCCATTTGGGAAGATATCAGCAATAGTAAGAACCTCAGGTGCATCCACATTCATTTGTTCAGCCATGTCGTGATCTGAAATAACATTAGCCAAAAGAACCAACATATCGAAAGACATAGTGTTAGTCAACAGAAGGTCTTATTGTCTGGTTATTGAATGTACAGTGTCAATGATTGTTACGAGTCCTAAGTCACTTGTTTGTCCAGTAGTCCAATGATGTCGTGAAATGTTTCATGAGTTAGTTAACTTTAAGTTTTAAAGTTTATGTTATCACTTATTGTTCACAACATATCAAACGTTTAAGTTTATTAGTGACATTATTGGATTCGTGACGTTATGATTCATTTATTTACAAGTTTGCACACGTAACAATTCAAATGAAGGTCAATCCGGGCTTATGCGTAGGAATGGTAAGCGTGCTATCGTAGGATAGATAATATACGCGTAGACGCAAGCTTATTACGCGTAGGAAAATGGGACCTTATGCGTAGGAGCTTACTGCGCGTAGGCGTATAAACACCTTACGCGTAAGGCTTACTCATAAGAGTAGACCTTATGCGTAGAGGTCACTGTTTACGCATATCCTTCACAGGATACGCGTAGTCCCATTGTAGAACCTTACGCGTAATAGTTACGCGTAAAATTTCTCTTACGCATAACTTTCTACGCGTAAGGTGATCCTTATGCGTAGAGTAACAAACACCTTGATTTTGAGTTTTATGCGTAGCAAGCCTGAAATAAAATCACCATAACGTCAATCTCAACATGTATATTCATTTTACAACAGATTATGGCATGATAACTCATTAAACATTTACGCGTAGAAAGTCATACGCGTAGGTCAAAACCCTAAGGGTTATGAATTACGCGTAAGTTTTCTAACCATAGGATTTGCACCAAACTTATTATGGTAGTTCTAAGATGTTGTGTGAGTTTATAAACCAAGTATTAACATCTAATTAATTGAAGAATCAAAAATACCCAAACTTTGAAGCTTTAAACCCTATTCCTAATTCTGAATCAATTAGAGTTTCTAGAGGTGGATTATAAGGCATGGATATCATCAATTCAACATCATATAAGCAAAACACAACAATCTTTTGACCAAAACTCTTCACATTTGAAAACACCCAATCGACTCATAAAACCCTAATTATCAAAACCATCAATTCGTGTTTCTGGGTGGATTTAGAGGGTAAAAATAGTATTCTTGTTGTTAAAAACACGTTTTGACACTATCTTTTCAACCACAAACACACTCACAATGATTGTGTGTTCATATGCTTATGCGTAGAACACATAATCACGCATAACAAAACGTTTTAGCCGTAGGATTTGCTTGAAATTCAAAACCTTAGCTTGTATTATCTTTAAGATCATGAAAACACTTACAAAATGATGATCTAAACACGATTTCTTGAACGAATTCTAGGCGTAGGATGTTTAAGTTAAGAGTAATAAATGTGAAGTAAAGGTTAGGTGGGAGGTGTTTTTATTAAAAGTAACTTTAACATTTTGACAATTTTGGTCCCTCCACCTTTTCTTTTTTCAAACAAAGCCATTTAACTTCTATTTTGGTTACCGAACAAAGATTTTAAGAAAGAAGCTTTGACGACACTCCCCCTCGACTTAATAAAATAATGAAAGGTTAAAAATTTTAGTCCAAGGAGTGTCATTAAACCAGAAAAGTTTACCACCATTGATAAAAGAAACAACCGAGATATGATAACATGCAAGTACACAGATGTTTTGAAACAGTTAAATCATTGTATTCTCCCCCTCAACACTTGATCGAAAAAATACTGAATTTTGAAAGATTAAAGTGTTGATGGAAGAAATGTACTTGCCATGTTGAAAGAAAAGTAGATAGAAGAATATTTTTGTTTTTACCAGGTTTTATATTTTTGTATTTTGTTTTTGAAAAATTATTTACAAAAGAGAATTTTGGTGTTTGACAGGTTTTTAAGACTGTTTTAGGAGGTCATCCAATTCCTCTTGAGTCAAACACCTCATACCAATCCGGTGGACCAACTCATTAAACCTAGCGGGAGGCAAGGCTTTGGTGAGAAGATCTGCCAATTGGTATTATGTACCCACAAAATATAATTCAACAGTACCCTGTTCCACGTGATCCTTGATGAAATGATATCGAAGATCGATGTGCTTTGATTTCGAGTGCTGAACTGAGTTGCACGAGATCGCAATGGCACTCCGATTGTCGCGATACATCGGGATTCTGTCAAATACGTAACCATAGTCTTTGAGTTGTGTTCTCATCCAAATGACTTGAGCACAACACGCCGACATGGCTACATATTCTGCTTCGGTTGAGGAAAGCGATGTACAATCCTGCTTCTTCGATTGCCATGACACCAGTTTATCACCAAGAATTTGTAAAGCTCCTGAAGTACTTTTCCGTGAGTCTAAGCATCCTGCGTGGTCAGCGACTGAAAAAGCGATTAGTTCAAAACAGAATCCTTCGGATACCAGATCCCCAAGTTAATGGTTCCCTTTATGTATCGGAGGATTCTTTTAGCCACAGAGAGGTGGGTTTCATTGTGTCGCGACTGATGCGCGAGAGCAAAGATATACGGCAAAGACAATATCAGGTCTGCTAGCTGTTAGATACATGAGAGACCCAATAATACTACGGTATTTTGTAGGGTCCACCAATTTCCCATGTAAATCAGCGTCTAGCTTCTTGGTATGGGCCATTGGTGTGGCATAGGTGTCACAGGTTTTCATTCCAAATTTGTTTAACAATTCAAGGGCATATTTGGAGTGACTCAAGAAAATACCACGGGGTGATTGATGAACTTGTAGTCCTAGAAATGGACATTTCAAAATTTTTCTTCATTAGTTTTGCAAAAGCGATTGAAAACTTTTTATGTGTAGACCCAAAAATGATGTCATCCACGTAAATTTGAACAATTAAGATATGTGCCCCGTGATATTGTATAAAAAGAGTTGGGTCAACCGAACCTTTGGTGAAATTATTAGCAATGAGGAAGATGATAGCTTATCGTACCATGCCCGAGGAGCTTGTTTGAGACCATACAGAGCTTTGTTCAGTTTGTAGACGTGATTCGGAAACTCAGGATCAACGAATCCATCTGGTTGGCTGACATAAACCGTTTCTTTAAGTTGTCCATTGAGAAACGCAGTTTTGACATCCATCCGATAGACCGTCATATTCATATGAGCCGCGAACGCGAGAAATATCCGAACAGCCTCAAGACGAGCAACCGGAGCAAAAGATTCTTCAAAGTCTATTCCCTCTTCCTGACGATAACCCTTAGCCACCAGACGTGACTTATTTCTGATAACATTTCCTTCAGCATCCAATTTGTTTTTCCAAATCCATTTGAGACCAATGACGTAGACCCCTGTTGGTCTTTCAACCAGTTCCCATACTTCAAGACGTTTGAATTGGTTGAGTTCTTCTTGCATGGATTCAATCCGGTTGTCTTTTGTCATTGCGTCTTTGATGTTTTTAGGTTCAGATTGGCAGACAGTGAGTGCATAAATGCAATGTTCACCATCTGAGTGAAGACGTTGTCTTGTAACTACTGGTTGATTCGGGTTGCCAATAATATTTTCCAGAGGATGGTCTTTTGTCCATCTATGTGTGGAGGGTTGATGTTGGTATACATTGTGCAGATTCTGAGGATTCAAATGGTTTGTTGAAGATTCCGCGACATCTGGTGCAGCAGTCTCATTAGCAAACGGGTTGAAGAACGCATTTGGATCAAAATCTGCAGGTGGGGGTACTTCATTTAGAATATCATCAGCCGGTTCATCATTGTTGGAGGCGGTTTGTTCAACTGTTGTGTTGGAGTCAACTGGTGGTGCTTCTTCAACCGTAGTTGTTGTAGCAGGTGTATCAGGTATAAGAGTATTATCAGGTTGAGCAGCGGAAACATCGGATACACCTGGAGCACATTCATCATATCGTCACTGAACAGCGGAGCAAATAACCTTTCCATTTGTTGACGAGTAAGTTGGGGGCTTTGTTCAGCTGATGATGGGGTTTGGGGAAAGTTTAAGCGGTTGTGTCCGGGTTCCAAGCTGTTATACTTAGAAGCCATTTTCGTAAGTTCATCAAAATGAGCATGAATCGTTTCCATCACCTGTTTTGTACGATGATTCCAGATTCGGAAACCTTTTGAATTATCACAATATCCGATAAAGACTCCAATGTCAGCTTTTGCTTTGAGCTTTCCAAAGTCATCACGATCATTATTCGGATAGCAAAGAGATCCAAATACATGAAAGTGTTTGAGATTCGGTTTTCTGTTGTGGACAAGCTCAAAAGGTGTTTTGTTGTGGCGTTTTGTAATCATAGAACGGTTTTGAGTATAGCATGCAGTGGATACAACTTCTGCCCATAAGTAATCTGGAAGTTTAGCATTGATTAACATTGTTCTTGCAGCTTCCACTAACGTTCGGTTTCGTCTTTCAACAACTCCGTTTTGTTCTGGTGTACGTGCAATAGATGTCTGATGCTGAATTCCCACTTTCTCATAAAATTCACGAAGAGTTTTGTTTACAAATTCAGTGCCTATCTGTTCGATTAGTTGAGCGGTGTTTCGTAGCTGAACTTGTATTTTCGTGAGAAAGGTGATGATTATCTGTGGAGCTTGATCTTTGCTTCAAAGAAAGTAGACCCAAGTCCAGCGTGAATAGTCATCAACAATTACTAAGATGTAGCGATTGCCATTGATCGTTTGCCGCACGCGCATCGGGCCACACAAATCCATGTGAAGAAGATGAAGCACATGCTTGAGAGCTTGTGTTCCACCTTTGAAGGAAAATGAGCACGAGTGCTTTTGCCTTGTTCACAAGGTGAGCAAAGGTGATCTTTAGAATACCGAAACCGTGGAGTCCTTCAACTAGTTTGTGTCGAGCAAGGTTGGTGATGGTTTGAAAGTTTAGATGTGAGACGACGGTGCCATAGCCAGGATTTTGTTGATGTTGCCTTTGAAAGTTAGCAGATGGGAGAAGAAGCAACCATGTCTTGCATAGAGATAGTGTAAAGACTTGAATTACGTGAGCCAGACATAAGGTCATTTCCTTGTAGATCACGAATGAAACAAGTTTTCTCCCTGAAAGCAACCTCCAAATCTCCATCACAGAACTGACCTACTGAAAGCAGATTGTGACCGAGGCCTTCCACATAATAAACCCTGCTAATTTCGATGTTCCCATTGATATAGTCTCCGTAGCCCATGATAGCTGCCAAGTGATCATTCCCGAACCTGACAGTGCCAATGAACTTTGCAATAAAGTTTGATAACAGTTTAAGGTTGCCTGTCATGTGTCGGGAACATCCGCTATCAACAATCCAGAGAATGATCTGTATCACCTGCATTACATATAGACGACACAGATGGAATAGAAGTAGATGTGGAACCCGAAATGTTAGAGGGTTCCGTAGCAGTTATGGTAGATATACACACATCAATAGCTTTAGGTATCCACTTAAATCCTAGTGTGTTATATATCCATTTCTGCCATCTCCAACTAGTATTTGATTTAGTCTTAGTGAATGCACTAGGTGGTACTACATTCCTAGGAGGTGAACCTGGAGCTACAGGGACAGCAAAGGGTTTCTTAGAATCTAAAGAAGGCGGTCTACCAAGCACAGACTTAGAAAGATTAGTGGGCCTAGAGGTATTCCGGTTCTTAGGATCCTTTAAGCGAGAGATGATAGCTTTAGCAACACATTTATCATGACAATCAGAATTCATACTTTTATGACAAATAACACAAGGTGCATCAGACTGAATATCAAAAGTACTTAACGGTTTAGCATTCGTTACATCACTATTTCTATTACATTTGAAAGACGCAATATCTATATAGTGGAGCACGTGAGTCTTATTCATAGTCCTAGGGTGTTCTTCTACTTTAGCATTCCTGATTGATCTTTTCTTAGGTCGCAACTTCCTATTCTTCGATGTAGTGCTCCTAGGTTGTGAAGTGCGGACGTTTGGAAAAGACGCCACTATTCCTGTTTCAAGTAGAAGGAGCACGTTAGCAACTTGTGATTTGGCAGTAGGGATTCTAGGTTCATGATTACTAAGTGTTACTGGGGCTAATCTCTTAATGATGGTTGGCGAAGTTGTTCATACTTTCCTAACATTTCTCTTAACTTGAAGATAGTGTGAATCGGATCTTGATTTTCAGACCGAACATTTCCAGCAAAATGCATAACTTCTTTAGTGTGTGCAAGATAATGATCAAGTTCATTTGATGCTTCATCACGAGTCTTTTTGAGTAAATCAAATATGACACCATATTCCTTTTTAACTTTTACAAGTTCTTGTTCATATTTTGAGATTTGACACTTAAAGACACGTTTTGATCATCCAGTTGCTCAATTTTAGGATCAGAAGATTTTGCACGCAACTGGCGATTTTGTGTTGAAAAGCAAGTTGTTGATCGTGAATATCTTTTTGACACCAATTAAGACGACGTATTGCATTTGAAAGTTCGTTTGACAATCGTTTGTTTTCAACTTTTAAGGACTCGATCTGAAGCACATTATCAGTGTTCTCAACATTTACCACAGAATCAACAGTATCAGCAGAGATATAATCAAATGCATATGACAAAGAATTCTCTAGCACAACATTATGGACATCAGCACAGATGACATCTTCCAAGAGTCGATCAACATCTTTTCTCAACAGTTTCTTTTTATGTTTAGTATTAGAAATGGATGTTTCTGTTTTCTCAAAAATGACCTTCATTAATCCAAGTTCCTTATGAAATTCCCTTTCCCAAGACAATGCACAACTTTTCAAATTTTTAACATTTGGTAAAAGATTTTTCTGAAAAATGTCTCTTTGTTCTCGCGCTAGAGGCGATTGAAAGTGTTGAACTTTGATTTCAGAATGATATTCTATCTCATGTTGTAAAGTTTTGAGGTCAGCCATGAAAATGTCAAAATATCTGAGAATTTTGCGATTTTCAGGTTTTGAGTTTACTTCACTGATGGAAGGTAAAGGACCATAAATTTGTGCATAATCTGGTTGGGGATTAACATGAGAAGACTCAGGTGTTTTTATGATTACCCTTGGTGTGTTAGAAGAATCCGTTGGTGTGACGAAAGTGACCGCTTTTGAATAGTTAAAAGGTTTGTTGTAAACAACTTTTTCTAATTTTGATCGACTCTCGTCTTCTGCATCTAATTCCTCTTGACGATGATATTCAACAACACTCATAACAGAATTATCAATTTTATATTCTGCACTGGAAACTTCAGGATTTGGTTTGAATGCTTTGGTTGAAAGCTTAGGTTTGTAATCAGCAAGATTCGGTCCATATCCATTTGGATTGGGTTTTAAAGTAAACTTTTCAATGGCTGTGACCGACTCGCCATGTTTATAAACAACAGTTTTAAACTCTTTAAGTTTGTTTTGCAAGCCGATGATTTCTTCAAGATGATCATCTATTCGTTTCGTTGAATGCTTTTTGTATGCAGAGAACTGTTTTTGACAAGTTAACAACTCAGCCTTAGCTTTTTGATTTTCCAAGGTGAGAGCGTTAATTTGCTTTTTATGTTCATGTTTCAGTTGTTCTATTTCAGACAACAAAGCATTCTTCGAAGCGGCTAGATCACGCATCTGTCTTTCTCAATATTTTTCGTTTTGATAAGATTTGGCAAAGGCTGCTTCAAAACCGTTTTCACGTTTTTCTTGAGTTTTGAAAAAGTTGAGTTGCTTTTGTAAACATTCAAAATCCTTGGTTAACAGTGCATTTTTGCATTTCAAGTCCTGATTAATGGCATGACATTTTTCCACTATGGTCTGTTGGTCTTGTATTAAACGAGCAAAATCTGTATGAGGCAAAAGTTCGGCGTGTTCAACGTGAGTCTCAACATGATCATTACTGAGATCCTCAAGTATAACCACGGAGTCAATTTGATTATCAAGGGAACCGTTTGGTCATCTTGATCGTCAAATATAACTACGGGGTCTAGTTGAAAATCGGCGGAATGAGATGTGGACGGCGCATTTGAACATTCTGAGCCTTGCCGGATTCAGATGTTGGCGGAGATATGAGATCAGAGATAAATATGGTTTGTTCGGGTACCTGAGACAAGCCATCAGTGTCATACACTGGGCCTGTGTCACTCATGTGTAACTCATGCATATTATCCATCAACATAACGGCTGCATTGGCCTGCAAGTCCTCCATATCATCATCTGAGTCAGCATTTGCCGTAAAGCTCTGTTCTTGTCTGTGAGAGTTCCACCAGCTTCATCCTTAAGAGCCAAAAGAAGAGCCTCTTTGAAATAAGCACTGCCCCTAGTCCTTGGCTTTGGGCATGCATTAGCCAGTGTCCCTTCTCATTGCAGTTGTAGCATCGAAGACCATTCAACCCATTCTGAGCATTTCCCTGTTCCACCACTTGAGCTCGATTGTTATTCCTACCTACAGCATTAAACCCTTGACCACCGCCCATCTGACGACCATAACCACGATTCTGAACATTAACTCGTCCATTGTTCTAACAGCTTGATTCCTTGTATTAGATGAGGAACGAATACGGTTGTTGGATTTGTTGGTATAACGGCTAAAGGCATTAGCAATCATAGCAAGTCCTTGTTGCAGTGCTTCAAACGGATCAGATTCCTCATTAGCTTCACTAACAAGGGCTTGAGCATTGTTGTTGTTGTATGGAACCAATTGAGTTTGTTGAGATTGAGGCTGTGAAGGATCATGTGGTGTGATTGTAGCAGTTGGTTGAGTTGCTGGTTGAGGAGAATAACTGTTTTGAGCATATAAGGCAAGTTGTTGATTTTCCGGATGTGTAGGTGGAGCAATTTGAGCACGGAGAATCCTTTCCATATCAACTGCCTTTTCATGAGGTTTCAAGTAATCGTACAATAATCCATATGTAGACTGATGCATGCTTTTCGCTTGACGGAGGAAAATGACATACTTCTCCCATTCAGGACCAAGACTACTCAGGAACTTAGTATTCACTGCAATTCTTGGCATGATGATGTTGTGTTTATCCAAATCATTGATGATGTCTGAAAATCGGTGATGATAGGACTCTAGTGTCTCTCCAGGTTCAATCATGAAGTGTTCATAATCCAAGTAAATTTTGGATTCCAAATCTTCCTGATTGAGTACAGATCCTTCCATAAGAAGACGAATATGATCCCACATTTTCTTTGCAGTCTTTTGAGCATCAACACTACGAAGAATTGGGTTTGGTAATCCTAAGAGGATATATTCCATTGCAAGCTCATCGGCTTCATAGTGTAGAAGTTCTTGAGGATTCAAATCTGCAACAGTAGCAATGTTTGTTTGTTCATCTCTTGGTGGAATGGCATTTGGATCTCCGGGTACAATGTGTAACACCCCAAATTTGTTTAGCGGAAGCATACTTGTTATTTGGGAGCGTTACGAAATTGGTGATCACAACACAAGTAATAAAGAACGGAATACATACTCCGTTTGATTTCATAAAATAGTTTTAAAACATTATCTTACAACATTGTTTAGATAAATGGGCACATCCCATAAGTTTAGTGGTTCCAATTTAAAAAACATCAGTTTGTGTAAAAATACTTCTTTAATACTACTACGACCATTAACCCGCTTCTTGCCTTGCCTCCATGAAACATAACTTAAGCACCTGAGAAAATATGCTAAAAAGGTCAGCTAAAAGCTGGTGAGTTCATAGGTTTAAGATAAAACAGTAAGTTTTGGACCAAGCAATATCATATAATCATTACAACGAATATAATGTTATATGGATGAATGTCTATTACGTTAGCTCTAAGTTCATGCAACCGATACTACGACAGTTTTCTGTATGCTACAGATATCATACAATATAGGGCCCATAGCGAGTGTTTTGTCCCTCAACACTCGATTCCGACATGGTATACGTTTCGCCTTGGCCTAAGCAGGGCCAACCGAATGGAGGAGTCACCCTCAATAGATCTATTTATAACATTCGCGCTTCCCAATGGGGAATTGACGGTTCATGAAAAGGGCATTCTCTAGGGACATAAGGGCTTAGGCTAAACCACGTAATAGTAATCATGCAATAGTTTAGGTCCATAAAAAGGTTTTGCATATTTTCTCACCCCAAAAGTATAAAACAGTTTATCAAGTAAAAGAGGGGCTATGAGACTCACCTTAGCAAATGTGCAATCCAAAAGTGGGATTTAGTGAATGTTGTGAAGCGGCACCGACACGCGACCTAGATAAGGAGGGCAATGTTTTAGTTCATTGTTTTTAAGTATTACTTACTTAAAATAAATAAACTTTATCTTGTTTTCATAACGGTATTAAAACCGAATTTGGCTTAAAGTATTTTAATAGTAAGTATATGATTGTATATATATTCATTCATGTTGACATTATAATGGTATTAAAACCCAAAGTTTGGTAAATTAAGTACGACATTCTATTAGTAAGTATATAAATGTATATACACTTATTTAAGTTGACACATAATAGTATTGTCAAAATCAATATTAGTTTATTTATTTTCTAATTATTTTTAGAAAATACTTGAGTTAAATTTGAAGACTTTCGAATTTGTTAAATGATAAAATGATATAGTAGTCTTTATTTGTTTGTCAAAAATTCGTTCTCAACATCTATAATTTGAGTTTAGTAGCTTGCTTAACATAGAGCATTCTAATCGAATATACTTGACGCTAAATCTCGACGCAAAAATTATTAAATACATTATATTTTCAAACACTTGTTTCCTTGTATTAAGATTTGTACGTTTGTTTACTTGTCGATACGTATGTATATATCTAAGTGGTAGGTTATGAATATGCGGGAATGAGTTTTAGTTTTATTTTGATTTCCGTATACATATTTCGAGTCTTAGATTCGTTGACCCGTCTATCGCCCAAACAACTCTTCTCGTTGCCCAAGTGGGTTGTAGTCTAGTGGACTAGTTTCAGAAATGGGCTTCAGTCTATAAGGACTGCTAATACTCTTTAGCGCATGCTGGGCTGTGGCCCAAAGCATTTTATAAGGGCTGGTACAAATTTGATGGTTGTTTCATTGATATATGGCCTTTGCTGCTAATTTTCGACGAAGGAACTTCTTGTGCCAAAGATTTGTAGCACTACTAGACACGAGAAAATGATCGAGAGTTCCAGTTTTGACGCTATCGTGCCCATTTTTCTGTCTCAAGTCGTGACTGGTTGCGAACCTCTCGCCTCACACAACTCGACTTGGCTAAGATTTCATGGATGTTACTCGGTTTCTACTTACTATTCGATCACTAGACATACGAAAATTTTCTAGACTTCGCTTGGGAGTTGGGGAAGAGTTTGTATGTGATACATTTTGTGGGAAAACCTCCAAAATGATCAACACACGAGCCAAGTGTTCCTATTCGAGGTAGCAAATGAAAATGTCTAGATGACGAGATTTCTTATACTTCTAACTATTGATGTCGACATAACTCCGGTTTTAAATTGATTATCCTAACAACACTAGTTTTCGGACGTTAGGCAAAAATGCCATAACTCTTTTAACCTTCCAAATTCAATGATCATGAATAAGATGACAAATCTTATTGCAAGGTTTATAACAATTAAACAAAATGTCCTTAACACATCAAATTCCTACTTATCATTGATTACTAATAAGTTTTTATAAAGCAATTTCTTAACTTGTGGATTCGACTGTTTCGACCGACAGATCACTAGACTAAGTCACCCTCCATGGGTTGACTTCCGAATCTAAAGTGGTCTAGTTATTTACTCGACCACGCACCCAAATCGAACTCGTTACTTGGACTAAAGTGATAATGTGCCCAGGACTCAATCCGACTCACTATTTGTGGGTCGACCCCCTTCGAGTAATTTATCACAAGCGAATCTTCTTGCACCTAACTAGTTACTAATTCTTACTACTATGATGGTTCCACGGCAGCTACCACTCAACTAAGACTCTTTAAGCCAACTAGCTACACAACTATGTTGAGATCACCATGCTTAATTATTTGCTAACGACTTCTAGTGCGTTACCGAATGGTTATACAAATGACCATAACTGGAATTCACGAGAATGTTTCAATACGGGATATCAAAACTTAACATCTCATTTCAGGATTTAACACAAATATACACAATGACCAACTTATCTCAAGGTTTATAACAATGACTCTAGTTACTTGTTCGAAATCGATCAAGACACATGGTTTTGAAACAACTTATAGTTAAACCAAGTTTACAAATCAACATGGATCAAAGCGGATATAAGGAAAAAAAAATAAAAATTCAAGGATCCTTACAGACAAAGGGATGACCGATTCACAGAAGACCAAAGATCAAAACTCAACCCGATTTCCAAAGACTCTTCCGAGATAATCTTCACACCGTCGCCTTTATCATGTCTCGAAATTATTTTTGTGAATGAGTTGGTCTTGTGGTCTCACTAGAATCGATCACCAATAATAGAGAAGCAATAAGAGGGGTTTCTCGACACACTTTCAATCTTGGAAGATGAGAAAATACTATTTTCAGCAAAACTCCCATTCCAACTATCTCTCTCCTTGCTATCATCTAGGTAGGATGAAGGGTGATACGACAAGACTTCTGGGATTAAGGGAGGATAGCTTAGCCCTATAGCTTCTTGAGAGTGGCTTGTCTTTTGGGCTTGGGCGGCGTCAACGAAGACAGTGAAGGAAGAGGGAACAAAAACATTCACCCTTTTACTTATACAAGAGAGTGTAGATGAAAGAAGCTTTATTAGATTCCACTTTGGGTTTATCACTTCTTTGGGTGCCTTGACTTAGCAAGGATGAAGTAGCAGAAAGATGTATGGCTTATTTTGAGAAAGATGAATTTTGTTGTTATTCTTTTGTGAGAGAGAGACAGAGACCTGGACATGTGATAGGAAATGACAAAATAGAAAAGGAAGAGGGGGGCGGTGATATCTAGGGTGAGATAAGATTTATTTACTTATTTTTCTATAAGTAATTTTTGTAAGTTTTATTTATAATGTAAGTAAAATGGTTAGGTAGTATAAGTATTTTAAATGGTATTGTACATTTTTGGTGTCCTGTGGGTATGATACTGTGACTGAAGTATTAAAGTTCGAAAATTTTATAACGTAGTATCTTGTGAATACGTTACTGAATTATTATTATTTTGGTAATATTTTCTGTTCCGGAGATTTAACGGATGTTTTATTTGCCCTTATCATATTGTTGGTACGCGTGCAGTGTCGGTCACTAGGGAAAACAAGATGTCCTCTTGTTTTATAGTTTTAAATCATAAGGAGATTATGTCACAATATTTTCATGATGAAATGAATGCAAAAGTTTAGTTGGTTAGATGTTGCCTAGAGTATATGCGGTTATGACTATTTTGCCCTGGGTGAGTACGAATGTTGTAATTGAACTTATGTTGCGACTCCAATTATTGGTGTCGTCACATGGTCAACTTCCTTTTTGTTTCCGTACATTCTGTAGGACCTTGTGGTCGGTGTACACTGTACTTCCTTGATGCAGTAGGGATAACATTTCTAGGTTTTCCTAGGGAGATCATGTCAGGTTCCAATTCTAATTTGTGCACTGCGTTATGCTTCTCATGGATCTTTGGGTGTTGAGTATTCTATACCATTATTTTCATTTTTGGATCAGGATAGCTTCCAGCTCTGGTGTAAAGCGTCTCCCTTGAATGGTAGGGTCTCTGTCATACCCAGGTATGTCTAAAACAAGTGTATCACATGATTTTTCCTTGCGCAGTGTTTGTTGGGTTAACCTAGGGTGTATGATGATCTATTCCTTTCTTGGTTCAGTGTAGGTGATAGGATACTAAGTATGAATCGGCATATCCGAGGCGTCAGTCTCTGCATCCAGTGTTCTACAGGAAGTTAATTCATTGTCGAAGATTTCAAACGTTTCACATTCGTTTCCTTAGTAGAAGATTTCTTCTCTTAGGTGGCACGGTTTATTCTACTCCCGTGTAATGTGAAATGTATGGCATTTTAAGGTGGGGTGTCGAAGCGAGATATGAACTTTACTATTTCGTGATAGTGAGTTAAGCACTTCATTTAACCTGACCGGGTAAGAATTTCAAGAACTTAACCATGCCCGCACACGTGACCCCTCCCAAATTATACATAGGTGATCAGGCTATGTATAATTAGGGACCGGTGACGTGTTGTTCGGTATAGTCTTAATCTTGGGTATTTATTCTTTGGTCAGCGGAAATGTTGCAAAAGTTCAGGTGTGAAGTTTTGGTGTGATGGTTTATAAGGTCTTCTAGGCCGACTAATTCTGTCAACATGACCTATGGCTCATTTGACCAGGATGTGTGAAGCAATGACAACCTGTTTAGGGATGGAATGTTGAATTTGTGATTCTTGGCGAGGTAACAGTTTGAGTTGGTCCTATCGGTATTGTTAATAATTCCTTCGCAATTTTTTTGAAATGTAGATTTTTCTAAAACATCTCGTTGGGTGATACTAATTTGTCAGAGAGACTAGTCGAATCAACCAAGATGACTTTCTCTTATCTTTAGAGAAATTCTTTCATCGTGACAAGATAGTTGAAATCCTTAATGATATGGTGAAAGTGGTCATGGAGAAGACATATATTCAGATAGCACGATAATGACAACTGATATATTACAAGGGAAGGTTTAGTACATTAAGGTTACATAGATGAGTACTTAAAGTAGATTCTTGAGACTACGACTTGGAAGTTTAAACTAAGCTTTATTACAAACAGCACCTCTAGCTAACTTAGTTTCTTCCTTGGTGTCCGTTGGAGGCCTGGATGATTCTTCACACTTTCTTCAGGAAATTGTTTCGACAATTGTTTCCTTCATGCTGACCCTTCCTATCCGGGCACTTGTTTTTATTGTGACCTTTCATTCCACACCCATGGCATACCACTGCCTCTCGATGGGGTTGCTTACAATCTCCCATCTTATGTCCAATTCCTTTACAAATTCCACAAGGAGTAGGGCATTTTCCGTAGTGGTAATATGGGCATATATTGCACTTGGGTTTTGTTCCAGCATACATTACTCCCCGTTTGGTTTCAGCAGTCCTAACTTTAGTCGTCCATTGGCGCTTGATTGATTGTTGCATTTGATCTTCCTCACCATCATATACCCAGTTCCTCTTGTTACCACAGTACTCCATTGCTTTGCTTTGGGGCAGTGACTCTGTCAATCCAGAAGTCGCACCAGTAGCTTCTTGAGTGGCAATAGGTGCGAATGCAGCCACGTTTCCCCGAATTTCGGGTGAAAATCCACAAAAGTATGCCCCGAGTTTCCTTTTCTCAGGTACTATCATATCAGGACATAGTTGGGCCAGTTCGCGAAAGCGGTTGGTGTATCCTTCGAGGTCATTTCCCATCATAGTTAGTCCACAGAGCTCTTGTTCCATCATTCGCAGTTCATTCCTTGAGCAGTATTCTGCAATCATCATTTTCTTCAGGGTGTCCCACTGAAGTGAGTAAGCAGCGTCTATTCCTACTAATTGGACATAAGTATTCCACCATGTGAGGGCTTGGTGCCGAAAGGTGCAAGTAGCATACTTGACCTTACAATTGTCCGCGCAACTCTGCTCGCGGAAAATTGTCTCTAACCTTTCTAGCCATTTTGCCAAACCTATGGCTCCTTCAATTCCCTCAAATGCTGGTGGTTTACAGTTCCTGAATTCTTGGTAAGAGAAAATTTGTGTTGTAGGCGTCTTACCAACAGCTTCTTCCTTATTCCACTGGCTGATGTTGTTGATGTTGTGATTGACTTGATAGTTAGCAATCCTTGCACCGATTTGTTCAGTAACAGATTTCTCAATGGTGGTTGCATCCATGTTCAGCTTTATTGGAAACATTTTCCTTCAAAACCACAAGAAATGACAACAATGAGTTTTCTATGAGTAGGAGGACCATGGTGGAGATTCATAAGGTTACAACATGTACTACTTCTCCATCAAGTATTTCCTAGGTTGTATTGACTGGATGTCACGTAGACTTAATTTATTATGATGATGTTAAGAAAACGGAGATTGGTTGGAGTGAGTTTAACATAAGGTTATAATTCACAAGACGTTGTTTATTATGCATAGTCGCTCATCACCATAAGCTTGATTACATCTTAAGAAGATTCCTGGCTCATTAGGATGATACATAACATGCGTTCATTGACTCGCTCTAGTTTGTTATACAACAAAAATACTACTAGCGTTTTTATTGAAACTACTCATTTCAACGTCTAATGCAATGCCAAGTGAAATTTAGGCATTTCCCGGTGCTGCCCCGGTTTGACTTTGTTGAGTTGCCTTCCATTCCTCCAACTCTCTGAGCTGGGCCTCCATCCTAGCAAATTTGTTGTTGGCCTCATTTGTCCTACTTTCCATAGTACGTCTTTGAAATTCTACTACACCCTCCAGGTACCCTGTCTTAGTTAATGCTATTGTAGTAACGGTCTCCAACCGTGTCAGCCGACTCTCAATCTCTGTGAGACGTCCCTGGGTGTCTCCTGGAGTTTGCAGAGCACACCTTTCAATGTGGTCTTCAAGGCGGGCAATTATTTCGTTTAACTTCTCACGGGTTCCCTCTAATGCTGTCCCCACATCGTTGTAGCATTCCTTGAGTGTTTCGCCAAGTGCTTGTAGTTCTTCCACCACTTCTTCAATCCCTTCAATCCTTTCTCCTGGTAATATCCCCAGATGATCCAACATCTCTTCTATTTGTTCTTCATGACGTGTTATGCGTGCCATAACTGTGTCAAGAGTTGGTGGTCCAACAGTGGCTGCTTCCGAAGTTCCTCCAACTTCGAACCCACTAAGAGATGGTGTACCAGAAGATGATGGTGATGATGCAGAGAGGCAGATTTTCTTGCTAGCAGGTATCTCCCAACTGAGAAGTGGATCTTTTTGGTGTCTTGGTGAGAGTGTAGGAGTAGTGGAATTGGTAGGTATAGTATTGATAGTAGTGATGATTTGGAAGTGAGCAGGTGGGGTGTGGGTAGTACCCTCCTGGTGAACTTGATACACTACCCTGTATGGGTTTCCAGTGTCAGGAGTGAGTTGGGAAGGGGCTGGGATGCGTTCAACAGGTGACAAACCTTCTGTTGTGTCATCGCATCCAGCTCCAGAGTGAGAAAGAGGCATGGTCTGTGACAAGACGGTGCATATGTGAAAGCATGTAGAAAAATACTCATGATGAATATGAAATAGTGCACTAGTAAATAGGAAATAAAACATGCAATCCTATTTAAATGAATTCTTACGTAAACTGGCAAGTAAGGCAAGCGGCAACTGACGGCCGTAGTATGATGTTTTTGTAAAAAGTGGTTATAGTTTAGGATTTATATGTCCCTAGTTCTCTATAACCTTGGCTCTGATGCCAATCTGTAACACCCCCAAATTTGTTTAGCGGAAGCATACTTGTTATTTGGGAGCGTTACGAAATTGGTGATCACAACACAAGTAATAAAGAACGGAATACATACTCCGTTTGATTTCATAAAATAGTTTTAAAACATTATCTTACAACATTGTTTAGATAAATGGGCACATCCCATAAGTTTAGTGGTTCCAATTTAAAAAACTTCAGTTTGTGTAAAAACACTCCTTTAATACTACTATGACCATTAACCCGCTTCTTGCCTTGCCTCCATGAAACATAACTTAAGCACCTGAGAAAATATGCTAAAAAGGTCAGCTAAAAGCTGGTGAGTTCATAGGTTTAAGTTAAAACAGTAAGTTTGGACCAAAGCAATGTCATATAATTATTACAACGAATATAATGTTATATGGATGAATGTCTATTACGTTAGCTCTAAGTTCATGCAACCGATACTACGACAGTTTCTGTATGCTAACAGATATCATACAATATAGGGGCCCATAGCGAGTGTTTTGTCCCTCAACACTCGATTCCGACATGGTATACGTTTCGCCTTGGCCTAAGCAGGGCCAACCGAACGGAGGAGTCACCCTCAATAGATCTATTTATAACATTCGCGCTTCCCAATGGGGAATTGACGGTTCATGAAAAGGGGCATTCTCTAGGGACATAAGGGCTTAGGCTAAACCACGTAATAGTAATCATGCAATAGTTTAGGTCCATAAAAAGGTTTTGCATATTTTCTCACCCCAAAAGTATAAAACAGTTTATCAAGTAAAAGAGGGGCTATGAGACTCACCTTAGCAAATGTGCAATCCAAAAGTGGGATTTAGTGAATGTTGTGAAGCGGCACCGACACGCGACCTAGATAAGGAGGGCAATGTTTTAGTTCATTGTTTTTAAGTATTACTTACTTAAAATAAATAAACTTTATCTTGTTTTCATAACGGTATTAAAACCGAATTTGGCTTAAAGTATTTTAATAGTAAGTATATGATTGTATATATATTCATTCATTATAATATATTAAGTATTTGTATATATATGACATTATAATTATAAACATTGACATTATAATGGTATTAAAACCCAAAGTTTGGTAAATTAGTCGACATTCTATTAGTAAGTATATAAATGTATATACACTTATTTAAGTTGACACATAATAGTATTGTCAAAATCAATATTAGTTTATTTATTTTCTAATTATTTTTAGAAAATACTTAAGTTAAATTTGAAGACTTTCGAATTTGTTAAATGATAAAATGATATAGTAGTCTTTATTTGTTTGTCAAAAATTCGTTCTCAACATCTATAATTTGAGTTTAGTAGCTTGCTTAACATAGAGCATTCTAATCGAATATACTTGACGCTAAATCTCGACGCAAAAATTATTAAATACATTATATTTTCAAACACTTGTTTCCTTGTATTAAGATTTGTACGTTTGTTTACTTGTCGATACGTATGTATATATCTAAGTGGTAGGTTATGAATATGCGGGAATGAGTTTTAGTTTTATTTTGATTTCCGTATACATATTTCGAGTCTTAGATTCGTTGACCCGTCTATCGCCCAAACAACTCTTCTCGTTGCCCAAGTGGGTTGTAGTCTAGTGGACTAGTTTCAGAAATGGGCTTCAGTCTATAAGGACTGCTAATACTCTTTAGCGCATGCTGGGCTGTGGCCCAAAGCATTTTATAAGGGCTGGTACAAATTTGATGGTTGTTTCATTGATATATGGCCTTTGCTGCTAATTTTCGACGAAGGAACTTCTTGTGCCAAAGATTTGTAGCACTACTAGACACGAGAAAATGATCGAGAGTTCCAGTTTTGACGCTATCATGCCCATTTTTCTGTCTCAAGTCGTGACTGGTTGCGAACCTCTCGCCTCACACAACTCGACTTGGCTAAGATTTCATGGATGTTACTCGGTTTCTACTTACTATTCGATCACTTGAGATACGAAAATTTTCTAGACTTCGCTTGGGAGTTGGGGAAGAGTTTGTATGTGATACATTTTGTGGGAAAACCTCCAAAATGATCAACACACGAGCCAAGTGTTCCTATTCGAGGTAGCAAATGAAAATGTCTAGATGACGAGATTTCTTATACTTCTAACTATTGATGTCGACATAACTCCGGTTTTAAATTGATTATCCTAACAACACTAGTTTTCGGACGTTAGGCAAAAATGCCATAACTCTTTTAACCTTCCAAATTCAATGATCATGAATAAGATGACAAATCTTATTGCAAGGTTTATAACAATTAAACAAAATGTCCTTAACACATCAAATTCCTACTTATCATTGATTACTAATAAGTTTTTATAAAGCAATTTCTTAACTTGTGGATTCGACTGTTTCGACCGACAGATCACTAGACTAAGTCACCCTCCATGGGTTGACTTCCGAATCTAAAGTGGTCTAGTTATTTACTCGACCACGCACCCAAATCGAACTCGTTACTTGGACTAAAGTGATAATGTGCCCAGGACTCAATCCGACTCACTATTTGTGGGTCGACCCCCTTCGTAATTTATCAAGCGAATCTTCTTGCACCTAAGTAGTTACTAATTCTTACTACTATGATGGTTCCATGGCAGCTACCACTCAACTAAGACTCTTTAAGCCAACTAGCTACACAACTATGTTGAGATCACCATGCTTAATTATTTGCTAACGACTTCTAGTGCGGTACCGAATGGTTATACAAATGACCATAACTGGAATTCACGAGAATGTTTCAATACGGGATATCAAAACTTAACATCTCATTTCAGGATTTAACACAAATATACACAATGACCAACTTATCTCAAGGTTTATAACAATGACTCTAGTTACTTGTTCGAAATCGATCAAGACACATGGTTTTGAAACAACTTATAGTTAAACCAAGTTTACAAATCAACATGGATCAAAGCGGATATAAGGAAAAAAAATAAAAATTCGAGGATCCTTACAGACAAAGGGATGACCGATTCACAGGAGACCAAAGATCAAAACTCAACCCGATTTCCAAATACTCTTCCGAGATAATCTTCACACCATCGCCTTTATCATGTCTCGAAATTATTTTTGTGAATGAGTTGGTCTTGTGGTCTCACTGGAATCGATCACCAATAATAGAGAAGCAATAAGAGGGGTTTCTCGACACACTTTCAATCTTGGAAGATGAGAAAATACTATTTTCAGCAAAACTCCCATTCCAACTATCTCTCTCCTTGCTATCATCTAGGTAGGATGAAGGGTGATACGACAAGACTTCTGGGATTAAGGGAGGATAGCTTAGCCCTATAGCTTCTTGAGGGTGGCTTGTCTTTTGGGCTTGGGCGGCGTCAACGAAGACAGTGAAGGAAGAGGGAACAAAAACATTCACCCTTTTACTTATACAAGAGAGTGTAGATGAAAGAAGCTTTATTAGATTCCACTTTGGGTTTATCACTTCTTTGGGTGCCTTGACTTAGCAAGGATGAAGTAGCAGAAAGATGTATGGCTTATTTTGAGAAAGATGAATTTTGTTGTTATTCTTTTGTGAGAAAGAGAGGCGTGGACATATGATAGGAGACGACAAAATAGAAAAAGGAAGAGGGGGGGCGGTGATATCTAGGGTGAGATAAGATTTATTTACTTTTTTTTTTAAAAGTAATTTTTGTAAGTTTTATTTATAATGTAAGTAAAATGGTTAGGTAGTATAAGTATTTTAAATGGTATTGTACATTTTTGGTGTCCTGTGGGTATGATACTGTGACTGAAGTATTAAAGTTCAAAAATTTTATAACGTAGTATCTTGTGAATACGTTACTGAATTATTATTATTTTGGTAATATTTTCTGTTCCGGAGATTTAACGGATGTTTTATTTGCCCTTATCATATTGTTGGTACGCGTGCAGTGTCGGTCACTAGGGAAAACAAGATGTCCTCTTGTTTTATAGTTTTAAATCATAAGGAGATTATGTCACAATATTTTCATGATGAAATGAATGCAAAAGAAATGCAATAGGTTACTGTATGCGAGTTATCTACTCAAATGATCAGGCAAAGCTTATGCATGCTTAATGACTAGGTTTAGTAATAATAAATTACTAATTATTAGTTAAATTTTAGTAAAAATTTACCGTGTGTCACACAATGACAGTAGGCATCTCAAATGGACCTTCCAAGATAACCTGCTTTAAGAACTTTCCATGTGGCTTCTTTAGATCACAAAACCTAAAGAACCTTATCACCCATTGATCGTAGTTTCCTGGAGTGAGCATTGGAGGTCTATCAAGTGATCCAGCCTCATGAATTGATTGTTGGCTGCTTAAAGCTTCAAACATCTTTGCAAACCAAGTGGGTTCCTTCATAGTGGTCCTTGATGGATGTTGATTGAAGTCATTTGTGTACGGTTGAACTTGAAGACTTGATGGTGTTTGAACCATTTGAGGTTGGGGAATTGCAGCAAGTTGTGGAGTATGTTGTTGATAAATTGCTTGTTGTTGATTCCATTGTTGATGTTGTGGAGTAAGTTGTTGTGGACGTTGAGAATAAGTGTAAGGGAAATAGTTAGAGTATGGTGGTTGTGACATTTTGATAAACTTGTGTTGGTAAAAATAGATCTTTGTAATCGAATGAACCTTTGTTGATGAAGTATCCTTAGGCGTAGAAATCACAATAGCCAAGTAACACTTATGCGTAAAAACACCAAAGTTACGCGTAACAATCAAGAGTTACGCGTAGATTTAGCTTACGCGTAAGTATGGAAAAGACTCTAAAGTTATGCGTAACACAAAGTTATGCGTAGAAAGTTAGGCGTAGGATTATCTTATGCGTAAGACGAGGCTTAGGCGTAAGATAAATCTTAAGCGTAGGATTTCTATGCGTAAGCTTTATGCTTATGCGTAATTTTAGGGTTTTATCCCAAGTGATCTTTTACACTTCACCGTGCAAAAGATATCCAAAGTCGACGTATTTTCAGACTTATCCAAGTAAGAAAACACGGAATAAACCACGAAAATGAAGATCAAACCAAGGAAAGACTTACGCGTAGTTTTAGGGTTTTACTACGCGTAGGTTTACTCGTAAATTTGATTTAGCTCAAAGTTGTTTCTAAACCAGTTTTTGTGTGATGAAATAGCTTCAATAACACCAAAAGACACAAAAGTGTGAAACTTGATGATCCAAAGCTCTTAAAACAGTTATGCGTAGGACTTAACCCTCGTACAAAAACAAGTAGAAAAACAATGATCCACACATAAATTTCCAAACTTTTTGCCAAAAACAGTAAGTTTAACACCTTATAACGTTGAAAGGACAAGAATCTTGGATTAAAAGGTGAAAAAATCAAGTTTTTAAGCGAGCCAAAGCTCTCGGTATCTTTACGCGTAAGACCACAAAAACTTTACTTCAAAAGCAATAACGATTCACCCAACTAGTTGGCGATTGATACCACTGATAGGTCACAGTGTTTACCACACAAGCTTATAAGAAAGAGATAAAGGCGATTGAACAAGAAACCAAACACACACACACGATATAAGTAAGACCGGTTATGCGTAGAGCATATGTGAAAGGAAAAACTTGAACAACCAACCCTCAAGTGAGGGTTATTACATGATATTTATAGGCAAGGAGCTAGGGCAACACTCCTACTCCTTCCCTTTCTCCTATGAGCTTTGGCCTAAGCTCATGGAAACTTCTACATAAGCTAAGGCTAAAAACAAACATAAAGGCCATAATAAGCTAACTATTACATATGTGTAACTAACACTTGAATAAGGTTTTAGGAGTGATTCCAACAGTTGCGTTTATAGATGTTTATATATCGTAAAAATGAAAAGCCTTTATATTTATACCACTAAGACATTTAAAAAAATAAATAATATTATTCATTCTAATTAAGGAATTTACGTCTCAAATTAAGATTGAATTAAATGTGTGAACCAAATTTAGATTAGAGCTTCGTAATGCCTTTTCAAAAAAGGAAAAAAGAAAGAAAAAAAAAAAAAAGAAGAAAATGATTTAGAGTTTCGTATAAATAAACAACACCTAAGTTAGAAGAAGTCATTAAAGAAAAATAAAATAAGAAATTTCGTTGATGAGGACGAAAACTTAATTCGCATGTTGAGGACACCTAAGAGGAAGATGCTTTTAAGATTAAATCAAACGTAATTTCTAACATGTGGGTTAACGTAATTGAATAAGAAACCTTCAACATTTGACCATAGACTAAATAACATATCTGCCAAACTTGAAGTGAACGTTATAATCTACAATACTGCTAAACTCAAACAAAGTCATAACCTTGAAGCAAAACTTTACATTCATAGTTTAATGGCAAGATCAAGGGGTATATCGTATGGAAGCTTAATCGTTAAACAACTTCACACTGCAAATTTATCAACCTGTTCCAAAAATACAAAAATCCTCAAAGACACGACTTTACGTATGATTCCAAGCGCAGCTTCTGCTGGCCAAGCACGACGAGCGTTTTGTGATTTAAGTGGCAAACAAGAAGTTCCTCCTCCAACTTCGGGTTCTAACTGGTAAGCAGCATATATCTTTTATGAATACTTAGAAACCACACTATGTTTCTTGTAGAATCAAGTAACGTACCAAGTTGTTTTGATCATTTAATATTTTCATTTCATGAATCTTGCTCATTTACAGGGGAAAATGGACAGCCGGAATAGGAGTAACGACGATGATTATAAGCTTGCTACAGTTTAAAGGTATATCTGTATATACATGATCCTGTTTATTACATGATATTAGAATATTATAGTACGAATCATGCAAAGCTGGATCATATTAAGGGTTGTACAGATCTCAATTAGTTAATTAAAAGCGAAAACTCTATCCATTCATCATATACATGAAATTTCAAGGGACATCATGTTGACACTGACACATGTGTATGCCTCTATATATATGGTTTGGTCACGCCATATATGCATTGTTGGTATTGTAACATTATAACTTCGCGTATTAAATTATCAAACCTAATGATGCAATTGGAATTATCAGAAGATGTAGATTTCGTGATCGAGACAACCGAGGAAATTATAGATGCTGTTGAGGTGATCTCAGAAGCAGTGGACATGGTGACAGAAAAGCTCGCGGAAGATCTTCCAGATGGTAGTAAGCTCAAAGCAACAATAGAGTTAATCGAAGATGTGGCCGAAACAGTTGCCGCAGAGGCCCAAAAAGCTGTAGATTTTATCGATGAGGTATTCCACCATTTACTTAAACAAAAACTCTTAGGTTTTATAGATGAGAAATTGAGAACACCATAAAAGATAAGTATCAGTATAGATACTATACATATATATCTTTCTTTTTTTATTACTAACTATAAGCATATATTGAACTTAAACAAAAATTTACAGATTCAAGAAGCAGAACAGAAGTTGAGTCCAATTATCGAACCAGTTAAACAATTAACCGAGGTGGCTCCTTCAGATGCAAATTGATCCGCCGTTGACAAAATATGTAGTATTTTTATATTGCATATATTTCTATTTGTTTATTTTTCTCTAAAAAAATTATGACGTATTGTTGACGTATTTATGTAATTGGCCTTTTAACATTAAGTTTTATAGCATGCCTGTATTACTCATCATCTTTCAATCTGAGGAAGTACTGCATACAGTACAAAATTTTTGACATGTACTAACTAAAACTTTTTCTCACTAAAATTTTTAAAAGTCACCAAAAATAAAAAATAAACAAAAAAAATATAAAAGTAAAAATTTGATATATACTTACTAAAACTTTTCCTCACTAAACAATTGTTAAAAGTCACCATAACATAAAAAAGAAAAAAAAAAATATTTATAAAAGTTAGGAAAAAAAAATTCAGTAATATCCTTTTATCACTTCAGAAAAACAGATCCACCACTTAGACATACTTTTCCCAAACTCCGTAATATCCTTTACGCATCTTCCCCAAAACAGATCCACCACCGTCGTCATCCTCCACCACCGCAATTAACTCCGGCACCGTCGTCATCCTTCACCACCGCAATTAACTCCGCACCGTCGTCATCCTCCACCACTGAAACCCTAACTCCGTCGTCACTACTTCTGTCTCTATCCGGTCGTCACCACTTCTGTCTCTATCGCCGATTGAAACCCTAACTCAGGTATAATACAATGTATGTTTTGTATTTAGAAGTGTTTTGATGTGGGAATTAGCTGATTGATGTTTAGAAGGTGTGCTGAGTCGATTTGATGTTTAGGAACGAATGTTGTATGGTTTGCAAAAAAGTATTAGTATGCTGAGTCGATTTGATGTTTTGTAATGGTATTGCGGTATACATGTAGGAATGAATCTCAACTCGTAACTGATTTGATGTTTTGTAGTGGATACATTTTAGGTAGTTTGTGATAGAGAATGAAAGTAATAGTTTGAAACTGTTAGTGTTTAGCTGCATTTAGATGATGTGGTATAGAGGAGTTTGCGAGTTTGTGTAAAGGTTATAGTTCCGCGGTTGTAAGAGGTGTTTCGTGTTTGCCCCTGGTGATTCTCAGGTTGTTGTTACTTTAATCGCGTTCGGTATATTTTTCAGTTTATCTCGAGCAGTTTGTTTTAGTAGCATGTGATACTCAGGTTGTTGTTAGTTTAATCGTGTTCGGTTTATATGTTAGTTCAGTTGTGATATTGAGTAGTATGTTTTTGTAGAATGTGATACTCAGGTTGTTGTTAGTTTATTCATGTTCGGTTAATAGCTCAGTTAAATTGTGATATCGAGTAGTTTGTTTTTTAGTACATTATGATCTCGAGTACTTTAATGTAGTAGAATTGTACTGATATGACTTAAATAACATTTGGTTTCTTTATTTTTGAGAATTACAAAGTTCATTAGCGTTGTGATATTGAGTAATTTGTTTTAGTAGAATGTAAAAGCTAGGTTGCTTTAGTTAACATATTGGGGATATCGTAACTTATGAATCTTTCTATAGTTGAGAAAGTATGTGAGTTTTGTTTCGTAAGATCAGTATGGATGCTAGATATACTGGTTTAGACTTGGGTAGTATTAATTAGGATATATCTAAATATATGTGAATTAATAAAAAAAAGTAAGTTTAGAAAGTAGGCTTGTAACTCCGGACTTCAGATCTATGATCTTGCTTTTATACACAAGATATATTTAAATAGCATATCTTTCAAAAGATTTATTAAGGGACAAATTTCGTGAACTTGCTCAAAGCTGTCGCAGTAAGACAATTGTCCTTCTTAACTGCCACGACTGAGGAGTAAAGGTCATGATTGTATTGTGTTATTGCATAGTTTATTTTAGTAGAATGTCAAGTTTATTCTCGCACCGTACCTGAATGCACCTCTTAGTTTATTATTTGAAAATTTTAGTAGTCATTTGTTATCGAGTGCTTAGGTTGATGCTTGTAAATTAACCTAAATGTAGTAGAGACTTAACTTTTTTGTCCTCAATAAGAATACCACTATTTGTGTTTATTTGATGATAGTGATGTATATACAAACACACAGATTTTTTCAGTAGCTATTGATGCGAACTTAGCTTTAGAAAAGCTTGATATTGCTTATCGATGTATATTCGTATTGTAGATTGCTTCTGATATAATTTGCAGTAGAAAAGGTGGTTATACCTGTAAAGTTTCTCATTTATAAAAAATGTTTCCTTTTTGTGATTTACTTGTAGGGAATTTGAATCCTGATGTTTATATGCAATTAGAGATTGTAATTTGGTTAGGTCGGGAATTTCATTGGCGTTGATAGTATTTTAGTTTCAGTAGTTGTTATCTGGGATTGTAGTCTGGTAGTGTTTCCAGGATTGCTATCTTTATCAAATGGTTAGAGCTTTTAAAAATGACAATAAGCAGAATATGTTTTATCTAGAGATTGTCTATCTTTTTTAAGCTCTGATTCTTCTAGTTCTTCGCTTCCATGACAAATTTAGTTGCAAGCAATAACCAGTCTTTGAGAAGGTCATTCCAGATTTCAGATGTTATACCTTTTAGTTCTGATGTGCATTTTGAAATTGCTTGTATGATAAAGTTGTATGATATGTATCCTAAAATGATGAGGTCATAGTTGATTGTTGAAGATTATTTCTGACTTAGATTTCATATGTATCTGTGATTTCACAGACTCAGAAGTCTGCTTATTGAAGATTAATAATGGATGCACAACAAGGTATATCCGATGTTAAATTTGGTTTGCTCAATTTGATATGACAGTAGAGTCTTAGAAGTTTTTATTAAGCATTTCTTATATACAATAACTCATTTATTTTCATAATAATGAGTGAAGTTATAGGTCCACCGAAACGGGTTCGTGGTCACACAAGAAAACAAGCTATATGGGATTTTGAACCTGGTAAAAGGTTAACGGTTACTTTTGAAGCTGGACAACCTGTTGGGAAAGAGGCAAAGGAGCTAACTAGCTTTCTTGGAACAGTTGCGAAAATGTCTCAACATATCGATATAAGTATCACAGATTGGAGGAAAGTATCAGAAGAAAAGAAAGATGATTTATGGAGCATCGTGAAGGTAAATTTGATATAATATGTGTAGGAGAAATTTGAATTTGCTGGTAAATTTGAAATTTGATATAATATGTATCGTGAAGGTAAATTTCATGATTTATCCATCACTAATATGCTGGCGGCTAAACATTGAATTGTAGGAGAAATTTGAATTTGCTCCCATTGAAACAGAAGATGTCAAATTGTGGATCATGGCGGACATAGGACGAAAATGTAAGACATGGAAATATGAGCTAAAAAAACGTTCATTTGATTCAAGCTTAACCATTAATGAAATTGTAGCTACTCAAACTGATTCGAGAGTGGAGAAACAGGACTTCAGGAAGCTAGTGACTCAATGGTTTTGTGAAGATGCTCAGGTAATCGAATTCTTTCAGTTTGATTCAGTTTGATTTTTTTTATTAGCATACACCATTATTACAGTCACCTGCTAGTAACTATGCAGATGAAGATCATTTGTAAGCCATTGAAGCTAAACTTACTATTATGTATGTTTCCTATACGGCTAGACCAAAGCTGCTAAGGTTCACGGTTTTTTAGACTATGTCTAGTTTGTTATTTTGTTTGCGTTTTGATATGTAATGTAGTGTCTATAAGGCTCTAAGCAATCCTAAACAGGGGCGGATAGTGGGGGGTTTCGGGAGTGTATGTGAACCACATGGATTTTTTTCTGTGTAGTGTAAAATTTGGTCAAAAACACCGATTTTGTGTTACAAGTCTTCTTTAGTTTCAATGAAATGCACCTAGTGGCTTTAAATGTTCGGTTCGCTACTGATCTTAAAAACCCCGTTAGTATCATGCTTTACATCAATCAGTAAGCTCGGTACCACAACAAAACACAAAGAACTTGTAGGTGCTTCTACATTCTTAGGATTGGGATTGGGTTTTTGTGATCTTTAGGAGTTATGTATTTGTTCTGAGCTAGTTAAGTGTGATTTGTAGGAACATTGTGGTTTTTGTGTTACATTGGTTAGGATTGGGATTGGGTTGAAAATAATCGAGTTTTTGGATTTCGTTAGCTTTTAGTTCAATTTATTACACACCTTGTAGTTATTCTAAATTAAAGATGTATCTTAATTAAAGAATCAACAGTGAGCTAAAGAATTTAGAAGAAGTAAGTCTATAATATAGAAAATATCATTTTATTTTGGTCCCGGATGGCAATTATTTTTTGCTCAAAGTGCCTTTGAAACTTAAGGAAATTGAGGTAAACATATACAGTAGTTTACAATACCAGATTTTTAAACATGCTGTAGTTTACTACTATACGATCCTAGAAATGGTTCTTTGACCCATGTATACAAGCATCATCCTATATAGCCTGTCCTGCATAAAAATCTTGTCTTGCCCTCCTGCGATTGGATCATTCACCTGCCTAGAATGGTGATTTGTAATTTTGCTTAGTGTATTGTTCATACTGAATATGATGGATCGAGGTACCTCCAAATGTTGCATAGGTGTAACGTAGCATGTAACTAATTTTGGCTCCTAACAGTTGCCTTATTCTGTGAATTAGTCAGATTTTGTTAAAGTTTTTCATTTTACTTCTTACCCCACAAATATTCACGGAATCACGGGAGATACAGTTTAATCTTAAATTGATGGGTATATGCATGCGTGTTTAGGACTGCTGGTTCTTGTGATGGTTTTATTTATCTGGCTAAAGTTTATGCTTCAGAGCCTCCTAGCCTAGTTTCTGATGTGTAATAACACCACTTAATTGGCAGTGGAAGAAGAAAGAGATCCGTTCCAAGTCAATTGAGCCTCACGTATTGGGGACCAAATCTTTCGCTAGGCTAGCTCATGAAGAGGTGAGTGATGCTTTTTTTAATATTATATTTAGTAATTGCATTGAATTTATTAAATGACTAATCATACGCATGATATTGCAGAAAAAGAAAACATGCGTTCAACCAACACGTGGAAATCTATACATCATTAGTCGTAGAAAAAAAATGGAAGCATTGTCAATGAAACTGCTGCAGGAGTTATTGTATGTATATCTGTCTTTTTCTTTCTACATATTTGTATTAGTATTTTTATATGTATTAATTTTTTAACTTGAAAACCACATTTAGAATAAAATACATGTAATCGGCAATGATACCAGTGCAAGCACAAGTAATACGAACGCAGGGACTGGGATTGTTGATTGGAGCAACGATGACTTTGCTAAAGTATAAGTGCCTTAGGTCAAACTATGTAGAGAGATGTCTCTATTGTGATGCAAATGCTAAAATTTAAGCATTCAAGGATGTTAGTTTACTAGGTCATTCGCTTTACCATAAGTTGCAGCCATCTTATATCATTTTGAGCTTGTTGTGACTGTCAATTTGCTATCGTAAGTACCATTTTTTGTGATCATTTCAAAATATTATTTGTTGGTGGTCTAGATTAAGGGAATTGAGCACATCTAATCTAAGATAGATAGGTCAATATCGAAAAAGGGAGTAGTGACTCGAACGACAGAGATTAGGTCGGACTAATTTCAGGAGTTCAGGGTACTTTCATGTGTTTTAATATTTGGGAATTTGGGATTGTTTTTGTTTGCGACACCCTGGTTTGTCTCCCTTCCGCTTAATTCCTCAATTTATCGTAGTGTTTTAGTCAAGTAGTTTGATATGTGAATTGTGATTGTTTCAGATAAGCTTGAAGGGGGCGCAAATGGATGTCATAGTGTGGAAAATTATTCGAGAATGAAGGTAACATTGTTTGATGATTGCACATTTGTGTAAAATAAATATGTATAAACCGAGTTTTGATTGTCTACCTATTTTAATGAACAACCAGTCTTGAAATTACACATGAGTTGCGTATGTTTATGTTATGTAGTTTACACTCGAGTAGCGCCTTTTCTTTCAAAGGACAGTGCATCACGCATTAAGAAGGTATCAACTATGGAGCTCCATTACTTTTTGTTCTTTTTGTGTCTGGTTGAACGACCTTAACTTTCGTGGATTACAGATTAAGCTCATTTATCTTTATTCTTCATATGCAGGAATTAGTAGATCACGTTGTAGAGGTAAATTTACTTACTTGATTGGATGTTCATCACTTCATCTTCTATGATTCAATAGTTAGCACCTTGCATATCTATCAGGTGAAGTTGGTCCCTCATTATTTTTTCCATTTTTTAGTATTTCAAAGCTAACCATACAATCACGTTTGCAGGTCGACGGTGTGACATTTGACTTGCTTTTGCTGCTTGGTCTTGGATCATACTTGAAATCGTTACATAAATAGCAATAAAATCCAAATATTGTACTCCCGATTACTTTGACTACATCTTTTTCATCCACGTTGATTATGTGAAGACTCTGTGGAAGTATGTTGTAGATGCCCACGTTGGTTATGTGAAGAATCTGTGGAAGTATCCTGTAGATGTGAATATGTGATTGTTATGATGCTGTTACATAAATAGCAATAACATCCAACGTTTATCCAATTGTTTTAAGTTACGGAAGTTGGTAGTCTTAATATTGTTTAGTATGAATTTCATAGTAGCATCTTTTATTATCTTTTCTATCTTCTCTTTATCCCCTTCTGATCTCATATATAATGTCTCATGTCCTTTTATCCAAATTACAGGTTCATCCGCGTTTGGGCAGAAGCCTGCATTTGGTAGTTTTGGATCAACTCCAACATCAAGTCCTTTTGGAAGCTTATTTTCACAATCACAACCTTATGCTCAGACACCTGAGGCAGACAGTGGCACTGGTACACAACCTGCTGGAAAGCTGGAGTCAATATCTGCTATGCCTGCATACAAAGAAAAAAGTCACGAAGAACTTAGATGGGAGGAGTATCTAGCAGGAGATAAAGGTAATAAATATTTAATCATTGAATGATGATTTGTACGCCTTCTTTTGCCATACAAAGAAAATTTGGGTTGCTTTATTTTTATAATGGGTCAATTTAGTATAAATTAGTTTGAATGGGTCAGTTTAGCGCAAATAATTAGTACGGGTCAGTTTATAAACAGTTACAGGTTTATACTAAAAGTGACCCATTTCATGCTATTAGTTTTTATGGGTCAGTTTAGTACGGGTCAGTTTCAATGTCTGCATTTTCATCTGTGTCTTGTACTTGGCTCTCGAGCCTTGATTTTGGTCATAATTATGTCTTTGGTGACTTTTTAAGCACACTCTTGAGTTTTACTGTTTTTTTTATTGTGTGATTGCTGCAGACATTGAAGGGACTCAAGAGAGAGGATGTTCAGCTACTTAGGAAATTTGAAATTCAGTTTAAGGGGGGCTTTGAAAATGCAGAACTTGATGGGAATACAAACTCGTGTCAAAGACGATGACTGGAGGGGACTATTTCAGTCCAGAGACAAATTGGGTTGCTTTATTTTATAACGGGTGAGTTTAGTATAAATTAGTTTGAATGGGTTAGTTTAGCATTAACAATTAGTACGGGTCAGTTTATAAACAAACAATTACAGGTTTATACTCCCATATCATGCTATTAGTTTTAATGGGTCAGTTTAGTACGGGTCAGTTTTCATCAAACGTCACAGTAATCAGGTCCAAGATAAACATCAAATTCTAGAACTTTATCTTTAAAGTCATAATTCGCATACATAAACCTGCAAGTGTTCTTTGTGTCCTATTTGTTTGTTTTAATCGATATGAAGTTGGTTAATACTTTTCGTTTTTACTTTCTGATGTAACAGGGAAGCTTATGTTATTTTCCCTTTATTTTTGTGTATTTTGAGGAGTAAGACGAGGACAGTCGCCATATGAGTCATTGTTACGTGCAAATCTGAAGATATTCATTTCCTGTAGATCGTAACCAGCAACAGATTTGTTTGTTAAAACATATGAGATTTTTCTATGTGTTGATATTGTAGTATTTCTATTTTAAATCCGATTACGATATAAGAACTTTAGAAGTGTTATCGTATGTTTTTATCTAATGTAAACGATCTATTGTCGAGGAATGGGATTACTGTGTTTAGAACCTGGAAAACCCAATTCTGGAAAATATTATGTTTTGAATATGATTTTGATATAATATGGTATTTGGAAAACCAGAAAGTAGTATCATTTGGGGATATAAAAAGTGTATCATTTATTAAGAGCTTTACTCACTGATGATTCAGTAACTAAAAGTGAACCTTTGCTCACTGTTAGTTGTAAAATAAAGTGGCTAAAACATTTTAAATAGGCTTTGGTGTAAAAGAAGTTGACACCCTTTGGTTACTAAAAGAGAATAGTCACTAAAAATTTGACCCTTTTGCTTACTAAATATAGTGAAATATAGTGTAAGGATAGACTTTTAGTGATGGCTTTAGTAGTGACTATTTTCTTTTTAGTGGGAGTTGACAAAATAGCTTTTAGTTACTCTTTTCTTATCTTTTGCTCACACTTGTTTTAGTGAGCAAATGTCACAAATTTAGTAGTGATACAAGAATAGTAATTTAAACGAATAAATGTTCATAACATTATATATCATATGTATTACTTACATGTAAATGCCGAAGATTATAAAATCATGCAACTACTAAACTATTAAGCCACATGTGAGACTAGAGGTGGCCATCCAAACCGGTCCGAAACCGAAACCGAAAAAAATCCGAAACCAAAACCGGTCAACACCTGTTTTTCTAAAAACCGGTTCGGTTCTTGGAACAATCGGTTTGTAACCGTTCTTAATTTTGAAGCTAGAAACCGGTTTCTCCAAACCGGTTTGGAGAAACCGGTTTCTAGCCGCTGGGCATTAAAAGTTCACAGAATGCTGGTAACGAGACACAGGGAAGAAAACTAGCCATTTGACTATTTTTTTTTACCGTTTGCCAACGTTTACAAAGCCAAAAAAACACCCATTTAGCTCTCCTAAACATCCTTATAAATACTAAAGTTGATTTTGGTTGAATCACAACAATCAGACACTCTAAAATCACTCAAAAAACGCTTACAAACTTGATCAAAAATGCTCACGATGTCTAGAAACCGAGCTTCTCAAAACACATCATCAAATACCGCCGGTCAAGGTTCTACAAATGAACCGTATGAAGTTGGGATTGAACCAACAACCAGAAACCAAGAGGTTTGGCGTCATTTCCACATGGTTAAGTTCTCGGATGGTTCAAAAAGGGCTCTTTGTAAAGCTTGTAACACTATGATGAAATCCGATGGGAACACTACGTTGAAGAAGCACACAACAAAAGGCGTTACGGAATAAGGACAAACTACTATGGGACGAGATGGGAGTATTTTTGTATATGACGAGATGGCGCTTCGTCAAGATTTGGCACACTTTGTGATTCAAGAGGGTTTGTTGTTTAACCATTTCGATAACCCTCGGTTAACGAGGTTGATTCAAATGCGCCTTCAACCACGATATAATCATGTAAGTCGTCAAACTCTTAAACATGATTGTATTAAATCTTGGGTAAAGGTTAAAAAGGAATTAATACTTGGTTTTGATGCTTTAAAAACTAGTGTAAACTTTAACCAATTGATGTTTGGTCGGTGGGTCATGATTTGCCCGGTTCGTACATTTGTGTTACCGCACATTGGGTTGATCCCGTTACTTGGAAAATGATGAAACGTACTATTGGTTTTGAAAACTTTGAATATCCGCATACGGACGAAAATTTCAGAATGATGTTGCGATATGTTATGAAAACATTTAAAATAGAAAAAAAAAGTTTTTTCAATATCATTTGATAACACTTCCAATAATACAAATGTGGTTAAAAAGCTAATAATAAAATACCGACCACCTTTTGATGGCACTTTTTATCATAGTCGATGTGTTGTACACATCATTAACTTGGTTGTGCAAAGCTGACTAGCGACCGAGCAAATGTATAATTTAAGAGAAGCTTTTAGAAAAATGTTACAAGATATTTTTCAATCGAGAAGCAAAAGATATGTGGATTATATAAAATTGTGTCATGAATCAAATTCCCTTTTTTTATCCCCAAATTGGGACGTTCCTACAAGATGGAATTCGACTTATAACATGTTTGTTTGTGGTTACGCCAAAAATTAACGTTACAACATTTTCATGATGAACTTTGCTCTACATCTAGGCGTCGGGATATGGTACCATTTTCGGTTGAAAATTGGGATACTATAAAAAAAATAACCGAATAACTCAAAGTTTTTAAAACCGCAACAACTATGTTATCGGGTGTTTATTATCCCACGAGTCATTTGGTCATCAACCAACTTTTTATGATGTGTAAAAAATTAGGATCATACGAATATGATGGTCCACTTTTTGCGAATATGGTTGTACGGATGAAAGAAAAACTTAGCAAATATTTTGAAGAAATTCCACCAGTAATTACTTGTGCTGCCGCAATGAACCCATGTTTGAACATTAACGGGGTGGAATATATAAGATTACTAACAATTTGGATTTGCTTCAAATAGACCCTTTTTATGTAACAAAAGCACAGGACATGTTTAGATATAATTTCAAACATTTATTTGATGTTTATTTTGAGAAATATAGTACAACAAATGTGGGAACGAGTTCGGCTCCAACGATTTGAACCGTGGATCCGGATTTGGACTTATCTTCAAATTTAAGACAAGAAAGCGGTAAACGGGCTAGGAGTGAGAATTTATCGAGCAACGAATATGGGAGAAATACAGGAACCGATTAGTTAAAAACTATCACACCCGAAGAGTTCAAGAATTTTTATTTTTTGAATTGGTGGAAACAAAGGAACCTTAATTTTCAGTTCTAGCTACAATGGCCCGGGATTTACTCAGCGTACAAACTTCTACCGATCCGCTTTTTCTACTAGTAGAAGGATATTATCGGTAAGAAGAACAAGACTCACACATTTATCTTTGGAGATGTGTATTTGCTTGAAGGATTATTTAGATGGGAATGAACGTATACAACACGTTTCAATACTTGAAGAACCAATGGAATACGAAAAACAATTACAAGAGGTCGAGGTGGAAGAGGATTATGTAATCAATCTTTCCGAAGAAGAAGTCGCTTTTGATGAAGCTACAAGCGCCGTTAAGGACACCACCGAAGTTGAATATGAAGATGAAGATGAAACGGATAATGAATAAATAGTTAAAAGTATTAAATTTGTGATTCAAGTACTTTATGTGTGACGTTTATGAATTTATTGAATAAAATTCGAAGTTTATTAAGTTTATTGTATAGAATACGCGAACGAAAAAAAACTCGGAATCAACAATTTTGCAAGCTTACTGTTAAGGTTTTGGTCGACCGATTTTTTGGAACCAGTTTGACCGGTTTTTATATGGAACCGGTTTTCGAAGCGAACCGGAACCGGTTATACCAGTCCTAGCTTTTTAAACCTCGGATCCGAAAAAAACCGAACCGGTTCGTTGACTTTGACCAGGGACCGAAACCCGTTTCTAACGAAACCGGGTTTTGGCCACCTCTATGTGAGACCGACAGTAAATTTTCAATATTTACGTTAGGTAGTTAAGCTATTTTCTCAAATGTTTCACTTATGGTAATTAAGCGATAGCTTTCGGTTTGGAAGGATTCTTGTTCAATTGGAAACATGTATCATTGAACTCAACCAGCCACCTCACCACCTCTTAGCTTAAATATTTTTTAAAAACAATATAAGAAAAGAAACTAGATCATCCTCAAACGAGTGCGACCTCAAATAGAGAAACTCACAACAAAGAACCTCACTACAATAGTCAGAAATAGAAACAGGTGGATCAAAAAAGTTGATCAAACAAATGATTAAGACTATAAATCAGAGAGAAAACTAGGGAGATGATAAACTAGTGTGTGTGAAACAATGAGAAGACTGCACAACCGTTAACCCTAAGAGGCTGTTTGGTTCATGGAATTTGATGGAAATTCATAGCATTTGAAATTAAAATACCCTCAAATATCATGTTTGGTTAATAACAGAAGGAAAGAATCTAAAATTAAAATATCTTGGAAAACGCATATTTAAAACCTTTGAGAGAGTGAATCATTTTAATTTCTGTGAGACCCACAAAATTAATAGACATAATTGACGATACCTACTTATCTTTCTTTTATTTAATACCTCATCTCTTTTCAAATTCTAATCCATCTCATCATATGTACCCAATGTTTTTAAAATCGGGTTTATAATCGATCCGGTCGAGTCACCGGTCACCGGGTCAACCGGTTCGACCGCCGGGTCAACCCGGTTTTCCATTAAAAGAATAAAAAATAAAAATAACCGGTTCGGCCGCCGGTCAACCCGGTCAACCATGAGTAGAAGGTCAATCCGGTCTACCCGGTTTTATAAAAATTGAAAAAAAAATCAAACCCGCGGTTTCGAGAACCGCCAGTTGACCGGGTCGACTCAAAACGGCTGGTCTAACCGGCAACCGGTTTTAGAAACCCGGGTTTTTTTGACCCGTTTTTTTGCCCGGAACCGGTCCAACCGGTTAACCCGGCCAGGTCGACCCGGGTTTCAAAACATTGTATGTACCTCACTATCCTCTATGTCCTTTAATTTCATAACATATCAATTATCATCTGCTTATTAATAATTTGGATACAAGAAATTTGAAGTCAACAATTACTGTATGTGTTTACGATAAAGAGATCTCTCTTTACAAAGGCCAATTTTTACTTATAAAGAAAGAAAATGGAAACCCAATCTGGGGTTCATAAATACAAGTTTTTTATTAGTATACATCATAAGAAAGTCAATTGTTTTTGTACATGTTTTCAGTCCAGATATGTTGTGAAGTAAATTTAAAATATTGTTTGTTGGAGCTACATCTTTTTTGCAGTTTGATCTGGTCGTGGGTTGAAATGTTGAAGTAACATAAGAATGATGCAAGAAAAATAAATGATTTTTTTATACAAGGGCAATCATGTCAGTTACCTATACATAAATGATTTTTCTTGACACGTTGTTTGTGAACCAAACATGTAAAGAGATTTGAAATTCTGATATTTGTAATTATTAAGAATTCTAGATCTGATGGAATTATAAATTCTTGAATTTTAATTCTGTGAACCAACGCAACTTTGTTTATATACCGCAACAATACTGTAACACCCCCAATTTTGTGATACGCAGCGGAATTCAAACTGGATGTTACTTCATGGCACAACAGTTATAAGAATAGAAAACGAACTCTAATGGAGTCGTTTTAAAAGACTTATCATTCGATTTATATAAATATCAGAGTTTACAAAATGAGGTCCCAGTAGTTTCACGGTTTACAAATTACATTAAATGAGTTTTCGAATGATAATAAAATTTATAGCCTTCTTGAGTATCCAGTGTTCTCCGCGGCCTCACGATATTATACACCGAGATACATGCTTAAATGGTCAACACAAAGATTGAGTGAAATCATAGAGTTTAGTCTGATTATTGAACACAATATATTCGTAGTATGAACTATAGACTCATACTCATAGTTTTTGAAACAAAATAGATATTATGCACTAAGCTCATTCCAAGGATATCAAAAGCGTTAACGCTTGTCAATAGAAATTGATATAATAGTAACAGTTGCCCTAATATGTAATTTGCCAATAAACCTATGGTTCTTCAAATAGAGTGCGTTTGTTTACCGGAATTGGTCAAACAAACGGGATTCGTCAATCCCGATAGATCTATCCACATTATTCATGTTTACCTACAAGTGATTAATGGTTCATGATAATAGGGACTTGAGTTTGGCAATAGTCGTACTTAGTGCACATAATACATTCAAATATAGCATACAGTTTCAAAGAAATGTGTTAAGTTTAAAAATAGCATGTATCCCCCCAAGAGTTTGTAAAACAATTAAGCAATAGAAAGTGGGGCTATGAACTCACCTTGAGTTAATAACGTTTAGTGCTTAACGAATTCAAAGGATAAGCAAGGAAACCTCTAAGCGCAACCTAAAATAGAATGTTGTGACTTAAGTTTGGAATAATGTCCAAGAAAACATACACGAGCCTATATATGTCCTTATATTGATCATGATGTAGTCTTTGCTAGTTTGTTGCTTATAGTAACAGTTTAGTTTGTGAAAACATATATAGTATATAGATACGTACTACCGTCCGGGCCATCACAGTTCAGAGGTCATGTAGTGAGCGTACGAGGAGCCAGGACACATTAAATTGTTAATCCAAAGAAACTCGTCAGTACGAACACCCTTGAGAGGCCCCTAATGTGAAGTTCCCTACTATTGTAGTACTTTAGTAGGTAAAACATATAGTTTGCTTGTTTGATTTCATATCATAAGTGTCAAAATGTTCATATGGTTTGCAAAACACAAGTTACACGGTTGTTTGGTTGTGATTAGGAAATCATAATGGTTATCACAAGTATCGTCACAATTTATGTTACAAGTGTTTAAAGAAAAGTTTACAAGTTTATAATTTGTAAAGTTAGTTATTACAAGTATAGTTTCACATGTGAAAGCACTATCCCCAAGGTTGATTAAGCTTAGGAAAACTAATTTGAATGAAGTTTGTTAACTTAGTATGTAATTAGCCTTGATAACAACATGGTTTCTATATTCTTTAACTTGTGGAAAACCAAACTTTGACCCTAAAAATTGTTTTACAATTTGAGGCAGAAAAATGCTATCGTTTGCTATTTTTAGGCCGGGTTTCCTAGCGCTAGATGTAAAACATCGTTCCAGACAACTTTCGTGTTTTAACTTTTTGATGAAACAGACCAGAAGAGCCTCAAAAAAATTCGGATTTTAGACAGTAAGCAAATAGCCAGTTTCAGCGTTTTAGTTGAGCTAACTTCTTTTGGTCGTAACTTTTGACTCGTGTACTCGTTTTGGGTAATTCAAATTGATATGTTTTCCTTGTAAAACCCTCTTTAACATTAAGTAAGTGTCTAATATCATGGTTATACTATTTTGGTCGTAATTCACAATATATGTCACTAGTTTTCTTGTTTACCTATTTTAAGTTAACTTATAGTTCTTATAACTTGTTTTAAAGATTTTTGTACATCATGAAATCAATATAAAGATCATATGTAGCATAAATGAAGTATAAGAATCATGTAATTGATGTTGAGCAAGAGTAGTAGTTAGTATTCTTACAACTTTGGCTTTCAACTTAAGAAAGGAAAATCAAAGATCAAGAACAAGAACTAGAAAGTAGAAACCCTAGCTTCCTAATTATTCAACCTCTTGATACTAAGTTGAGATGACTTGGAAAAGCACTTGAAGTATTATACTAATTGTTGGAATCACTCCTAAACCTTATTCAAGTGTTAGTTACACATATGTAATAGTTAGCTTATTATGGCCTTTATGTTTGTTATTAGCCTTAAGCTTATGTAGAAGGCCCATGAGCTTAGGCCCAAGCCCATAGGAGAAAGGGAAGGAGTAGGAGTGTTGCCCTAGCTCCTTGCCTATAAATACCTTATGTAAACCTTCATTTGAAGGTTGGTTGTTCAAGTTATTCTCTCTTTCACATACCTACGCCTAACCGTCTAAGTCTATACATGTGTGTGTGTTTGGATACTTGTTCAATCGCCTCTCTATCTTTCTTATAAGATTGTGTGGTAAACCTTGTGACCTAACAGTGGTATCAATCGCCAAATAGTTGGGTGTACACTTTTGTTTTGAAGATTTTTGTTTTGGGTCTTACGCGTAAATATAACCTATTCTTTGCTTCGCTTTAAAACTTGTTTTTACACTTTTAATCCAAGATTCTTGTACTTTCAACGTTTTAAGGTGTTAAAATACTTGTTTTTGGCAAAACGTTTGGAACTTTATGCGTGGAACGTTGTTTTCCATCTAGTTTTTGAGCGAGGGTTTCATCCTACTCTATAACCGTTTTAGAGGTTTGGTTCATCAAGTTTCACACTTTTGTGTCTTTTGGTGTTATTGAAGCTATTTTATCACACAAAACCTGGTTTAGAAACACTTTGGCAAAATCAAAATTACGAGTAATCTTACGGCGTAGTAAAACCCTAATCCTACGCGCGTAAGTGCCTCCTTGGTTTGATCTTCATTTTCGTGGTTTATTCCGTGTTTTCTTACTTGGATAAGTCCGAAAATACGTCGACTTTGGATATCTTTTGCCTTTGGATAGTGTAAAAGATCATTTGGGCAAAACCTTAAAATTACGCGCATAAGCATAAGCTTACGCAGTAGAAATCCTACGCTAAGATTTTCTACGCCTAAGCCTAGTCTTACGCATAAGAAAATCCTAGCCTAACTTTCTCGCCTAACTTTTGTCTACGCGCTAACTTTAGTGCTTTTTCCTACTTACGCGTAAGCTAAATCCTACGCGTAACTCATTATTGTTACGCGTAACTTTGGTGTTTTACGCATAAGTGCTACTTGGTTCTTGTTCTTTCTACGCCTAAGGACACTTCATCAACAAAGGTTCATTCGACTACAAAGATCCATTTTACCAACACAAGTTTATCAACATGTCACAACCACCATACTCTAACTATTTCCCTTACACTTATCCTCATCCTCAACGTCAACAACAACTAACTCCACAACATCAACAATGGAATCAACAACAAGCAATTTATCAACAACAATTTAACCAACAACATACTCCACAACTTGGTGCAAATCCACAACCTCAAATGGTTCAACCACCACCAAGTCTTCAAGCTCAACCGTACACAAATGACTTTAATCAACATCCATCAAGGATCACTATGAGGGAACCCACTTGGTTTGCAAAGATGTTTGAAACTTTAAGCGGCCAACAATCAATTCATGAGGCTGGATCACTTGATAGACCTCCAATGCTCACTTCCAGAAACTACGATCAATGGGTGATAAGGTTCTTTAGGTTTTGTGATCTAAAGAAGCCACATGGAAAGTTCTTAAAGAAGGTTATCTTGGAAGGTCCATTTGAGATGCCTACTATCATTGTACCCCGAGATCCAAATGCCATTCCACCAAGAGATGAACAAACGAACATTGCTACTTGCGTACTTGAATCCTCAAGAACTTCTACACTATGAAGTAGATGAGCTTGCAATGGAATATATCCTTCTAGGATTACCAAACCCTAATTCTTCAGTAGTGTTGATGCTCAAAATACTACAAAGAAAATGTGGGATCATATTCGTCTTCTTATGGAAGGATCTCAGACTCAATCGGAAGATTTGGAATCCAAAATTTACTTGGCTTATGAACACTTCATGATTGAACCCGGAGAGACACTCGAGTCCTATCATCACCGATTTTCAGACATCATCAATGATTTGGATAAACACAACATCCACATGCCAAGAATTGCAGTGAATACTAAGTTCCTAAGTAGTCTTGGTCTCGAATGGGAGAAGTATGTCATTTTTCTCCGTCAGCGAAAACATGCATCAGTCTACCTACGGATTGTTGTACGATTACTTGAAGCCTCATGAAAAGGAAGTTGATAGGGAAAGGATTCTCCGTGCTCAAATTGCTCCCCCGACACATCCGGAAAATCAACAACTTGCCTTATATGCTCAAAATAGTTATTCTCCTCAACCAAAGAACTCAACCAATCTGCTACAATCACACCACATGATCCTTCACAACCTCCATCTCAACAAACTCAATTGGTTCCATACAACAACAACAATGCTCAAGCTGAAGCTAATGAGGAATCCGATCCGCTCAAGCAGCAACAAGGATTTGCTATGATTGCTAATGCCTTTAGCCGTTATACCAACAAATCCAACAACCGTATTCGCTCCTCATCTAATACAAGGAATCAAGCCGTTGTGAACAATGGACGAGTTGAAGTTCAGAATCGTGGTTATGGTCGTCTGATGGGCGGTGGTCAAGGGTTTAATGCTGTGGGTAGGAATAACAATCGAGCTCAAGTGGTGGAACAGGAAATGCTCAAAATGGGTTGAATGGTCTTCGATGCTACAACTGCAATGAGAAGGGACACTGCTAATGCATGCCCAAAGCCAAGGACTAGGGGAAGTGCTTATTTCAAAGAGGCTCTTCTTTGGGCTCTTAAGGATGAAGCGGTGGATCTCACGACACAAAGAAAGAGTTTTATGGCAAATCTGCACTTGATGATGATATGGAGGACTTGCGTGCCAATGCAAATTGTTATGTTGATGGCTAATATGCATGAGTTACACATGAGTGACACAGCCCAGATGTATGACACCGATGGCTTGTCTCGTGTACCGAACAAACCATATTTATCTCGATCTCATATCTCCGCCAACATCCAATCCAGCAAGGCTCGGAATGTTCAAAATGAGTCGTCCACATCTCATTCCGACGATTTTCAACTAGACCCGTAGTTATATTTGACGATCAAGATGACCAAACGGTCGCCCTTGATAATCAAATTGACTCCGTGGTTATACTTGAAGATCTCAAGAATGATCATGTTGAGACTCACGTTGAACACGCCGAACTTTTGCCTCATCCAGATTTTGCTCGCTTAATACAAGACCAACAAACCATAGTGGAAAAATGTCATGCCATTAATCAAGACTTGAAATGCAAAAATGCACTGCTAACCAAGGATTTTGAATGTTTACAAAAGCAACTCAACTTTTTCAAAACTCAAGAAAATCGTGAAAGCGGTTTTGAAGCAGCCTTTGCCAAATCTTATCAAAACGAAAATATTTAGAAAGACAGATGTGCGTGATCTAGCCGCCAAGAATGCTTTGTTGTCTGAAATAGAACAACTCAAACATGAACATAAAAAGCAAATTAACGCTCTCACCTTGGAAAATCAAAAAGCTAAGGCCGAAGTTGTTAACTTGTCAAAAACAGTTCTCTGCATACAAAAAGCATTCAACGAAACGAATAGATGATCATCTTGAAGAAATCATCGCTTGCAAAACAAACTTAAAGAGTTTAAAAGCGTTGTTTACAAACATGGCGAGTCGGTCACGACCATTGAAAAGTTTACTTTAAAACCAAATCCAAATGGATATGGACCGAATCTTGCCGACATAAACCTAAGCTTTCAACAAAAGCATTCAAACCAAATCCGAAGTTTCCAAACGAATATAAAGTTGATAATTATGTTATGAGTGTTGTTGAATATCATCTTCAAGAGGAATTAGATGCGTAAGACTAGAGTCGATCAAAATTAGAAAAAGTTGTTTACAACAAACCTTTTAACTATTCAAAGCGGTCACTCACACCAACCCGATTCTTCTAACACACCAGGGTTATCATCAAAACACGAGTCTTCTAATGTCCCAACCCAGATTATGCACAAACTTATGGTCCTTTACCTTCCATCGATGAAGTAAACTCAAAACCGAAAATCGAAAATTCTTAGATATTTTGACATCTTCATGGCTGACCTCAAAATTTTACAACATGAGATAGAATATCATTACGAAATCAAAGTTGAACATTTTCAATCGCCTGGCGCGAGAACAAAGACATTTTTGAGAAAAATCTTTTACCTAATGTTAAAATTTGAAAAGTTGTGCATTGCTTGGGAAAAGGATTTTCATAAGGAACTTGGAGTGATGAAGGTCGTTTGAAGCGAAACATCTATTTCTAATACTAAGCGTAAAAGAATTGAGAAAAGATGTTGATCGACTCTTGGAAGATGTCATCATGTGATGTCCATAATGTTGTGTTATTGAATTCTTTGTCATATGCATTTGATCATATCTCTGGCGATCTTGTTGATTACGTGGTAAATGTTGAGAACAACGATAATGTGCTTGGTCGAGTCCTTAAAAGTTGAAAACAAGCGATTGTCAAACGAACTTTCAAATGCAATATGCGTCTTAATTGGTGTCAAAAAGATATTCACGATCAACAACTTGCTTTTCAACACAAAATCGCCCTGTTGCGTGCAAAATCTTCTGATCCTAAAATTGAGCAATTGGATGATCAAAGCGTGTCTTTAAGTGTCAAATCTCAAAATATGAACAAGAACTTGTAAAAGTTAAAAGGAATATGGTGTCATATTTGATTTACTCAAAAAGACTTGTGATGAAGCATCAAATGAAATTGATCATTATCTTGCACACTAAAAGAAGTTATGCATTTTCTTTGGAAATGTTAGGTCTGAAAATCAAGATCCGATTCACACTATCTTCAAGTTAAGAGAAATGTTAGGAAAGTATGAACAACTTCCGCCAACCATCATTAAGAGATTAGCCCCAGTAACACTTAGTACTCATGAACCTAGAATCTCTATTGCCAAATCACAAGTAGCTAACGTGCTTCCTTCTATTGAAGCAGGAATAGTTGAGCCTTTTCCAAACGTCCGCACTTCACGGCTAGGAGCACTCAATGAAGAATAGGAAGTTGCGACCTAAGAAAAGATCAATCAAGAATGCTAAAGTAGAAGAACACCCTAGGACTATGAATAAGACTCACGTTGCCTCCACTATAGATATTGCGTTCGGCAAATGTAATAGAAATAGTGATGTAACGAATGCTAAACCGTTAAGTACTTTTGATATTGATCGATGCACCTTGTGTTATTTGTGGTAAAAGTATGAATTCCGATTGTCATGATAAATGTGTTGCTAAAGCTATCATCTCTCGTTTAAGGAATCCTAAGAATCGGAATACCTCTAGGCCCACTAATCTTTCTAAGTCAGTGCTTGGTAGACCGCCCTCTTTAGATTCTAAGAAAGCATTGCTGTCCCTGTAGCTCCAGTTTCACCTCCTAGGAATGTAGTACCACCTAGTGCATTCACTAAGACTAAAGCAAATACTAGTTGGAGATGGCCGAAATGGATATATAACACACTAGGATTTAAGTGGATACCTAAAGCTATTGATGTTTGTATATCTACTATAAGCTTTCTGGAACCCTCTAACATTTCGGGTTCCACATCTACTTCTATTCCATCTGTGTAGATGCTATGTGTAATGCGGTGTCTGATCATTCTGGATTGTTGATAGCGGATGTTCCGACACATGACGGGCAATCTTAAAGCTGTTATCAAACTTTATTGCAAAGTTCATTGCTTTGTCGAGGTTGGAATGATCACTTGCGGCTATCATGGGCTCTGGAGACTATGTCAATGGGAACATCGAAATTAGCGGGGTTTACTATGTGGAAGGCCTCGGTCACAATCTGTTTTGATGGAGTCGAGTTTTGTGATGGAGATTTGGAGGTTGCTTTCAGGGAGAAAACTTGTTTCATTAGTGATTTACAAGGAAATGACCTTATATGCGGATGGCGTAATTCTAGTCTCTACACTATCTCTATGGAAGACATGGTTGCTTCATCTCCCATTTGCTTACTTTCAAAGGCAACATCAACAAAATCATGGCTATGGCACGTCGTCTCTCACATCTAAACTTTCAAACCATCACCAACCTTGCTCGACACAAACTAGTTGAAGGACTCCCACGATTTCGGTATTCTAAAGATCACCTTTGCTCAACTTGTGAACAAGGCAAAAGCACTCGTGCTCATTTTCCTTCAAAGGTGGAACACGACTCTCAGCATGTGCTTCATCTTCTTCACATGGATTTGTGTGGCCCGATCGGCGTGCAAGCGATCAATGGCAAGCCTACATCTTAGTGTTGATGACTATTCACGCATGGACTTGGGTCTACTTTCTTGAAGCAAAGATCAAGCTCCAAATGATCATCACCTTTCTCCGAAAATACAAGTTCACTCACGAAACACGTTCGATATCGAGCAGAGCAGAGAGCCTGAATTTGTTAATCAAACTCTTCGTGAATTCTATGAGAAAGGGAAATTGACATCAAACATCTATTGCACGTACACGAGAACAAAGCGGAGTTGTTGAAGAGCGAAACCGAACGTTAGTGGAAGGTGCAAGAACAATGTTAATCAATGCTAAACTTCCAGATTACTTATGGGCGGTATCTCTGCATGCTATACTCAAAACGTTCTATGATTACAAAGCATACAACAAAACACCTTCGAGCTTGTCCATAACAGAAAACCGAATCTAAAACACTTTCATGTATTTGGATCTCTTTGCTATCCGAATAATGATCGTGATGACTTTGGAAAGCTCAAATCAAAATCTGACATTGGAGTCTTTATCGGATCTTGTGATAATTCAAAAGGTTTCGAATCACGGAATCGTCGTACAAAGCGGTGATGGAAGCGATTCATGCTCATTTTGATGAACTTACGGAAATGGCTACGAGTATAACGACTTGGAACCGGTCACAACCGCTTAAACTTCCCCAAACCCCATCATCAATGAACAAAGCCCCGACACTTTCGTCAACAAATGGAAAGGTTATTTGCTCCGGTGTTCGGTGGCGATATTGATGAGCGTGCTCGGGTGTATCCATTTGTTTCGGTGCTCCACGATAATACTCTTATACGATACACTGCTACAACAACTACGTTGAAGATGCACCTACAGTTGACTCCACCACAACAGTTGAACAAACCGCTTCCAACAATGATGAACTGGCGATGATATTACAATGAAGTACCCCCACTGCGATTTTGATCCAAATCGTTCTTCAACCCGTTTGCTAATGAGACTTACGCACAGATGTGCGAATCTTCAACAAACCATTTGAATCCTCGAGAATGCACAATGTATACCAACATCAACCCTCCACACATAGATGGACGAAAGACCATCCTCTGGAAAACATTATTGGCAACCCGAATCAACCAGTCGTTACAAGACAGCGTCTTCACTGAGCGGTGAACATTGCATTTATGCACTCGCATGCGCCAATCTGAACCTAAAAACATCAAAGACGCAATGACAAAAGACAACTGGATTGAATCCATGCAAGAAGAACTCAACCAATTCAAAGGTCTTGAAGTATGGGAACTGGTTGAAAGACCAACGAGAGTCGTCATTGGTCAAAATGGATTTGGAAAAACAAATTGGATCTTTGAAGGAAATGTTATCGAAATAAGTCACGTCACGGTGGCTAAGGGTTATCGTCCGGAAGAGGGAATAGACTTTGAAGAATCTTTTGCTCCGGTTGCTCGTCTTGAGGCTGTTCGGATATTTCTAGCGTTAGCGGCTCATATGAATATGACGGTCTATCAGATGGATGTCAAAACTGCGTTTCTCAATGGACAACTTAAAGAAGCGGTTTATGTCGATAACCGGATGGATTCGTTGATCACGAGTTTCGAATCCGTCTACAAACGAACAAAGCTCGTATGGTCTCAAACAAGCTCCTGGGCATGATGCGATAAGCTATCATCCTTCCTCATTGCTAATAATTTCACCAAAGGTTCGGTTGACCCAACTCTTTTTATACAATATCACGGGGCACATATCTTAATTGTTCAAATTTACGTGGATGACATCATTTTTGGGTCTACACATAAAAGTTTTCAATCGCTTTTGCAAAACTAATGAAGAAAAATTTTGAAATGTCCATGATGGGTGAACTTACGTTCTTTCTAGGACTGCAAGTTCATCAATCACCCTGTGGTATTTTCTTGAGTCAGTCCAAATATGCCCTTGAATTGTTAAACAAATTTGGAATGAAAACCAGTGACACCTATGCCACACCAATGGCTCATACCAAGACTAGCTGATTTACATGGGAAATGGTGGACCCTACAAAATACCGTAGTATTATTGGGTCTCTCGTATCTAACAGCTAGCGAGACACGATATTGTCTTTCTGTTTATCTATGCTCCGTTATCGGTCGCGACCAAGCTGAAACCCACCTCTCACGAGGCTAAAATCCTCCGATACATAAAGGGAACCATTAACTTGGGGATCCGGTATCCGAAGGATTACGGTTTTGAACTAATCGCTTTTGGGGCGCCGACCCGCATGATGCTTAGACTCACGGAAAAGTACTTCAGAGCTTTACAATTTCTTGGTGATAAAGCGGTGTCATGGCAATCGAAGAAGCGGATTGTACATGTCCTCAACGAGCGGGAATATGTAGCCATGTCCGTGTGTTGTGCTCAAGTCATTTGGATGAGAACACAACTCAAAGACTATGGTTACGTATTTGTCAGAATCCCGATGTACTGCGACAATCGGAGTGCCATTGCAATCTCGTGCAACTTCGATTCGGCCTTTCGAAATCAAAGCACATCGATCTTCGATATCATTTCATCAAGGATCCGCGTGGAGCAGTGCTGTTGAATTATATTTTGTGGAGTACGAGAATACCAATTGAGATCTTCTCACCAAAGCCTTGCCTCCGCTAGGTTTAATGAGTTGGTCCACCGGATTGGTATGAGGTGTTTGACTCAAGAGGAATTGGATGACCTCAAAAGCAGTCTTAAAACACATCAAACACCAAAATCTTTTTTGTAAATATTTTTCAAAAACAAAATACAAAAATATAAAACCTGATAAAACAACAAAAATATTCTTCTAATCTATTTTTCTTTCAACATTGCAAGTACATTTCTTCCGTCAACACTTTAATCTTTCAAAATTCAATATTTTTCCGATCAAGTGTTGAGGGGAGAAAAATAATTAAGTTTCAAAACATCCGTGTGTACTTGCATGTTATCATATCAGGTTGTTTCTTTTATCAATGGTGGTAAATTTTACGTTCATGACACTCCTCGGACTAAATTTATAACCTTTCATTATTTCTTAAGTCGAGGGGAGTGTCGTCAAAGTTTCTTTCTTAAAATCTTTGTTTGGTAACCAAAATGGAAGTTAAATGGCTTTGTATGAAAAAGGAAAAGGTGGAGGGACCAAAACTGTCAAAATGTTAAAGTTATTTTTAATAAAACACCTCCCACCTAATTTTTTCTCTTCACATTTAATACTCTCAACCTAAAAGATCCTACGCCTAGAATCATTGACAAATCCGTCTTTGAGATCATCATTTTGTAAGTGATTTACGTGTTTACAACATGTTTTTAAGCAATGGTTTTGAATTTTCAAAAATCCACGGTTAAAACATTGTATAATCTGATTTTGTGTTCTACGCGTATGCGTATGAACATGATCAAGATGGTGTTTATGGTTAAAGGATTGTGTCAAAAGCGTTTCTAATACATCAATGATATCGTTTTAATCATCAAAACTCACCCATATCACGAATTGAATGATTTTTGAAATTAGGGTTTATGAGTGATTTGGGTGTTTTCAAATGTGAAGGTTTTGGTCAAAAATTGTTGTGTGATGCTCATATCATGTTGAATTAATGATTTCCAAGCTCTATAACCACCGAAACTCTAATTGATTAAAAATTGGATGATTAGGGTTTAAAGTTCTTGAGTTTGGGTATTTTTGATTCTCTACGATTTAGATGTTATAACTCAGTTATTAGACTCTCACAACATCTTAGAACTACCAGGGTAAATTGGTGCAAATCCTATGGCTAAAATCTTATGCGTAGTCTTTGAACCCTTAGGGTTTAGCTCTACGTATGATCTTTTACGCGTAAAATGTTTAACAAGCTCTCATGCTTTGATCTAATGAAAAATGAATATATGTGTTATGATTGCTGATATGATGACTTTATTTCAGGCTTGCTACGCATAATACTCAGAATCAAGGTCTTTGTTAATCTACGCATAAGGATTACCTTACGCGTAGAAAGTTATGCGTAAGAGAAATTTCTACGCGTAACTGTGCAGCGTAGGTTCACTAATGGGACTACGCGTATCCTGTGAAGGATATGCGTGTGATGACCTACGCATAAGGTCTACTCTTACGAGTAAGCCTTACGCGTAAGGTTCTTATACGCCTACGCATAAGCTCTACGCATAGGTCGCACCACCGCGTAACATTTCTTACGCGTAAGATTAGAATCCCTACGCATAAGCTTTCAACTACGCGTATACCACTCCTATTTACGCGTAACTTTATCATTTCTACGCTTAAGCCTTGATTGACCTTCTTATGAATGTTGTTACGTGTACAAACTTGTAAATAAACTAATCATATCGTCACCTAAACCAATAATGTCACTAATAAACTTAAACGTTTGATATGTTGTGAACAATAAGTGATAACATAAACTTTAAAACTTAAAGTTAACTAACTCACAAAACATTTCACTACGTCATTGGACAATTGGACAAACAAGTGACTTAGGACTCGAACAATCATTAACACTGCATTCAATACTAGACAATAAAACCTCTCGTTGACTAACATTATGTCTTTCGATATGTTGGTTCTTTTGGCTAATGTTATTTCGGATCACGACATGGCTGCTCAAATGAATGTGGATGCACGAAGTTCTACAATTGCCGATATCTTCCCAAATGGCTATCCTAGAAAGATTGGAAAGAACAACCTTAGGGTTGACTTTGACACCATCACATGCTCGTAATCTTCGTCTCATTGCATTGGATATTCTCGTGAATCATCCCTACGTAACATGCTCTCACACTCTCGCCACGGCCCGAGGTCTACATTCAACAATTGGGATTCTATGCAAGAGATCACTGGTCAAAGTGCAAGGAATGTGACACTTAATCACAAACAAGTCACTATCACTCCCGCCGACTTACGGTCGTTCTCATCATTCCCGACATCGCCCAACCGACTTCTTTGCTACCCCTACTAAAGAGACAAATTCCGAAATTCTTGATAGATATTGGTTATGATGAAGCTTCGTGAATCATTACTAAGCACTCTCATGCGGAGTCAAGTATATTCCTCAACCATGGAGAAAACTCTACATGATCATCACCAAATCGGTCTCTCGGTCGATAGCTATGAGCATCCCAAGCTCATGGAACTGAAAATTTTTGGTTTGATCAACAAGAAAGACATTGAAATCAAGCACCGATATGGAGGACATGATGCTATTTCACAAGAAGCTTGGCTCCAAGATTCCTTATGTCGATAATACACCAAACTGTTGATCCAGAGCACTTGACTTCATCCCGATATCCATGAGGCTCAATGACCCGGATAATCACGACATATTGATCAACCCATATTATCCGTCGTAATCAAAGAATCGCTCAACAAAGAAAAGTGGCACGTTTTACACGACTTCTAACTAAGAAATCAAAAAGCTTGAAACATATAAAAGGTATCAGTAGTCGAAGTGAAGGCAAAGTTGGTCATCTTGATGAAAAATCTTCGGTACACCTACCGAGGACCGTGGAAGAGGCAGGCGAAGTGTGTCACAAGTACGAGATGTTTATAGGAAGCTTCCCAAAAGGAATCCTCCTCGTAAAAGGATTGTTCCCGTAAAGGAAGCTGAACCTATTCCTACACTGAACCGCAAAGAAAGCTTGTGGACGAGCGCTCAAGAAACACAATCGATGAGGAGGTCCACTACTCAAACCGCAAAGGATGACTCTCCATCAGAGCCAAAACCTCCTAGTCCCAATAGCAACATGGCAAAGGAAAGACTCTTGTACTTGTACCTTATGATGAAAGCTCGGAAAGTGATAAAGAGCCACCGGAAAATGTTTACAAGAAGACAATCAAATTCCTTAGACACCAACACAAAAGTCAAGAATTTGCTAAAGACCAAATGGGTGGTCCGGAGGATCGCTTGCCGCTTCACTCAACCATCTCCCCATGCGGTTAATCAACCCGATAAGGGAGCCGGTGCCACCACTCTTGTGCAACAACAAAAGCTTGTGGAGGATACTATCGAATATGAATTTGAGGTACCGGAACCGAGAAGTCCAAAAGATAAAGATGTTGATTATGATATCGCTTTCTCCTAGATAGTCCCGCACGATCAAAGGAAGAAACCTTCGAACTCCTCAAGGATCCGAGTCTCCTCATATCTCTTCATCATCGATTCGTCTTCTCACCCTCGCCACCACCATCAAAGAAGTCAACCAAATCATCATCCAAATCCGTGAAGAAACCATCTAAATCTTGGATTACTCAAGCTCATGAACGGACCAAAGTCACAAACAAGTCGGAAAGAAAACGTGCTCAACAAAAGTGAATTTCTTTGTCGATCACATACGCATATGTATGACGAGCATGAAAAGATGAAAGGCGAAAGGAAGTTTGTTCGGGAATTCATGAAAAATCACCGTCAAGAGGAACTGAACGAAATGATCGGCTACAATAAAAGTACCTTCTGAGTACGCTCCTAAAGTCAAAGGAGTTGTTCACCAAACAACTTTATCCAAATCTTATGCAGATCGCCAAGCAAACTATTCGATCAACGCCCTTAACAATCACAATCAATCCAACCGATCCGGTTGTTTTCTGATATAATGAATTGGTGGCCAAGCTTGTTACACAAAATCAGACGATCCGGGACATTTACTTCGATGAAGAAAAGTCGTTTCAAGCATCATTGACTACCAACTTCAAGAAGCTTGTAGATTCGGTCGAAAAGTCTAAACGCCCTAGAGACGATGAAGACAAGGATAAGGATAAAGACTCGCACCTAAACGCCGTAAGGCCTAGTGAATCTTCTTTGATGCAACCTCCTCCACAACGGGCTCCTGTTCAACAAATATCTCCTCCTCGCTCTTCATGAAAACCTCGGACGATTCCGAAGTTACCACCCCGACTCGAGAAAACCGATGATCACTTTGAGTATACGGGTGGTGACGATGAAGAGGTCCTTGAGCCCGAACAACAACCCACCTCTCCCAAACAAGTTCAGAAACCGTAATCATCATCTATGCCTTCAAAAAGAAGAAGAAGACGCCTCAGACCGACGTCAGATCATGGCTAGATGACGATAAAACAGAGGAATTTGAATGGTTTGCTACTCTTGTTAACAACACTTCCTACCCCTGAAGAAGGTCAATTTGTAGACGGTTCTACATTGGAGCACGCAAAATTTTTGCAAGAAAAGTTCCATGTGAAGAAAATGACGAATCTGAGTGAAGTTTAATAAAGAATGAAGCATTTCAACTTCTAAAAGACAGCTCTGAAAGTGCCCTCGAGGTTGAATATCACCTTGAAAACATTGCTCGAGCTATGTCTAACAAAATGGATTGGCTCAACACTAAGCAAACATTGACTTCACACAAAGGGACAACCCTCCATACTACATCGATTGGACCAAACCTCTACCAACACTTGGCCAACCAAATGAACCAAGGATTCCTTTCAGATATTTCTTCAACAAAGACTTGGATTTTCTTCTACACCTGCGACGATGATTCAAGAAAATATGCTACATCGTTGACACTTCCATTCCCAGACTTTCTACTCAAACTCCATAGCCATTGAGGAACGTGCCAATCACTTGTTCTCCAACACAGCGGAAGCATATGACCGAGATGCATTGTATGGGATTCATCATCGCGAACGCCACGAATCTACTACGTAAGCCGCCAGTTCGAAGTCTCAACATGCCGTGCATAGTTCTAAAGATATCATCATCAACACGTTGACGCACGCCTGGGTAACTACACATTCTAAAGAAGATCGTAGTCAAACGACAAGATGAACGGACTATGCTTTCTCGAGGTGACTTTGAGAATTTGTCTCAATGACATCAAGACATGTACCTTGCCAAGTATGTGGTCGCATGAGACAATTCTCAACCACGGCACGTGAATTTATCAAGTCACTCATCTTCATAAGACGCATTGTCATCAAGGAACGTAGAAGATCTCCACCGGCCGTTGAATCTTATCGTGACGCTGGTCAACTTCACTCCTCCAAAGCTTGATCTTCCCGATATCAACCAACTATCTTAATATACACTCATCAGAAACCTTTCGGTTGTTTACCGTAGTGAACTTCAAAACCGCTTAATGGCGTGTAGCTTAACCCACAAGTTGGATCATACTTTGAAGCGGTTAGATGGATGCATTGGTGTTGAAGGATATACTAAAATTGGGTCTCCTAAGCTACCGAATTCTCGAAAGGAGGGATGTGAGACGGATCATCACAATGATTGATGAACGGTTGTTTCGGGGATCGGCCGAGACGATTGGAGAGTTATGTCGGTATCCACCCAGATTAACATAACCGGCTTTCAACGCCTGTGCACACCCCGGGAACATCACCGCACTTCCGGTACCCCTTGAATTGTTTTCTTCATATAATTTTGGATGTTTGATTAATGATGTATATGGCTTGTGCACACATTACAAATGTACAACCCGTACTTGTAAATAAAGGACCCTCGCGGGTACGCCACAATCTTTATAAAAGGAGTTAAAGCTTCTTACTTTTGAGTAAAACCTATCAAACCTTTCATTTTTCAAGGTTTTGCTCAAAAGAACAAGTACTTCCCTTATGTTTTTCAAAACCTCAACCGCTTATATCACTGTTGAGGGGAGTATTTGAAACTTTGTTCAAAATTGTTCAACATTGGTATTCTTCCCCAACACTCGAAATGGTCATATTTATTCTCAACTTTTCAAAAAATAACATCACATATGCCATTTTTGAGGGGGAGAAAATGTGTGATAAGAAATATGTTGTGATAAATGCAAATGAATCCGTGTTATGGACTTAACCAACTAATTGATGCTTAACTGTTAGTAACTCAAAGACTTGTCCTCGACGGTAATAATTTCAAGCTAGTTCGCTAGTGATGTAAACGTCTCGAAAGGACTTGTCCGAGTAGAATGTACCATTCGAGAAACTCTTGGTAGACATGAACTCGACGGTTTGACAACCTCTGAGGATTGTCTACACCTTCAAGGTAGTTATTAGAGCTAGTTGTCACCTAAAAGTTGACAATGCAATTCTTTAACTATGCCAACGTAACTGCGTCTCGGGGATTGTCTATCTTGAGTAATCAATTCAAAATGTGCGCTTTTTTCCTCAATTGCATTTTAACCGTTAAAACTCTTAAGCACATGTGGAGTGGGAGTATTTATGCAAAATCTTATCTCAACAATGGTACTAAAATGTTTTTCATTTACAAACACTTTGAGATTTTTCAAGGACACCACAAATAGTTAGTATTTAGAAGTCCTTAGGTATGATATGGAGAAAATGAGAATTGAGAAAGAAGGAGTTGAAGAAAAAAGAAATGCAAAGAAAAGGGTGAAAAGAAATAGCCCTCCAGATTATTCAACTTAGGGCGCATAATCGGGTTCAATTCATATGCTACCGGGTTGTCACTTAGTGGCCTGCAGATGAAGATTAAAAGTCATGGACCCCAAGGACGCATGCACTAAACCTTCTTATCCACTCAAGTTTCTCTCAACTGAAGCTTGTTTCATTCTCACGGGAACCCTAAGTAAACTATCTTCTTTTAGAGATTTATTGGTATTGAAGAAGGAGAACCTCTCCTAGTCTCCGCCAGAAAACCAAAATGCACTATTGAGTCTAGAGCCACGAGATTCATCAAAAGATCTCTAGGTACACTTGACATTTCATCACTTGACATTCAAAAATAAGAATTTTAGTGATACATTATGAAGTCCTTCACGATCTTAGCAACTGTCGAGAACATTTATGAGAGGTTCACATTTGTGATCCTCAGTGATTGAATGGAAACTCCTACCATGGTCAACATCAAACGCTCGACAGCAGGTCGCGCAAGAACCCCCGTGGATTGGCGCTTAGTGGTCTCAAACGTCTACGCATGCAGAGGTGATGCTTCGGTGTACCTCAGCGACTCATCTGAATCGTAGGTGTACTTCGGCACATCGTGTTATCTCACTTGTGGGACTCCGATTCAGGAATGGCCTTTGTAAGAATTAGAGTTGTGTTTTCACACTATGTCGTTAACACTCTCGAAGTTCAAACTTGTAAGTGCCGGAATCCGCTTATTACTAACCGCTTAAATGTTCTTCTTATGGAAGCTCCGGATGGGATGATCGTGCGATTCTTCTCATGCCCAACATCACTACTAGAAGTTCTATCCAAGAGCAACACAACAATGTAATGATTCTTCATCAAATCAAAGAATCTACAAAGTTAAAGACTTAAAGAACTTCATCAAGATCAATTCAAACGCCAAAAGCGCGTGTGAGCATGTTGAAGAATGACGAGACACCGTAGCAAAAGGGCTGACTGGAAGGCATATGATGCGCACAACAACATACTATCACTTTCATCACAAAGAACAATGATCAAAGAACAGAAAAAGATGAGGTCAAAGCATAACCGTTCAAAGTAAACTATCTCTACATCGGGAGATTGTTCAAATCAAGACAATTCTTCTCACAAGAAAGAAGAATGTCAGAAGACGCCAAAGCTACTATTACATCAACGCTTTCACCGTTTTTCATCACCAACACAGTTAGTTACTCATATGTAATAACACTTGAGGGGAGATTGTTGGAATCACTCCTAAACCTTATTCAAGTGTTAGTTACACATATGTAATAGTTAGCTTATTATGGCCTTTATGTTTGTTATTAGCCTTAAGCTTATGTAGAAGGCCCATGAGCTTAGGCCCAAGCCCATAGGAGAAAGGGAAGGAGTAGGAGTGTTTCCCTAGCTCCTTGCCTATAAATACATTATGTAAACCTTCATTTGAAGGTTGGTTGTTCAAGTTATTCTCTCTTTCACATACCTACGCCTAACCGTCTAAGTCTATACGTGTGTGTGTGTGTGTTTGGATACTTGTTCAATCGCCTCTCTATCTTTCTTATAAGCTTGTGTGGTAAACCTTGTGACCTAACACTAATGAAAGGAAGGAATTATAACTTGGATCAATCAAAGCTTAACAAGAGCTTTGAAATTGATAAAAGACTTGTGTTTCTTGAATAAATCTTGAAAGGAACTAGCAAAATGAGAAATGTGTGTGTGTGTGTGTATGGAATTAATATAAAGAGGATGAGGGGTTTATATAGTGAGTTG
>OU343220.1:151671339-151755051 GCA_910596185.1 Chrysanthemum makinoi
TAACTTATATGGAACCATACCTCGTTCCCTTTACAACCTCTCCTACCTAACTGTATTTTCGTTGCTTAATAACGAGCTTACTGGTAGTCTGCCTTCTGATAGACACACTTAGGATCAACTAAGATTGTTAATCGAAGTTTTACAAGTTCTGGACAATCAAGAGAAAGAGATTTATCGAATCAATGTATTATCAAGGGTGGATTTGTTATGGTTGTTACAATGAGAGAGAGATTCAAGAAGGAAATTGTATATCACAAAGCTAACTAATGAAATGGTTACAAGTATTTAAAGGGAGATATTGGGGGAGAGTTGGTTAATCCAAAGGAGAACATGTCACGCACCTCACGTGTGTGTATACACACCGCGCCCATGTGCCATTTAGCTTATCCAACTTACCAGCTTATTCTCTATCAACTCCTAACAATCCTTCCTCCTTCAAATCATTCTTGTCCTCAAGAATGTGAATCAAAAGCTAGAAATTTAGCATATAATTCTTCCAAATTTTCCCAAGTGGCATCTTCTGGTGTCCCATTAGTCCACTGAATCAAACCATACACCACAACAGCATTCCTTCTCTTAACCATTTTCCTATCTAAAATGGACATAGGCTGCACTGCTATTAAACCCTCCTGATTACAACTAGGGAGGTCAATAACTTGTGATGATTGAGGATCTCCTTTACAAAGTTTCAACTGAGATACATGGAAGACATTGTGTATTTGGCTATGAACAGGTAACTCCAACCTATATGCCACTTGTCCAACCTTAGCAATGATCTTAAAAGGTCCAAAGTACTTTGGGGAGAATTTGTTTTGCCTTCCTTGTCTAATGGACACCTATCTGTGGGGCTGCAGCTTCAAAAAGACCATGTCACCCAACTCAAGCATCCTATCACTTCAACCCTTATCTGCTGTTTGTTTCATCATGTTTTGTGCTCTTTCCAAATGAAACTTAAGCAATTGAATGGCCTGTTCTCTAGCTGCTAGGGTCCTATCCACTACATCAACCTTGCTGAGACCCCCTATGTAAGGAACATGTACTGGTGGAGCTTGACCATATACAGCCTCAAAAGGAGTAGTCATTATAGAAGTGTGAAAATTGGAGTTGTACCACAATTCAGCCAAAGATAGCCACTTTGCCCATTCTTTAGGTTTGTCTCCTGACATACATCTTAGGTAACATTCCAAACATCTATTCACTACCTCTGTTTGATCATCAGTTTGTGGGTGGTATGAGGTGGACATCACAAAGCTTAACTTGCAAAAGTTTGAATAATTCTTTCCAAAAGCTGCTCAAGAAAACCTTATCTCTGTCTGATACAATTGTAGTAGGCAATCCATGTAACTTGTAAATTGTGTCCAAAAACAAATGAGCTACTTGAACTGCTGTGAAGGGATGAGCTAGAGCCATGAAATGAGCATACTTGGTAAGTCTGTCAACTACTACAAAGATCACATTATTGCCATTAGATCTTGGTAATCCTTCAATGAAATCCATAGAAATGCTTTCCCAAATTCTTTGAGGAATGGGCAGAGGTTGTAGTAGACCAGGGTAGGCTGCTAAGTCTGGTTTACACCTCTGACAAGTAATACATTCTTTGACATATTGCTTCACTTCCTTTCTTAAGCCTTTCCAATACAACACTGAAGATATCTTGTGAGTAGTAACCTTGACCCCAGAATGGCCTCCAATAGCTCCACCATGAAAGTGAGCAATCAAATCTACTCTTAACTCTCTATCTTGACCAACCACTAACTTGTTCTTTCTTAGCAATTGACCATTAGCCCAAACATAATGTTTCTTACTTGCATTTCTAGTCTGCAACTGTTCAATGATAGCTTTTAATGTCACATCTGCATCCCAGCTTACAACTATTCTAGTAGCCAGTGCAGTTGTCATAGTGACTACTGTGGTCTGCATCAATGTCCCAACTTCTTGTACTCTTGACAAAGCATCAGCAGCTTCATTGTCAACCCCTTTCTTATATTTGACCTAATAGTCAAAGCCCATTAATTTGGGTAGCCATTTCATTTGTGCAGGAGTAGAAATCCTCTGGTCTAACAAATATTTCAAACTGTAGTGATCTATTTTTATGACAAAATGCCTATCCAACAAATATCCTCTCCACTTCTCCAATGCCAACATCACAGCCAAGAATTCTTTTTCATAGGTAGATAGTTGTTGGTGTTTTGGAGCCAAACTCTTACTCAAATAGGCAATGGGGTGGCCATTTTGTTGAAGCACTGCTCCAATTCCACTTCCTGGTGCATCTGTCTCTACTTCAAAAGGTTGTTCAAAATCTGGAAGAGCTAACACTGGAGCTTGGATCATGGCTTTCTTCAAGGCTTCAAAGGTTGTCAAAGCTTCATTAGACCATTTAAAAGCATTTTTCTTCAAGAGTTGTGACAATGGTCTACTAATGGTAGCAAAATCTTTAATGAACTTTCTATAATAACCAGTAAGACCAAGAAATCCTCTCAACTGCTTAAGATTGGTAGGTACTGGCCAATTTTGCATTGCAATTATCTTGGTTGGTTCAGTGGCCACTCCTTTAGCAGACAACACATGCCCCAGATACTCAACATTGTTTGTGCCAAATACACATTTAGTTTTTTTAGCATACAACTTATTTTGCCTCATAGTCTCAAGTATCACAGTCAAGTGTTGCACATGATCAACAATATTCTTTGAGTAGACCAAAATATCATCAAAGAATACCAATGTAAACTTTCTCAAATAAGCCTTGAACACATCATTCATCAATGCCTAAAAAGTAGAGGGTGCATCGGTTAGTCCAAAGGGCATCACAAGGAATTCATAGTGTCCTTCATGGGTCTTAAAAGCAGTCTTTGCTATATCATCTTCATACATCCTAATATGATGATAGCCTGATCTCAGATCCAGTTTAGAAAACACTGCAGCTCCATGTAATTCATCAATAAGCTCATCAATCACATGAATGGGGAACTTATCCTTCACTGTATGCTTATTCAGTTGTCTATAATCTACACACATTCTCCAACTATTATCCTTCTTCTTAACCATCACAATTGGTGAAGCAAATGGACTTTGAATCTGCTTAATCACACCTGATTCTAACAGTTCCTTCACCATGGCCTCTATGGCATCTTTTTGCACAGGAGGATGCCTATAAGGTCTAGTATTGACTGGCTGCGTGTTTGGAAGAAGAGGTATTCTGTGATCAAATGTTCTTTTTGGAGATAATTCCTTTGGTACAGCAAAAACATCAGCATACTTATCAAGTACATGTTCCAACTTAAGGTTCACTTCCTTATTGCCTTCTTCCACCCCCATATACTTGAGTTCTAGTCCAGTGTTTGGGTACACACACATCAGGGAGAGTTCTGCTTGTGGTGTTCCCCAACCTTTGTAATTGTTTCTTCCCTTTCATCCACTGAACTGTAGCCTTGTAAGTTCCTCTCAATGCCACTTTATTGCCCTTATATACAAACTGCATTCTCAATTCTTTGAAGTCACACATAATCTGACCCAGAGTAGAAAGCCACTGAATACCCAAAACCATATCACAACCTCCCAAAGGAAGCAGCATTACATATGATACAAAAGTTTTCCCCTTCAACTTCCAAGTAAACCCCTTACATTCACTTACACTAAGCAGCTTTCTACCACCAGCCACAGTGACAGCCAAGGGACAAGTTTTTCTGACGTGACATCCCATTCTCTTAGCCACATTAATATCTAAAAAATTATGGGTAGACCCTGAATCAACCAAGATATGTAATTCATGTTTATTCCCAAACAACCCAACTACTCTTAAGGTCTGGTATGAACTTTCTCCATTCAATGCATTCAAAGATATATGTGGTTGTACTTCATCAGATTGTAACTCATCTAAATCATCCTTTGCATCTTCAAATTCTTCTTCCAATTCCTCATTCTCAGCCAACACAACCAAACTAAACAATTGTCCTTCACACTTATGTCCTGGAACAAACTTTTTGTCACAATAGAAGCACAAATTCTTTGCTCTTTTGTCCTAATACTCTTTTTGTGTTAACTGCCTTCTAGGGTGGGCATTATTTGGTCTAGTATTCCAACTTTTGCTTCCACTTGGCAGAGGTAACAAGGGTCTATTATTATTAGCAACACCCTGATTAACACCAAATTTCCCATTTCCCCCACTAAACTGCATCATGTTCTTTTTCTTAATGGCATTCAATGAAGCTTCTTGAAAGTTAGTTAAAGAATATTCATTAGCTAAAGATGTGGGTTTAAACATTCTAACCCCCCATTTCCAATTCAGTTGGTAAACCCCCCAAGATAAAAGCTAATTGCATGAGTTTCACTTATATCCACCCTACTTAGCAAAGTATCAAACACATCTTGATAGTCTTTAGCATTAGTTTCATATTTGACATTCTTCAATTCAGACATTGGATCATCAAATATTTTACCAAATCTCTGAATAATAGCATCTCTATACACAGTCCACAATACCAATTATCCATGTAATCTAATGAATTGTCTATGCCATAATAGTGCTTTATCAAAAAGATGCACAGAGATGAGTCTTACCTTTTGGTCATCAGGTATGTTATCAATTGCAAAGAACTGTTCACACTGAAACATCCAACCTCTGACATCATCTCCAGAGAATTTAGGAAACTCCACCTTAGTCATCCTACTGAATTGAGTTTGCCCATTTTGCCCATTGTGCCCTGGACTTGATGTTCTAGTCACCACTCCATTATTCAACTAATTTTGCAATAATCGGTTCATCATCTGTTCCATTGTTTGTCTGAATCCAGCCAATGATTCATCAACATATCTTCTTGTGTTATCATCAATGTTATCCCCACCACTACTGGTACTAGTTGCTCTTGTGGATGGTGCCATTGTCCTATGCTATTTCTTGAATTATGGATGAATCTTGTTGTCAGCTATTACTCCTTCTTCTTCAATTGAGTAATTACTAACAACTTTTTAACCGTTCTTGGCCAATCTCAAGTCAAACAAAACTAACCATTAATCCGAAAACAGAGGATTTAAGCACTAATGCGCTGTTCTCGTGGTTGTGATGTATACTTGACAACTTGGTCGTATTTCTGATGGATAGCATAGACTAAAAACAGAGTATCAGTGTAATACTCTGAATCTTGAATGAAATGATTGCCGGAATTTCTTGCCGGAATCTTGGATCTTGAAGAAAACAGAATTTGGCAAAAAAAACTTAACATAATTTGTTGTAATGAGACCTCACCAGGATAGGTCTCTGATACCAATTGATAGACACACTTAGGATCAACTAAGATCGTTAACTGTGTTTTACAAGTTCTTGGACAATCAAGAGAAGAAAAGATTATCGAAAGAATCAATGTATTATCAAGGGTGGATTTGTTACAGGGTTGTTACAATGAAAGAGAGAGATTCAAGAAGGAAATTGTATATCACAAAAGCTAACTAATGAAATGTTGTTACAAGTATTTAAAGGGAGATATTGGGCGGGAGAGTTGGTTAAGCCAAAGGAGAACATGTCATGTGCACCTCACGTGTGTGTATACACACCTGCGCCTCACGTGTCATTTAGCTTATCCAACTTACCAGCTTATTCTCTATCAACTCCTAACAATTTGCACAAATAGGCTATACCTTGAGCCCACATCTTCCGAGTGAATCTCACGTTCCTTCAACGACTACTTTCCGTTCACCTTCGACGACGACATCGTCCGTAAAATCTTTTGACCACTTGTCATGAACCAGAGATTCCATCTTTAATCACACCGAGACCATCTTTTAACATCTATGTATTTTTATCAATTTCATTTTTCATAAACAAATTTTTTTATTCACATAACTTTATTTGTTTTTATCTTAGTTTTCAGGAGGTGTATTTCATGCTTGAACATATGATAAGGATGCTAATGTATCAACAACGGAGGTTTTTGCCAGAGAGGCAGATTCATTTATGCCACGAGTGGTACCTTTTATTTTTTCAAATACTATATTTATAATTTTCCTTACTATGCATTGCGATTACGTTTTTAATTAATCGTTATTTACTCATAAGCATGAATGATTTTATGATGACCTTTTTGTATATAATTTATCTTCTTCATGATTTGGATCTATTCATTTTTCTAACCGACTGGAGAACCCGAGTGGGTTGTGTACTTTTTCAAAGCTTCCCGAGTGGATCTATTCATTTTTCTAACCGAGTGGGTTATAAGTGTGAAATTAGTTTTGGGTTATCAATTAACCACAGGTGCAATCAAGATGAAAAAAACTAATGCAAGCAAGTTTTCTTGATTTTGTGTAAGCAACAGTGCACATAAATCACTTGAAGTGTGTGTGTATTTTAAATTGTCCACATGTGTTTGCTAGTTGATTATGCAAAGTTTGATTGTGTTTAAATGGTTTCTCATGGTGATGAACACGTGTTAGTTACAATATGTTTGCTAGTAGTAATGTGTTTGTTTTTAATGGATCATGGTGAGAAACTCTAGTTGCATTTTATTTGCTTTTTAAAATCGATGTATTGAATTTAATTATGTGTAGGGGTATTGTCTGACCATTTAATTTGTTCATAGATAATTGATAAATCTGAATTTTGTGGAATACTATGTAGTTAATAACTTCAATGATGATGTCATTAGATTATACATGTGCAACAATACTATCTTATTTGTGTGTGCTTGTTTCAGGTTATTGAAGATGATAATAGCATTGAAGACTAAAAAGTGGATGCACATATAGATGCATGAAGATAATTTGTTGTATAACGTTTATCTTCTTTGTTAAGATGAGCGAGACGATAAAAACCGATAAAAACACTTGTGCACAAGGATAAAAAACACATGTGTAGATTAAAATCACATGTGCACAAGGATTAAAAACACATGTTTAGATTTCACGGGTTCTTGAACCAAGCGAGGAATACATGTGCACGCCTAAAAGATGAACCAATTGTTGAAGACATTGTAATATGCACATGTGCACAGTTCATATATTTGTAATAAAACATATATATGTAATATTATTTAATAAAGTTTTGTTGTTTATATAAAATTTCATCAATCTATTAAATAAAATTTTGTTGTTTGTATATATTTACTTATGTAATATTTTTTAAAGACACATGTGCAAATACAAAACACCTATGCATAAACAACAAATACAATTTTTACGTAATGCAAAACACATGTGCACATATTGATTTTTTAAACAAGTATAATGCAAAAAAATATATATATAAAAAAAAAAAAAAAAAAAAAAAACGTAAAATTTCGGGAAAAAAACGTTTTTTTATAAAAAAATAAAAGATAAAATTAAAAAGTATTTTTACCAAAATACCCTTTTGAATTAAATATTAAAATTAAATATCCAAAAAAACCTGATTGGTTGATGGTGGTTCTCGCAGTTCTCGCATTTTTTTTTTTGTTCTAAAATAATCTTTCCTATATATATATATATATATATATATATATATAGGGTAAAGTTAAAATAAAAAGACAAATATCCGTAGAAAGAATAAAAAAATTTTTTTTTTTTTAAATTCTCCAAAAATCCCAAAACAATTCCACAAGATCGGGTATGTTGGTGCATAAAACTTTTGTGACAACATTTTTTATAATTTTGAGTTTTGATACATTTTTTTAATACACAAAAAACAAATTTTGATGCGCAAAAAAATTTTGATGCACAAAATTTTTAACTTGTTTTAGTTAGATGCGCAATGTTATTTTGATGAAAAAACTCAAAAGAAGTTGGATGCAAAAACCAATTTTTGATGCACAAAAAAACTATTTATTGCGCAAACGTATTTTTTCATAATTGTTTTTCGGAAAAAATATCTACTTATAGAAAAAAAAATTCACAACTTTTCCATGCACTATCATACCCGATCTTGTGGAATTTTTTGAGAATTTTTCGAGAACTTTTTTTGAATTTTTTTTTTTATCTTTTTACGGATATTTGTCTTTTTATTTGATCTTTATATATATATATATATATATATATATATATATATATATATATATATATATAACAGATAGGCATTGACATATCGTAGATTAATCAAAATATGTCCATGTCATTGTCATGTAATTGTGTTTTAAAGCCATGTCATCATATTTAGTCCACCTAAGCATTGGTTTGTGGAACTAAAATTCGGAATTAATTTTTTCAAAACATCATGTGTAGAGTTTCAAACCTTGGTGGTTTGTAACATGTACACAGTTGATAACCATTAGACCAACATCTGTTTTTGGATTATATTTTACAACACCATATATATAAACGTTGGTAATTAATGATTTTTGCTAATCCCTATATCGTAGGTGATAATCTAGGAAACTCATTAAGATTTTCATTGTCATATAATTGTGTTTTAAAGCCATGTCATCACATTTAGTCCACAAGCAACACCTAAGAATTGGTTTGTGGAACTAAAATTCGGAATTAAAACACCTAAGCATTGGTTTGTGGAACTAAAATTCGGAATTAATTTTTTCGAAAAATCCAGTGTCGAGTTTCAAACCTTGGTGGTTTGTAACATTTACACAGTTGATAACCATTAGACCAACGTTTGTTTTTGGATTATATTTTGCAGCACCATATATATAAATGTTGGTAATTAATGATTTTTGCTAATCCCTATATCGTAGGTGATAATCTAGGAAACTCATTAAGATTGTAAACAATTTTCAAATCATCTACAATAATGATCCTATACAAAAAAATCCCTACAACTTAGGTAACCCTAATCTCCAATTCATTCATAATATATTTTTTTCTCCAAAACTCTAATATTGTTTTTTCCTCACAATCTAATCTAATAGAATAGAATAGTTTCCTTACGTTACTGTATATCGGTGGTAACTGTATTTTTATTCTAAATTTTTTTTGATGGTTTATTGTAGGTCGGTTTTATGCATTTGAGAAAGCTCATAGGGTACTGGTGTATTATTATACCGATAACCATAATCTAAAAAATGTAAGTAATATTTGTTGTCTTATTTCGCTTGAGTTTTATGCTAATATCATATATTCTGCCTCGCTTTGGGTTGATTGTGGTGTTGAAGGATGGATTGTTGGTGGACGGAAGAGCATTAATATATATTCTAATGAATCAATAATCAAGAGCTTATCCATATTAAGGTATGTATACTTAATATCAGCTGTTAATTAATTAGACCAGAAAGGTGCTAATAAGAAACTGTTATGACTAATAAGAAACTATTATGAGACCACGAAGGTGCTAGATCAAGTTTTGAGAAGGAGTAGATAACATTTAGAAGCTGTGATACGTGTTTCTCACAAGGATCATTAGCCAAAGATTCTTATCACCATAGAAGATCCGAGTGGATTTTACATGCAGAATAGATAAAACTAATGGGTATTGGTGATAGGTACAAAGCTAAAACTACATCGCGCCACCTTATTTTAAACCATCATTGTATGTACTAATCCACACTTTGTTTCAATGTAATTTAAATGCATATCTTTAAATGATAATGCCCCAATGCCCCATTGAGGAATGGCCCATGAGCTTTCTAAGTGGTACTTGCTTGCTTGTGCGTATATGATACATATTAGCTGTTCTTTTTTGTTTCTTCTTATATAATGTGTGATTTTAATAAGTAATACAAATTTAATGTCGATTATATTTAGTAGTCATTTTTCAGTTTTTATTTCAAGCGGAAGATGTAGTAAGTACAAGTACAAATTCAGAAAACATGACTAAAATTTACCATGTTCCTTTGTGTTAACATTCATATTTTTGGATCGAGTAATTTTGAACACATTCAACAGACTCATTCTTACTATGCTGATTTTGATAACCTTTTTGAAGTCTTCATTGATTAGAAAGCCAAAGACACTAGAGCCGATATGTTGGAATCACTCCTAAACCTTTATTCAAGTGTTAGTTACTCATATGTAATAGGTAGCTTATTATGGCCTTTATGTTTGTTTAAGGTCTAGCTTATGTAGAAGGCCCATAAGCTTATGCCCATGTCCATTAAGGAAAAGGGAAGGATTGGGAGTGTTGCCCTAGCTCCTTGCCTATAAATACTCTTGTATAACCCTCACTTGAGGGTTGGTTGTTCAAGTTATTTCCTTTCACATACTCCTACGCCTAACCGACCTAGTATATCGTGTGTGTGTGTGTGTGAATCTTGTTCAATCGCCTCTCTATCTCTTTCATTGAAGCTTGTGTTGTAAATCTAGTGACCTAACAGTGGTATCAATCGCCTAATAGTTGGGTGAATCGTTATTGCTTTTGAAGTAAGTTTTTGGTCTTACGCGTAGTTTAACGTGATACTTTGGTTCGCTTAAAAACTCATTTTTTACACTTTTTAATCCAAGATTCTTGTACTTTCAACGTTTTAAGGTGTTAAAATACTTGTTTTTGGCAAAAAGTTTCAACCTTTACGCGTGGATCTAAGTTTTTAAGCTTGTTTTTGTTCGTGGGTGTTGTTCTACGCGTAACCCGTTTAGAGCTTTGGTTCATCAAGTGTCACACTTTTGTGTTATTTTGGTGATATTGAAGCTATTCCATAACAAAAATCTGGTTTAGAAACAAATTTGGGCACAATCATTTTTACGAGTAATCTTACGCGTATCAAAACCCTAATATTACGCGTAAGTTATTCCTTGGTTTGATCTTCGTTTTAATGGTTTTACTCCGTTTTTCTTGCTTGGATATGCCTGAAAATACGTCGACTTTGGATATCTTTTGCACTGTGATAGTGTAAAAGATCATTTGGGCAAAAACCCTAAACTTACGCATAAGCATAAAGCTTACGCCTAGAAATCCTACGCATAAGATTCATCTTACGCATAAGCCTAGTCTTACGCATAAGGTAATCCTACGCTAACTTTCTACGCTTAACCTTGTGTCTACGCATAACTTTAGCGTCTTTTCCCTACTTACGCGTAAGCTAAATCTATGCGTAACTCTTGATTGTTACGCGTAACTTTGGTGTTTTACGCATAAGTCCTACTTGGTTTATTGTGATTTCTACGCCTAAGGACTCTTCATCAACAAAGGTTCATTCGACTACAAAGATCCATTTTACCAACACAAGTTTTCAACATGTCACAACCACCATACTCTAACTATTTCCCTTACACTTATTCTCAACGTCAACAACAACTAACTCCACAACATCAACAATGGAATCAACAACATACTCCACAACTTGGTGCAATTCCACCACCTCAAATGGTTCAAACACCACCAAGTCTTCAAGTTCAACCCTACACAAATGACTTCAATCAACATCCATCAAGGAACACTATGAAGGAACCCACTTGGTTTGCAAAGATGTGTGAAGCTTTAAGCGGCCAACAATCAATTCATGAGGCTGGATCACTTGATAGACCTCCAATGCTCACTCCAGGAAACTACGATCAATGGGTGATAAGGTTCTTTAGGTTTTGTGATCTGAAGAAGCCACATGGAAAGTTCTTAAAGAAGGTTATCTTGGAAGGTCCATTTGAGATGCCTACTTGTTATCGTACCCGCCGATCCAAATGCTAATCCACCAAGAGATGAACAATCCAACATTGCTAATGTTGCCGACTTGAATGCAGAGGAACTTCTACACTATGAAGCTGATGAACTTGCAATGCAATATATCCTCTTAGGATTACCTAACCCAATTCTTCGAAGTGTTGATGCTCAAAAGACTGCAAAGGAAATGTGGGATCATATTCATCTTCTTATGGAAGGATCTGTACTCAATCGGGAGGATTTGGAATCCAAAATTTACTTGGCTTATGAACACTTCATGATTGAACCTGGAGAGACACTAGAGTCTTATCATCATCGTTTTCAGACATCATCAATGATTTGGATAAACACAACATCATCATGCCAAGAATTGCAGTGAATACTAAGTTCCTGAGTAGTCTTGGTCCTGAATGGGAGAAGTATGTCATTTTTCTCCGTCAAGCGAAGAATATGCATCATTCTACATATGGATTGTTGTACGATTACTTGAAGCCTCATGAAAAGGAAGTTGATAGGAAAGGATTCTCCGTGCTCAAATTGCTCCACCGACACATCAGGAAAATCAACAACTTGCCTTATATGCTCAAAACAGTTATTCTCCTCAACCAGAACTCAACCAACTGCTACAATCACACCATATGATCCTTCACAGCCTCAATCTCAACAAACTCAATTGGTTCCATACAACAACAACAATGCTCAAGCACTTGTCGATGAAGCTAATGAGGAATCGATCCGTTCAAGCATTGCAACAAGTATTTGCTATGATTGCTAATGCCTTTAGCCGTTATACCAACAAATCCAACAATCGTATTCGTTCCTCATCTAACACAAGGAATCAAGCTTTTGTGAACAATGGACGAGTTGAAGTTCAGAATCGTGGTTATGGTCGGTCGATGGGCGGTGGTCAACGGTTTAATGTTGTGGGTAGGAATAACAATAGAGCTCAAGTGGTGGAACAAGGGAATGCTCAGAATGGGTTGAATGGTCTTCGATGCTACAACTGCAATGAGAAGGGACACTGGCTAATGCATGCCCAAAGCCGAGGACGGGGCGCTTATCACAAAGAGGCTATTCTCTTGGCTCTTAAGGATGAAGCTGGTGGAACTCTCACAGACAAAGAACGGAGCTTTATGGCAAATGCTGACTCAGATGATGATATGGAGGACTTGCAGGCCAATGCAACTGTTATGTTGATGGATAATATGCATGAGTTACACATGAGTGACACAGGCCCATTGTATGACACTGATGGCTTGTCTCGGTACCGAACAAACCATATTCATCTCTCGATCTATATCTCCGCCAACATCTGAATCAGGCAAGGCTCGGAATGTTCAAAATGAGTCGTCCACATCTCATTCCGACGATTTTCAACTAGACCCGTAGTTATATTTGACGATCAAGATGACCAAATGGTTTCCCTTGATAATCAAATTGACTCCGTGGTTATACTTGAGGATCTAAGTAATGATCATGTTGTGACTCACGTTGAACACGCCGAACTTTTGCCTCATCCAGATTTTTGCTCGTTTAATACAAGACCAACAAACCATAGTGGAAGAATGTCGTGCAATTAATCGGGACTTGAAAAGTAAAAATGCACTGTTAACCAAGGATTTTGAATGTTTACAAAAGCAACTCAACTTTTTCAAAACTCAAGAAAAGCGTGAAAAAGGTTTTGAAGCGACCTTTGCTAAATCTCATCAAAATGAAAAATATTTAGAGAGACGTGATCTAGCCGCGAAGAATGCTTTGTTGTCGAAATAGAACAAGCTGAAACATGAACATTAAAAGCAAATTAACGCTCTCACCTTGGAAAATCAAAAAGCTAAGGTTGAGTTGTTAACTTGTCAAAAACAGTTCTCTGCATACAAAAAGCATTCAACGAAACGAATAGATGATCATCTTGAAGAAATCATCGGCTTGCAAAACAAACTTAAAGAGTTTAAAATGGTTGTTTACAAACATGGTGAGTCGGTCACAGCTATTGAAAAGTTTACTTTAAAACCCAATCCAAATGGATATGGACCAAATCTTGCTGATTACAAACCTAAGCTTTCAACCAAAGCATTCAAACCAAATCCCGAAGTTTCGGTCACGCGAATATAAAATTGATAATTCTGTTATGAGTGTTGTTGAATATCATCGTCAAGAGGAATTAGATGCAGAAGGCGAGAGTCGATCAAAATTAGAAAAAGTTGTTTACAACAAACCTTTTAACTATTCAAAAGCGGTCACTTTCATCACACCAACGGATTCTTCTAACACACCAAGGATTATCATAAAACACACACTGAGTCTTCTAATGACAATCCCAAACAAGATTATGCACAAACTTATGGTCCTTTACCTTCCATCAGTGAAGTAAACTCAAAACATGAAAATCGCAAAATTCTTCGATATTTTGACCTTTTCATGGCTGACCTCAAAACTTTACAACATGAGATAGAATATCATTCGAAAATCAAAGTTCAACATTTTCAATCGCCTCTGGCGCGAGAACAAAGAGACATTTTTCAGAAAAATCTTTTACCAAATGTTAAAAATTTGAAAAGTTGTGCATTGTCTTGGGAAAGGACTTTCATAAGGAACTTGGATTGATGAAGGTCGTTTTCGAGAAAACAGAAACATCTATTTCTAATACTAAACGTAAAAGAAAATGTTGAGAAAAGATGTTGATCGACTCTTGGAAGATGTCATATGTGATGATATCCATAATGTTGTGTTATTGAATTCTTTGTCATATGCATTTGATTATATCTCTGCGATATCTTTGTTGATTACTGTGGTAAATGTTGAGAACACTGATAATGTGCTTCAGGTCGAGTCCTTAAAAGTTGAAAATAAACGATTGTCAAACGAACTTTCAAATGCAATCCGTCGTCTTAATTGGTGTCAAAAAGATATTCACGATCAACAACTTGCTTTTCAACACAAAATCGCCCGATTGCGTGCAAAATCTTCTGATCCTAAAATTGAGCAAATGGATGATCAAAACGTGTCTTTTAAGTGTCAAATCTCAAAATATGAACAAGAACTTGTAAAAGTTAAAAGGAATATGGTGTCATATTTGATTTACTCAAAAAGACTCGTGATGAAGCATCAAATGAACTTGATCATTATCTTGCACACACTAAAGAAGTTATGCATTTTCTTGGAAATATTCGGTATGAAAATCAAGATCTGATTCACACTATCTTCAAGTTAAGAGAAATGTTAGGAAAGTATGAACAACTTCCGCCACCATGATTAAGAGAATAGCCCGAGTAACACTTAGTAATCATGAACCTAGAATCACTACTGCCAAATCACAAGTTGCTAACGTGCTTCCTTCTACTTGAAACAGGGAATAGTTGCGTCTATTCCAAACGTCCGCACTTCACAGCCTAGGAGCACTACATCGAAGAATAGGAAGTTGCGACCTAAGAAAAGATCAATAAGGAATGCTAAAGTAGAAGAACACCCTAGGACTATGAATAAGACTCATGTTGCTTCCACTATAGATATTGCGTCGGGCAAATGTAATAGAAATAGTGATGTAACGAATGCTAAACCGTTAAGTACTTTTGATATTCAGTCCGATGCACCTTGTGTTATTTGTCGTAAAAGTATGAATTCTGATTGTCATGATAAATGTGTTGCTAAAGCTATCATCTCTCGTTTAAGGAATCCTAAGAACCGAATACCTCTAGGCCCACTAATCTTTCTAAGTCTGTGCTTGGTAGACCGCCTCTTTAGATTCTAAGAAACGCTTTGATGTCCCTGTAGCTCCAAGTTCACCTCCTAGGAATGTAGTACCACCTAGTGCATTCACTAAGACTAAAGCAAATACTAGTTGGAGATGGCGGAAATGGATATATAACACACTAGGATTTAAATGGATACCTAAAGCTATTGATGTGTGTATGTCTACTATAAGCCTTTCGGAACCCTCTAACATTTCGGTTCCACATCTACTTCTATTCCATCGTGTCGCTGCAGGTGTAATGCAGGTGATACGATCATTCTCTGGATTGTTGATAGCGGATGTTCCCACACATGACGGCAACCTTAAACGTTATCAAACTTTATTGCAAAGTTCATTGGCACCGTCGGGGTTCGGGAATGATCATTTTGCAGCTATCATGGGCTACGGAGACTATATCAATGGGAACATCGAAATTAGCAGGTTTTATTATGTGGAAGGCCTCGTCACAATCTGTTTGAGGGGTTCTGTGATGGAGATATGGAGGTTGCTTTCAGGGAGAAAACTTGTTTCATTCGTGATCTACAAGGAAACGACCTTATGTCCGGCTCGCGTAATTCCAGTCTTTACACTATCTCTATGCAAGACATGGTTGCTTCTTCTCCCATCTGCTTACTTTCAAAGGCAACATCAACAAAATCCGGGCTATGGCACCGTCGTCTCTCACATCTAAACTTTCAAACCATCACCAACCTTGCTCGACACAAACTAGTTGAAGGACTCCCACGATTTCGGTATTCTAAAGATCACCTTTGCTCAGCTTGTGAACAAGGGAAAAGCACTCGTGCTCATTTTCCTTCAAAGGTGGAACACGCTCTCAAAGATGTGCTTCATCTTCTACACATGGATTTGTGTGGCCCGATGCGCGTGCAAACGATCAATGGCAAACGCTACATCTTAGTAATTGTTGATGACTATTCACGCTGGACTTGGGTCTACTTTCTTCGAAGCAAAGATCAAGCTCCACAGATGATCATCACCTTTCTCACGAAAATACAAGTTCAGCTCGAACACCGCTCGACAAATCGAACAGAGGAACTAAATTTGTTAACCAAACTCTTCGTGAATTTTATGAGAAAGTGGGAATTCAAAGATCGACATCTATTGCACGAACACCAGAACAAAACGGAGTTGTTGAAAGACGAAACCGAACGTTAGTGGAAGCTGCAAGAACAATGTTAATCAATGCTAAACTTCCAGATTACTTATGGGCGTAAGTTGTATCTGCATGCTATACTCATAATCGTTCTATGATTACAAAACGCCACAACAAAACACCTTTCGAGCTTGTCCACAACAGTAAACCGAATCTCAAACACTTTCATGTATTTGGATCTCTTTGCTATCCGAATAATGATCGTGATGACTTTGGAAAGCTCAAAGCCAAAGTTGACATTGGAGTCTTTATTGGATATTGTGATAATTCTAAAGGTTTCCGAATCTGAAATCGTCGAACAAAGGAGGTTATGGAAACGATTCATGCTCATTTTGATGAACTTACGGAAATGGCTTCGGAGTATAACAACTTGGAACCCGGTCACAACCGCTTAAACTTCCCCCAAACCCCATCATCACCTGAAACAAGCCCTCAGCTTACTCGTCAACAAATGGAAAGGTTATTTGCTCCGCTGTTCGGTGACGATATTGATGAACGTGCTCGTGTATCCATTTGTTTCCGCCGCTCAACCCGATAATACTCTTATACCGATACACTGCTACAACAACTACAGGTGAAGAAGCACCACCAGTTGACTCCAACACAACAGTTGAACAAACCGCTTCCAACAATGATGAATCGGCCGATGATGTTCTGAATGAAGTACCCCACCTGCAGATTTTGATCCAAATGCGTTCTTTAACCCGTTTGCTAATGAGACTGCTACACCAGATGTCGCGGAATCTTCAACAAGCCATTTGAATCCTCAAAATCTGCACAATGTATACCAACATCAACCCTCCACACATAGATGGACAAAAGACCATCCTCTGAAAATATTATTGGCAACCCGAATCAACTTGTCGTTACAAGACAACGTCTTCACACAGACGGTGAACATTGCATTTATGCACTCACTGTCTGCCAATCTCGAACCTAAAACATCAAAGACGCAATGACAAAAGACAACTGGATTGAATCCATGCAGAAAGAACTCAACCAATTCAAACATCTTGAAGTATGGGAACTGGTTGAAAGACCAACAGGGTCTTCGTCATTGGTCTTAAATGGATTTGGAAAAACAAATTGGATGATGAAGGAAACGTTATCGAAATAAGTCACGCCGGTGGCTAAGGGTTATAGACAGGAAGAGGGTATTGACTTTGAAGAATCTTTTGCTCCAGTTGCTCGTCTTGAGGCTGTTCGGATTTTTCTGGCATTTGCGGCTCACATGAATATCACGGTCTTCGGATGGATGTCAAAACTGCTTTCTCAATGGACAACTTAAAGAAACGGTTTATGTCACCAAGGATTCGATCCGAGTTCCCTAACCATGTCTACAAACCAACAAAGCTCTCTATGGTCTCAAACAAGCTCCTCGGGCATGGTATGATAAGCTATCATCTTTCCTCATTGCCAATAATTTACCAAAGGTTTGGTTGACCCAACTCTTTTCATACAATATCACGGGGAACATATCTTAATTGTTCAAATTTATGTGGATGACATCATTTTTGGGTCAACTCATAAAAAGTACTCAATCGCTTTTGCAAAACTAATGAAGAAACATTTTGAAATGTCCATGATGGGTGAACTTACATTCTTTCTAGGACGGCAAGTTCATCAATCACCCCGTGGTATTTTCTTGAGTCAGCCCAAATATGCCCTTGAATTGTTAAACAAATTTGGAATGAATACCTGTGACACCTATGCCACACCAATGGCTCATACCAAGAAGCTAGACGATGATTTACATGGGAAATTGGTGGACCCTACAAAATACCGTAGTATTATTGGGTCTCTCATGTATCTAACAGCCAGTAGACTTGATATTGTCTTTGCCGTTTATCTTTGCTCCCGCTATCGATCGCGACCAAGCGAAACCCACCTCTCAAAGGATAAACGAATCCTCCGATACATCAAGGGAACCATTAATTTGGGGATCCGTATCCGGGATTCGGTTTTGAACTAATCGCTTTTGCAGATGACCACGCAGGATGCTTAGATTCACGGAAAAGCACTTCCGGAGCTATACAATTTCTTGGTGATAAACCGTGTCTTGGCAATCGAAGAAGCAGGATTGTACATCGTTGTCCTCAACCGAAGCATAATATGTAGCCATGTCGGCGTGTTGTGCTCAAGTCATTTGGATGAGAACACAACTCAAAGACTATGGTTACGTATTTGACAGAATCCCGATGTATCGCGACAATCGGAGTGCCATTGCGATCTCGTGCAACTCAGTTCAACACTCGAAATCAAAGCACATCGATCTTCGATATCATTTCATCAAGGATCACGTGGAACAGTGGTACCGTTGAATTATATTTTGTGGTACGAATACCAATTGGCAAACCTTCTCACCAAAGCCTTGCCTCCCGCTAGGTTTAATGAGTTGGTCCACCGGATTGGTATGAGGTGTTTGACTCAAGAGGAATTGATGACCTCCTAAAACAGTCTTAAAAACCTGTCAAACACCAAAATCTCTTTTGTAAATAATTTTTCAAAAACAAAATACAAAAATATAAAACGTGATAAAACAACAAAAATATTCTCCTATCTATTTTTCTTTCAACATTGCAAGTACATTTCTTCCGTCAACACTATAATCTTTCAAAATTCAGTATTTTTCCGATCAAGTGTTGAGGGGGAGAAAATAAATACTTAACTGTTTCAAAACATCCGTGTACTTGCATGTTACTCTATTCTGGTTGTTTCTTGTATCAATGGTGGTAAACTTTTCGTTCAATGACACTCCTCGGACTAAAATTTATAACCTTTCATTATTTTCTTAAGTCGAGGGGAGTGTCGCAAAGTTCTTTCCTAAAATCGTTGTTTGATAACCAAAACGGAAGTTAAATGGCTTTGGATGAAAAAGGAAAAGGTGGAGGGACCAAAACTGCCAAAAGGTTAAAGTCATTTTAATAAAAACACCCCACCTAACTTTTTCACATCACATTTATTATACACACCAAATTCATCCTACGCCAAAATCATCTCACAAATCCGTGTTTTGGATCATCAATCTGTAAATGATTTCGTGTTTATAACAAGTTTTTAAACAATGGTTTTGAATTTTTCATAAATCCAACGGTTAAATCTTGAGATAATATGATGTTTGTGTTCTACGCGTAAGTGTTAGAACACTTAATCATTGGTGAGTGTTTATGGTTAAAAGATTGTGTCAAAATGTTTTAAAACATCAATGATACCATTTTTTATCCTCAAACTTACCCGTAAAACACGAATTGATTGAATTTGAAAATTAGGGTTTATGCGTGGTTTTGGGTATTCTCAAATGTGATTGTTTTTGGTCAAAAAGATAGTTGTGTAATGGTGTTATGATGGTGAAATAATGATATCTAGGCTTTAGATCAACCCAGAAACACTAATTATTTAAGAATTAAAGATTAGGGTTTAATGTTCTTGAGAATTGGGTATTATTGATTCACTGCGAACTGGATGTTAATACTTGGTTATATCACTCACATAACTACTTAGAACTACCAGAAACACTATGGTGCAATTCCTATGGCTAGAAATCATATGCGTAATTCTTAAACTCTAGGGTTTTGACTTACGCGTATGACTTTCTACGCGTAAAATGTTAAACAAACTTTCATGCCATAATCTGTTTTAGAATGAATATATGTGTTAAGATTGATGATATGATGATTTTATTTCAGACTTGCTACTCGTAAAACTCAGAATCAAGGTCTTTGTTACTCTACGCATAAGGATCACCTTACGCGTAGAAAGTTATGCGTAAGAGAAATCCTACGCGTAACTATTACGTGTAAGGTTCTACAATGGGACTACGCGTATCCTGTGAAGGATATGCGTAAACAAGTGACCTCTACGCATAAGGTCTACTCTTTAGTAAGCCTTACGCGTAAGGTTCTTATACGCCTACGCGTAAGCTCTACGCATAAGGTCCCCTTTTCCTACGCGTAACATTTCTTACGCGTAGTTAGGATCCTACGCATAAGCTTCGCTCACGCATATATCACTCCTGTTTACGCGTAACTTTGTCAAATCTACGCCTAAGCCTTGATTGACCTTCATTATGAATTGTTACGCGTACAAACTTGTTAATAGACAAATCATATCGTCACGAAACCAATAATGTCACTAATAAACTTAAACGTTTGATATGTTGTGAACTATAAGTGATAACATAAACTTTAAAACTTAAAGTTAACTAACTCACGAAACATTTCACGACGTCATTGGACTATTGGACAAACAAGTGACTTAGGATTCGTAACAATCATTAACATCATACATTCAATAATTAGACAATAAAAACCTTCTGTTGACTAACATTATGTCTTTCGATATGTTGGTTCTTTTGGCTAATGTTATTTCAGATCACGACATGGTTGCTCAAATGAATGTGGATGCACCTGAGGTTCTCACAATTGCCGATATCTTCCCCAATGGCTATCCAAGAAAGATTGGAAAGAACAACCTTAGGGTTGACTTTGATACCCTCACATGCTCGGAATCTTCTTGCCTGATTGCTGTGGATATTTTAAAGAATCATCCCTACCATAACATGCTCTCACACTCGCTACAGATCGGAGATCTACATTCAACAATTCGAATTCAATGCAAAGGATCAAAGGTCAAAGTGCGTGATGTGACGCTCAATCACAGACAAATCACCATCACACAAGCAGATCTACGGGTTGTTCTTCTAATTCCTGAGATCGAGCCAACCGACTTCTATGCCACACCTCAAGAGACAGCTTCGAAATTCCTAATTGATATTGGCTATGATGAAGCTTCAGGAATAATCACTAAGCACTCTCATGTAGAGCTTAAGAACATTCCTCAACCGTGGAGAACCCTCTACATCATCATTACCAAATCGTTCTCTGGTCGTGATAGTGGTTATGAGCATCCCAAGCTCATGGAACTACAAATCTTCGGTCATTAATCAACAAAAATGACATCGAAATTGAAGCATTGCTATGGGAAGACATGATGTCATTTCACAAGAAACTTGGCTCAAAGATTCCCTATGTCGATACACAAAGTTGTTGATACAGAGAGCACTTGGACTTCATCCCGATATTCCACAGAGGCTCAATGACCCAGATAATCACGATATGTTGACTAAGCCTACCCTATCGGTCGAATCAAGGAATCGCAACAAAGAAAGAGGTGCCGTTACCCTGATCACCTTCTCGACAAATGAAATCAAAAAGCTTGAAACATACAAAAGGTATCAAGTAGCATACGAGAAGGCAAAGTTGGTCATCTCGATGAAAAGCCTCGGAACTCCTACCGAGAACCGAAGAGGAAGTGCTGGAAGTGAAGTAAGCACAGAGAGTCAAAGGAAGGTCCCAAAGAGGAAACCTACTCCAAAGAAGAAAGTTCCCTCTCAGGAAGCTGCTCCTATTCCTACACCAGAACCACAAAGAAAGCTACTGGACGAAAGCTCTGAAGATACACAATCAGACGAGGAGGTCCACTACTCAAACGCAGGATGACACTCCATCAAAGCACTAAACCTCCTAGTCCAATAGTGAACATGGAAAGGGAAGACTCTGACTTGTGCCTTATGAAGAAAGCTCGATAAAGAAGAAGAGCAACTATATATTTCATACAGGAAGAAGTTCAAATTCCTTAGACTCCAACACGTGGCAAAAGAATTTGCAAAGGATCAAATGGGTGGCCCCGGAGGGTCAAGTGGTGCAGCTCAACCTTCACCAGATCCCGATGCGGTTAATCAACCCGATAAGGGATCCGGTGCCACCACTTTGGAGCAACAACAAAAGCCCGTGGAAGAAACTATTGAGCATGAATTTGAGGAACCGGTTAAAGAAAAGTCCGAGAAAGATGAGGGTGACAAAGAAAAGACTGAGACGAAAAATCAAGAGAAAGATAAGTCCGGAGATGACATGATTATGATAAGTTTCTCTAGATTCCTGCCACTCAGAGGAGAAAACCTCTCGCACCTCCAAAGGATCCAAAGTCTCCTCATGTCTCTTCATCATCAGATTCGTCTTCTCATTCTTCACCACCACCATCAAAGAAATCAACCAAATCATCATCCAAATCAATGAAGAAGCCACCTCGATCTTGGATTTCTCATACTCATAAAAGAATTGTGAATGCGGTCAAACAAGTTAGAAAGAAAGACATGCTTTACAAAAGCTAAATTTTATTGTCGACCATAACGTTACTTCATGATGAGAATAACAAGATGCAAGTTGAAAGGGAGTATGTACAGAAGCTTATGAAGGATGATCTTCAAGGAAGCATGGACGAAATGATAAAAGGATATTCTCACAAGTTCCTAATGGAGGTCGTTCGAATCGACAAAGGAGATGTATACCAGACAACTTTATCCACATCTCTTACACTTAGCCAAGCAAGCCATGAAATCAACTCCGATGAATTTGAGCATCAATCCAGCTGAAACTACAATCTTCTCAGATGATGAATTGGTAAACCGGCTAGTAGCCCAAATGTCGAAACGCTCTGCAACGTTTGCCTCCCACGAAGCTAAGTTGTTTGAAGCATTGCTGGAATACCAACTCAAGTCATCATTCAGAGAAGAGGCCGCAAGGCCTAAGCGTTCAAGAGATGATGAAGACAAAGATCAGAATAAGGATAAAGAGCACAAACCCACAAAGAAGTATGGTGAATCATCTTCCATTCAGTACGCAATGCAGCCTCCACCCCAAAGGACTCCAGCTCAACAAAGATCTCCACCCCGCTCTTCTACAGATAAACCTCAGGATTCCGAGACACCGCCCAAGACTCAAAAAACCGGTGATTACTTTGAGTATACGGGTGGTGACGATGAAGAATTCCATGAGCCCCAACAACAACCCACCTCTCTCGACAAAGTACAGAAACCAGAACCCTCATCTAGGCCTAAGAAACAGAAGAAGAAGGCGCCTAAGGCTGACGTCCTATCATGGCTAGATGAAGACACCACAGAGGAATTTGAATGGTTTTCTACACTTGTCAATTCCACTCCCTACCCAGCTGAAGGTCAAGAGGTTATTGAATGTAGTACATTGGAGCATGCGAAATTTCTACAAGAAAAATTCCGTGTGAAGAAGATGACGAAATCCGAGTTGAATCGAATCAAGAATGAAGCATTTCAACTTCTAAAAGACAGCTCGGAAAGTGCCATCGAGGTCGAATATCACCTTGATAATATTGCACGAGCCATGTCTAACAACATGGATTGGCTCAACCCAGAAGCAAACATCGACTTCACTCAACGGGACAATCCTCCATATTACATAGATTGGTCTAAACCTCTACCTTACAATTGGCCAACAGATCAACCTAGGATTCCATTCAGACATTTCTTCAACAAATACCTGGAATTTCTTCTTCACGGTGGCGATGGTTCAAGTAAATACGCTACATCCTTGACACTTCCATTCCCAGCAGCCGAACACTCAAACTGCATAGCTATCGAGGAAAGAGCTAATCACTTGTTCTCCAACAAAGTGGAAGCATACGACCGAGATGCAATGTATGGGATTCATCATTGGCCGAAACGCCGAAGAATCTACTACGAAGCTGCCGGTCTAGAAGTCTCAACATGCGTGTTCGATTACTAAAACATCGTTGCCATCAAACACGTTGATCTTTCGTCCAAATGGGACTACACTTATCTCAAGAATATTGTGGTCAAGAGACAAGACAAAAGGGATTATGCATTCTCTCGAAGTGACTTTGAGAATTTGTCTATCAACGACATCGAAGACATGTACCTTGCCAAAGTACAGGTCGTATGAGACAATTCTCCGAAGTTCAACGTGAATTCATCAAGTCAGTGCTCATCTTCATCAGACGCATAGTTATCAAAGAACGTGTAGAAGATCTCCGGTGGCATTTGAATCTTATGAGACCGTGTCAACTTCACTCCACCGCAACTTGATCTTCCCGGAGCATCAACCGGCTCTCACAACTTACACTCATCAGAAACCATTCGGCCGTCGTTTACCGCAGTGAACTTCAAAGAAATTGCTTGATGGCGTGCAGAGATCTTCATAAGTTTGCAGATCACACTTTGAAGATGGTTAGGGACGGATTGGCTTACCGGTTGAAGGATATACACCAAAAGATCGGGTCTCCTAAGCGATGGAATTCTCGTGGATCAAAGGGATGTGAAGAGGATCATCACGATGATTGATGAACGGTTGTATAGAAGGGATCTCGTAAGATTGGAAAGCTACGTTGGTGGTCTACCCAGGAGAAACATCATCGGCTTTCAACGCCCGATTCACACTCTGGCGACATCTCGGACTACACGGTACCCCTTAAACCGCTTCTTTCAGTATTACTTTGGATGTATGATTTATTATGTCAATGGCTTGTGCACATATTACAGTGTACAACCCGTACTTGTAAATAAAGGACCCTGTGGTACGCTTCAGTGCCACAATCCTTATAAAAGGAGCGAAAGCTTCTTACTTTTGAGTAAAACCTATCAAACCTTTCACTTTTCAAGGTTTTGCTCAAAAGAACAAGTACTTCTCCTTATGATTTTCAAAACCTCAACCGTTTATATCACTCGTTGAGGGGAAGTACTTGACTTAAAACTTTGTTCACAAATTGTTCACAGTGGTCATTCTTCCAAGAACACTCAAATGGTCATATTTATTCTCAACTTTTCAAAAATAACATTTTATATGCCATTTTTAGGGGGAGAAAATACGTGATAAGAAATATGTTGTGTTTTGCTATATGAACTCTCGTGTGAAAAGACTTTAACCCGCGAATTGACGAGATCTTAACTGTTAGTAACTCGAAAAGACTTGTCCGGGACGGGTAATAATTTCAAGCTAGTTCGCTAGTGATGTAAACGTGTCTCGCAAAGGACTTGTCCAAGTAGAAAGTACCATTCGAGAAACTCTTGGTAGACATGAACCTTGACGGGTTTGACAACCTTTCGGGGTTGTCCACACCTTCAAGATAGTTATTAGAGTTAGTTGTCACCTAAAAGCTGATAATGCAACTCTTTAACTATGCCACGTAACTGTGTCTCACGGGGGAATGTCTATCTTGAGTTGATCAATTCAAAATGTGCGCGCTCTTTCCTCATTGTGCAGATTTCCGTCAAAACTCTAAAGCACATGTGGAGGGGGAGTATTTATGCTAAAAGATAAAACTCTCATAGTGGTTCAAACATGTTTTCATCTACAAACCCTTTGAGAGATTTTCTTGAAAATGGTTTTATGGCAATGGAGTTATAAGGTGATTAAGGTTAGGAATAACCGTCCTATGATCCGCCAGAGCCGAAGGGATCTACCCAAGGACACTACCAATAGTTAGAATTTAGAAGTCCTTAGGTATGATTGTAAAAAGGAGAAATGAGAATTGGAGAAAGAAGGAGTTGAAGAATTAAAAAGAAATGCAAAGAAAAGGGTGAAAAGAAATAGCCCTCCAGTTATTCAACTTAGGCGGACATAATCGGGTTCAATTCATATTCTACTGGTTGTCACTAGATGACACCGGTATTGAAGATTAAAAGTCATCATGGACCCAGTGACGCATGCACTAAACCTTCTTAACCACCCAAGTTTCTCTCAACAGAAGCTTGTTTCATTCTCACAGGGAACCCCACGTAAACTATTGGCTTTCTCTTTGAGATTGCTGGTATTGAAGAAGGAGACCCTCTCCCTAGTCTCCGCTCAGGAAAACCAAAACGCACTATTGAGTCTAGAGCCACGAGATCCATCAAAAGATCTCTTAGGTACACCTGACATTTCATCACTTGAAGTTCAACAATAAGAATTTTAGTGGTACATTATCAAGTCCTTCACAGATCTTAGCAATCTGTCGAGAACATTTATGAGAGGTTCACATTTGTGATCCTCAGTGATTGAATGGAAACTCCTGCCAGGGTCAACATCAAACACCGACAGCAGGTCGCCCGGCAACTCCCCGTGAATTACGCTTAGTGTGTCTCAAACGGTCTACAGTCGTGAGGTGATGCTTCGTGTACCTCAGCGACTCACCTGAACTGTAGATGTACTTCGCTACATCGTTTTATCTCACTTGTGGGACTCGATTGAACGCCTTTGTGAGAATTAGAGTTGTGTTTTCACACTATGCCGTTAACACTCTCGAAGTTCAAACTTGTAAGTGCCGGAATCCGCTTATTACTAACCATTTTATGTTTTCTTCTTATGGAAGCTCTGGAGCGGAATGATCGTGCAGATTCTTCTCATGCTCACGCCAACATCATCACTAATGAAAGTTCTATCCAAAAGCAACACAACGTCGGAATGATTCTTCATCAAATCAAAGAATCTACAAAGTTTAAGACTTAAAGAACTTCATCAAGATCTTGAATTCCAACGTCAAAAGGCGTGTGAGCATGTTGAAGAATGACGTGGAGACACCGGAGCAAAGGGCTGAGGCGACTTGATGCAGATAAAAACATACTATCACTTTCATCACAAAGAACAATGATCAAAGAACAAAGTTAAAGATGACGTCAAAGCATAACTGTTCAAAGAAAACTATCTCTATACACTGGGGAGATTGTTCGAATCAAGGCAATTCTTCTCACAAGAAAGAAGAATGTCAGAAAACGTTAAAGCTACTATTACATCAACGCCTTCACCGTTTTTCATCACCAACACTTGAGGGGGAGATTTTTTGAATCACTCCTAAACCTTTATTCAAGTGTTAGTTACTCATATGTAATAGGTAGCTTATTATGGCCTTTATGTTTGATTAAGGTCTAGCTTATGTAGAAGGCCCATAAGCTTAGGCCCATGTCCATTAAGGAAAAGGGAAGGAGTGGGAGTGTTGCCCTAGCTCCTTGCCTATAAATACTCTTGTATAACCCTCACTTGAGGGTTGGTTGTTCAAGTTATTTCCTTTCACATACTCCTACGCCTAACCGACCTAGTATATCGTGTGTGTGTGTGTGAATCTTGTTCAATCGCCTCTCTAACTCTTTCATTGAAGCTTGTGTTGTAAATCTAGTGACCTAACAGGATATCGCAGAGCTAAGTGCTATTAAATTAGGTGATAGATCGACCATCGTCCTGTAAATGAAGCTTATTAACTGAGCCAACTTGGCATGGTCAAGATCCCTAACACTAACAATGTGTTAAGGGAAATTGTCACCTTTTATGATCTCTTTTTTGTGATCACATGCTGATATGTATTTTGGGTTTATCTCCAGGAAAATAACTCTGCTGATGCAGGTTTTACTGACCAGGTTTTAATATTTACAAGTCTCATTATACTTGTGGTCTACCCTAATGCACTAACGGGCAGTGTACCCGGTCGTGTGTAGTGTAGTATTCGGTAAAACCGAGGTCGTCCCAAGAGCTATGCGAATCGGAAATTAACTTAAGTCTATATCACGATTTTTAGGGATTATTGATTGATTGATTAATTATACTAATAACATAAATGAAATGCGGGAATTAAATATAAGCAAATTCAATATGATTAATAAGCATAATTTTCTGGTAAACTAGCTAATGGGAACGATAGTGATGCAATTCTTAAACCGAGTTTATCCACAAGTGGCAAAAGTCGATAGACTCCTTTGGTCAATTCGTCTACCCTGTGGGTCTTAGAATCCTCACCAAGATGAACAGGTCACCCAGGATCATTCGACAATCTAATAACAGTCATTAAGAGCCGGCGTTTACTATCGCAATACATGGGTTCTAAAAGTCACTAGATTCCTGTTTTAGGTGGGGTCAAAGTCGCTAGGACAGCATTTGGTCAGTTCGTCCTAACCTATCAACAAAGGGTACCACTGGAGAAATCAGGCGCACCGTCATAAGTCCAATTGTTTCGGGATCCTAAGCCAAGTCATTAACTACCGCTACATGCTAGATTCATAATAGTGAGTGCCCGGGCGCTAGCATCTTAGACACTCGCCCCCTACTTCTTAAGTTCATCCAAACGGTAGGTGATCAGTTGGTCAAATCGCACAAGTAGAAAGGGTCGTCAGTTGGTCATATCTTACCCTTCCCGTCTCACTCTACTCACTTAGGGTCAGTTGGTCATATCTCCTAAGCAACTAGCCTCTGCCGCCATTCAAAACTACCGAAACAATGGTGGCTACCAACAAACTATGCATGCATACACTAGAAACAATTAATAACGCAAAAGCATTAATAATAAAAAGAATCAAAACTAGGCCACGACCTAATTTCCACATCACCAAAATACCCTAGTGGAATGACAAATAAAAGCAACATATAAAACAATAAATAAACAAAGACATAATCATCAAATAATTAATTGACTAATAATAAATTAATCATCAATTAAATAGAACACAATAAGAATTAATTCGCCAACTATTATATTGAGAATCAAGATCATAATAAACAATAAAGAAACCAAAATAATATTATGAGTCAGAAAATAATTACATATCGTGTCAAGGATAAAGCTATCGATCCCCTAGTTGAGTATAGGGGCAAACCCCGAAAGATTTGCCCCACAAAAACCTGCGTACAGTGTCTTTTTCTTCTTTCTTTTTGCTTCGTACGACAACCACAAACGCACCCTATTTGATAATTGAAATATGACACATAAATTTGGCCTCGTAAATCAATCATCAGAACATATATTTGGCCTAATATCACATCTTTTCCGCTCCGACGCCTCTTTTATCCTGAAATGCAATCATGAACGAATATGAACGAATTAAGTACCATATTAATACAAATGAGGCCATAAACACGGGAATTTTATAAATAAAAGATCATGCTAATTTGATGTTAATCAAATATCCCCCCACTTGAATTCTACTTGTCCTCAAGTAGACCCTTTAAATAATTCTTAAAAAAATATCTCCCAAGATTAATTGGAAGATATGAGTCTAAAAATCACCTAAGCTAGAAAATTCCAAACTGAGCACCTCACGAAAAGGGAATTGAAATCACACTCTCTCTCATAATTCGCGTGTTTATTTTTGGGGTGACCACTCTACTGCTCAGTCATGGCGAGTATTCTATCATAGGCTTGGCAAAGATACTAATCTCCACCACTAGAGTCTATAGATGCAGCTATTCTAAAAGGCAATGGGTTGATACAACATAAAGGCTTATGGGGTTTATTTTGTCATTACTAACGAGCTACGGCGAAGGGGACAAAACCAATGATACATGACCAAATTCATGGCCAAGACACCAATGATTGTTCGCTTCCTCACCTAAACTCGATTCATGACTAATGGTAGGATAAGACATGGGAAAATTTTAATGGGTGTAAATAAAAAGACACGAAATAAATAGATTCCTAAGTCCACAGTCGTCTCACCACTAGTCGTATTCAATCCCATTGCAAAAACCGAGGGTCAAGAGTCAAGGGGTCTTCAACAATACACGAGTCAATGCATATAAAATGTAGCATAGTGCCTCATAATCTCCATAAACCAGGCAAATAAGATGATTAACTCGGCCTTCATCAATGAAAAAAAAGTATATGCTATAAAAAATTTAAAATTTGGGTACTTTTAGCACATATTTCTATCAAAATCAACCATTTCTATCTCTCATCCCCCCACTTGAAATGTACAATGCCCTCCTTGTACGAATATTGATTAAAATTTGAAAGGCGAGATAGAAATATACGGGGTTTCTAATTTTATCCTTAAGACAAAATAGATTTGTAAAAATGTGCGCCTAATTGAACAATGCGAGAATACTTAACACAATATGACACATAAGTTGATTTATAACGATCAGCTATAAACAAACTAATAAACTCTTGCTTGCATTCTCCTTTTCTCTTTCTTTTTCTTTTTTTAATTTTTTTTTATTGACTTTTTTTTTATGCAAGACAAGGTATACATGAATAAATATAAAAACAATACAAACAAATAAAGCATCCCCCCCACTTGAGATTAACCATCATCTAAACCCGATTTTCTTCCCAAACCCTTTATTTAAAACCCGCGAGTTTCACCAGTGGAACCAAAATTTACCAACAGCGCCCGGACCATGGACATAGGAAACTACAGGGTAGGCTAGGCGATAGGTGTAACGAAACAACATATATTGGGTGAACAAAATGAAATGAAAGGTTTTGAAGGGTGTATCTAGGGGTATCTTGCACTTATGGAGAGTGCAACAAAAAGGGTTTAACAGGGGGATTTGACTAATCGATGTGAAAAGTCAATAAACACAATACATAAATGGGCTATTTGGGTTTAATCCTAAAATTGCCTTATATCCTAGCTGCACCGATCACACCAAGTTACCTCAGTGTAATGCTCATGATAATGGTCTCGAAAATATATGCAAGGCCAAGTTCTAAAGTCTACTGCAGCCACCGGCACACTCATTTTTATGGTATTATGTATGAGGGGAAAACGGAAAGGCTTATCCTCACACAATGAAAATTTAGGGTATGTGTGCTCAGTCTAATTAATCCAGTTAAGTAATGAAAAATATGTCAAGATTTTACTAATGAAACACTTTTCATCAAAAACTAGAAAAATAAAGGCAAGTAAAATCAAGTGGGTGTCTATGTCTAATCCTTCCCCCCACTTGGGTCATACAAAGCATATAATTAAAAAATAGGAAGGGTTAGAGATGGAACGAAAAAATCCCCTGGAATTGCTCGGTATGATTAATAATGTATGTTCAATTGTGCCTCCATGAGCAGCATCCATCTTCTCATCAACTCACCTTGCAAACACCATGTTACTCAACTAGGACGGATAAAAAGTGTTCTCTTGCAGCCAATCATAACTCCATAATTCATCAACCTGTATTGATGCAAGAAAAACTAATACCAAAAATCATAATTCCGGATAAAAAGCAAAAATAGCACGAATATGTAAAAATAAAAATAAAACCTAAATCACTTTCGTAGGAATCACGGTTGCATTTAGCGCATGCAACAAGCCTTTTAAACTACACGGTGTGCCGAGTGGACGAGTGAAGTCTCGTGAGGGTTTACAGGGAACACACCCACAAAGTTCATTTATAAACTAATACAAGGTTATTGTGTTAATATAATAAGAATTAAAACTGAGGATAGTTACGTCGTAACTCATGGAAGGAGTTACGCCGTAATTATGGCAAAACCTGGCAGACGCTACTGGAGGGTAGCTACGGCGTAACCATAGCATGGGATTATGCCGTAATCGGTAATGCTTTAACGAGAATCGCTATTTGTGATGTGTTATGGCGTAATCATTGGGATGAGTTACGCCGTAACTGATGGACAGGTCAGGTCCCCGTTTAAGTAACTGATGCAATCTTCTCCGATTCCTGCAAAAAATGGTTAAAAACACAAAACCCAACTACACTAATAAAATGAAAAAAAGAAAAGAAAAGATAGGCATGGGGTGCCTCCCACGAAGCGCTTGTTTTTGTTCGAGTCACGAGCTTGACTCCACCCTTATTTACTACGTAAAAGGGTGTTCATCCCCTCACTTGAAATTAAGTGTGGGTGAAAATAGCAATAAACACCATGAGGGTGTGAATTTGCTAAGAGACGGGGAAATAATGAATTATGATCATACTTTTAAGGAGATGTCATTTCCCTCCATACCTTACCCGTTGATGGCATTGATAATTGGTTCTCCTCGTGATGTGGCTGATTAATTGGCTCATATGTCTCCTCGTTAATCACCGAGGTGTCCAAGATTTCGTCTTCTAATTCCTTTGCAAGCTCATTCAAAATGGGTCGGTAGTTGGTGCTACAAAACAATCATCGGTAGGTGTGATATGTGATGTCAAGGGTTGCATTACCAGCTCTTGGGTAGGTTCATGATGCATGGGAGGTGTTAGAATTTGCCTAAGCCTTTCAACATCCTCAATCGTGATATCCCACATGTCATATAAATTCCATTCATCACATTCCTCCTCGACTTCCTCTTCCTTCTTGGTAGTGTCGACATTGACATTATCTGTATCCTGATCACAAACACTAGCAAAAATATTAGTAATAGGAGAAATAGGAAAGTTAAGAAGGTCCTTACTTTCAAGGTTCACATCCCCGAATTCTTCATTAATAGACTCATCATGAGTCTCCTCTTGTTTCATGCGTTCAAGGTTTTCAGCTCCAATTCTGAACAAATCATCCAACGCTCTTGCAATCATCAACTCTCTATCTTCAGGTTCAGGATCAGGAGTGTTATATGAATAATCACTAAAATTGGATGTGAAACTGTTAGTGTGATTATTCCAGTTGTTCTTCTTTCGACATCGGTTGGCTATATATAATTCATATTCATGAATGGTCATGTTATCCATGTCCAATTCATCATACTCTTGAGGAGATACATAATCACCATAGGTATATGGTTGAGAAGATTGCAAGAAATGCTATAGGGAAGGAGATCTTGTAGAAGTTCTCCAAGATTGACGATTCCTCAAAACTTTTCTATCATTTTCGCGCTCGTACCCCTAGTATTCTTCCAATGTCATATTATCAAAATCTGGCTCCATTTCCATGATTACCTGAAATGCGCTCAAGAAGCAAAGAAAACAGCAGAATAGGAGAAAGAAAGACTTAAATTAAAATCCTAAAATAGCTCCCCGGCAGCGGCGCCAAAAACTTGATGCAGGTTTTACTGACCAGGTTTTAAAATTTATAAGTCTCGTTATACCTGTGGTCTACCCTAATGCACTAACGGGCAGTGTACCCGGTCGTGTGTAGTATAGTATTCGGTAAAACCGAGGTCGTCCCAAGAGCTATGCGAATAGGAAATTAACTTAAGGCTATGTCACGATTTTTAGGGATTATTGATTAATTGATTAATTATACTAATAACAGAAATGAAATGCGGGAATTAAATAGAAGCAAATTCAATATGATTAATAGGCATGGTTTTCTGGTAAACAAGCTAATGATAACGATAGTGATGCAATTCTTAAACCGAGTTCATCCACAAGTGGCAAAAGTCGATAGACTCCTTTGGTCAATTCGTTTACCCTGTGGGTCTTAGAATCCTCACCAAGATGAACAGGTCACCCGGGATCATTTGACAATCTAATAGCAGTCATTAAGAGCCAGTGTTTACTATCGCAATACATGGTTTCTAAAAGTCACTAGATTCCTGTTTCAGGTGGGGTCAAAGTCGCTAGGACAGCATTTGGTCAGTTCGTCCTAACCTATCAACAAAGGGTACCACTAGAGAAATCAGGCGCACCGTCATAAGTCCAGTTGTTCCTGGATCCTAAGCCAAGTCATTAAGTACCGCTACATGCTAGATTCATAATAGTGAGTGTCCGGGCGCTAGCATCTTAGACACTCACCCCCTACTTCTTAAGTTCATCCAAACGGTAGGTGATCAGTTAGTCAAATTGCACAAGTAGAAAGGGTCGTCAGTTGGTCATATCTTACCCTTCCCGTCTCAGTCTACTCACTTAGGGTCAGTTGGTCATATCTCCTAAGCAACTAGCCTCTACCGCCATTCAAAACTAGCGAAACAAGGGTGGCTACCAGCAAACTATGCATGCATACACTAGAAACAATTAATAACGCAAAAGCATTAATAATAAAAAGAATCAAAACTAGGCCATGACATAATTTTCACATCACCAAAATACCCGAGTGAAATGACAAATAAAAGCAACATATAAAACAATAAATAAACAAAGACATAATCATCAAATAATTAATTTACTAATAATAAATTAATCATCAATTAAATAGAACATAATAAGAATTAATTCGCCAAATATTATATTGAGAATCAAAATTATAATAAACAATAATGAAACCAAAATAATATTATGAGTCAGAAAATAATTACATATCGTGCCAAAAATAAAGCTATCTATCCCCTAGTTGAGTACCGGGGCAAACCTCGAAGGATTTGCCCCACAAAAACCTGCGTAGAGTGTCTTTTTCTTCTTTCTTTTTGATTCGTACGACAACCACAAACGCACCCTATTTGATAATTGAAATATGACACATAAATGTCATATTTATATTAAATAGATTTTTCCTTTTAATCCTCCACTTTAGAGAATTTGCACTTAGGACCTTGTGGTTAATATTCAATGAATAACACATTAAATGTGTTATTAATTTGCACGCCTTTGACCCTCCATCGTTCTTCATATTATTTTCTTCAGTCCTTATAATAAATAAACTTAGTGCCAACTTCCCGCTTTTAATCCCTGGACCTCGAAGCTTTGCGCCCAAGTAATTAGTTACGGCGTAACTAATTATCCGAGTTACGCCGTAATCCTTTGTCATCTCATACATATCCGATCCGAAATAATCTCTACGGCGTAACTAATTCCAAGTTACGCCGTAACCTTCACAAAATAAATTACGACGTAACCATAAGAATTGATTACGTCGTATCCTTCAAAGCTCATATTTACGCCGTAACATTATTAATGAGTTACGGCTACAGGTGGCAAATGGGTCGGGTCGGGTCGGTTTGGATCATGGGTCAAATGGTTTATGGGTCAAATGGGTCAAACGGGTCATACTATAAGAATGGGTTGAATGGGTCATGGGTCAAACGGGTTGGGTCGGGTTGGGTCGGGTCGACTCGTTACATTTCCACCTGTAATCATGCTACTATAGTATGTTTCATCCGTTTTTACGTTTTCATCATTTTTTTTACGTTTTCGTCGTTTTTTTTAAGTTTTCGTCCGGTTTCTTACGTTTTCATCCGTTTTTTACGTTTTCATCCGTTTTTGCGCGTTTTCGTCCATTTTTTTACGTTTTCGTTCGTTTTTTTACGTCTTCATCCGTTTTTGGGCGTTTTCTTCCGGTTTTCGGCGTTTTCATCCATTTTCACGTTTCGTCCGTTTTTACTTTTCGTCAATTTTTACGTTTTCATCGTTTTGCGCTTTTCATCCGTTTTTTACGTTTTAGTAGTCTTTTACATATTCATCCGTTTTTCGCGCGTTTTGGTCATTTTTTACGTTTTGTCCGTTTTTACATTCTCATCCGTTTTTCTTGGTTTTAGGTGTTTTCACGTTTCGTCCCTTTTTACGCTATCATCCGTTTTTTGCGTTTTCGTCCATTTTTTACGTTTTGTCGGTTTTTACGCCATCCGTTTTTGCACGCTTTTAGAGCCGTTTTTACGTTTTGGTCCATTTTACGTTTTCGTCCCCTTTTTGTTTTCATCCGTTTTTTGCTGCGTTTTCATCCGTTTTGGCGTTTTAGTATGCGTTTTCGTTTTCATTCGTCGTTTCGTCCATTTTTTTTACATTTTCATCTGTGTTTGAGCGTTTTCGTCTGTTTTTTTTCACGTTGTCATCCGTTTTTTTTCGTTTTTGCCCGTTCTTTTACGTTTTCATCCGTTTTTGCGACTTTTCGTCTGTTTTTTACGTTTTCGTCCATTTTGCGTGTTTTTTTCCGTTTTCGTCCGTGTTTTTACGTTTTCATCCGTTTTTTAGCGGTTTTCTCCTTTTTTTACGTTTTCGGTCGTTTTTTTACCTTTTCGTCTATTTTTTGACGTTTCGTAAAAAAAATTGACGAAAACGCGCAAAAGCGGATGATAGCGTAAAACAACGGACGAAAAAGTAAAAAAATGGACGAAAACGCTGCGAATGAAAGCGTAAAAAAGTGGAAAAGCGAAAAAATGGAAAACGTAAATAAACGACTTAAAATGTAAAAAATGGATGAAAACGCGAAAACGATGAAAACGTAAAAACGTGAAAAACGTAAAAAACGTGGATCGTAAAACGCAAAAAAGCGTAAAAACGCGCCGCGATGAAAACGTAAAAAGCGGCGTAAAAACAAAAACGGACGAAAACGTAAACATAAAACAAAACGTAAAATGGACTAAAACGGGCAAAAAAACCCGCAAAAACGCTAAAAAAGCAAAACGTAAAAAAAGACTAAAAGCGCGCAAAAAAACAGCGAAAACGTAAAAAAGCGAAAAAACGTCGTAAAAAAGACGAAAAACGCCAAAACGATGAAACCTAAAAAGCGGGGCGTTAAAAACGAAGCGCAAAAACGGATGAAAACGTAAAAAAATGGACGAAAACGTAAAAAAATGGATGAAAACGCGCAAAAACGGATGAAAACGTAAAAAAACGGACGAAAACATAAAAATTGGACGAAAACGCGCAAAAATGGATGAAAACGTAAAAACGGACGGCGCAAAAAACGGACGTAAAAACGTAAAAACGAAACGTAAAAACGCCAAAAAAACGGACGAAAACGTAAAAAATCCGCTAAAACGAAAAAACGGACGCGTAAAACGCGCCAAAAGCGGACACGTAAAAAAAAAGACTAAAACGCGCGAAAAACTAACACGAAAACGCCAAAAACGGATGAAAACGTAAAAAAACAGACGAAAACGTTAAAAAACGACGAAAACGTAAAAAAATGACGAAAATGCGCAAAAACGGATGAAAATGTTAAAACTGACGAAAAAATGTAAAAACGTATAAAAACATAAAAAATACGACGTCTAATGATGGTTGAGTTATCATTCGACCCTTAAGTGACCCATTCGACCCATTTGTTTATTCACATAAGTCCATATATTGACCCATGTGACCTGTTCTTTGCAAATGGGGTAACCCAATCCAACCCATAAGTTGTTATTTTTTACCCAAAGCAACATATTTTTCTCTAAATGGGTTGTGATTGCCACCTCTAGTTACGGCGTAACCTTCACAAATATTTTATAGGCCCTCGTAAATCAATCATCAGAACATATATTTGGCCTAATATCACATCTTTTCCGCTCCGACGCCTCTTTTATCCTGAAATGCAATCATGAACGAATATGAACGAATTAAGTACCATATTAATACAAATGAGGCCATAAACACGGGAATTTTATAAATAAAAGATCAGGCTAATTTGATGTTATCATCTGCATACCAAGAAGTGAGTCAACCCAACATGAGTATGGGTGAATTTGAGCCACAAGCTCAAGCTCCAGCTCATGCTCATGCCCCTGAAGCTGATATGTTTGGTGATCTATACGAGGATCCTTTTGTCCAACCTAACATGATCTCTTTTGTCAATGAGCTGCATATTAAGCACGAGCTGAACGCTTTTATAAGCCGAGCTTGAGTAGCTCACAAGCAGCTTGAGTCATTTATGGTTCCTGTTTTAGGGGTTTATTGCATAATGAGGTAACAAGACACATAACTTGTGTGTGAACTCTGTTTTTGTTACCATTTTGGTTTTTGTCGTTAAAAATGCTCGATAACTTTCTATGTTTGTGAATAAGCAAGCTTTTGTGTAGGAAAATTGTTTTCTGGATGCCACTTTTGATTAAGCCAACTTGGTCAAACTTACCAACGCGTCTTTTGACATGATAACCTGTATGGGTTACTCTAAATCGAATTTTCTGAAAGTTTGTGGTATTTAATCAATTTCTGAAAACTGGCTCCCATTTTATGAATGCAATGATGCAAAAAAAAGACCTGAAACAAAATTTCAACATAGGTAAAGAAAAAAATCAATTTATGTGGTCAATCTACTGACACGTTAAATTTTGACCCGAGACTCTATGGATAAACCTTAAATCATAAGTTTATTGAAGTTTGAGGGTTTCAAAATAAATTTCTCCCAATATGGTGAGCTAATTTGTTGTATCATATGCAGGTTTAAAAAAAATAACCAACAAGATAGGTACTGTTATGGGAAATAGAAGTTGATACTTGATTGCGGGTACACAATTTTGCAACTAAAAGCAACACATGTCAAGGTAAATGGTATGTTCAGTTGAATTTCATTTAATTTTCTTATTTATGTGCTATTGTGTATAACATATTGTGTTAGCCTATTAGGTTAGTTTGTGAACTGAATATGTATTTTTTTCGTGTGGATGCAGATTGGTAAGCGCGAGAGGCTCCATGAACTGAATATGAACAACAGATATGTGTATAATCCATTGCAGGCATACCTTGCTAGGAACTCACTTCAACTAAACATAATGGAGTGTATGGATCAGGATCATTGTACGTAAGTTCACCTTCGGTATACAGATATAACTACTATTTTATTCATAAACTTCGATGGTTTTTATAAATGAAAACAAGGTTTATTTTCTTAGGTTCGAATTAGAGTAATGTGAATCATTTTTCCATTTATAAACTGTGTTAATATGAGTTGGGTTGGTTGGGTAAAGTAATACGTTAAAAGGGTTCCTAAGAAAATGGGTAAACTCATAATTATTTTCAATTATATTAGTATATGATTTCGTAATGTGACTATACAAGAGACGGTGCATGTATGTGCTATTCAGGTCACTCAACTGCATAAGTCTCTGCTTGAATCAACATTGTCAAAATTGGAAAGATATTGAAATTTTTGTCCTCTCGCCCCCAAACACCACATCAGATTTAACTTCTAAAGGATATGTAAGTAATGAAACTAACCTTAATTCATTAGCTACGGAAAAAGTAGGTACATAGTGGATGCACAAGCGCCAAGAATTTCATCTACTCACCGTGATTCTACTTTGTCTTTGGCTTATGGTCGAGCTGCTGTCTTGATGAGGCCCAATGTTAGATCTTCTTTTGACGCTTCTGTTAAGGTACAAAGTCTGAATTCATTTATGATTTTTGAACGAATACTATAAAGGAATAGATGTACGATTTTCTTTAGGTTTTTGAGGTTTGAGAATAGTGTTGCCCAAAGTCTCAGAGGAGACATAGGTTTGAAGAAAAACATGCTTAGACCTAACAACCTATATCAGTAAGCAGTGTTATATTTAAAATTTTCAAAAAACTAATAATCATACACACCTTATATCGTATTCTGCTGGCGCTTCCTTAAACGTTAAAATTAACGATCAATTGACGTAAGGATTAATGATGAATACCTATTATTGTTTTTTGTAGAGTATACCAAATAAAAATCCCTCTCCACAAATAAAAATGCATACAAATGACTGAAATGTTATGTAACAATTTATTGCATTCTACTTTAATGCGGATTTATGATTGGATGGATAAAGGGTTTTAGTATTTTGTGAGTTTGTTTTTAGAGGTGATATTGAGCTGCCGCATATTGTTTTATCTGTTAGCTTATCAGCAGCTGAAATATTAGGAATCAAAATATATTAGGCTCCTTTGTGAGATTCAGCACCAAAAGCGAACTACACTAGGAATAGCTATTTTTAAAAGAAAAGGTAACTACACTTGCTTATTTCTTATAAGTTTAGAAATGCAAGTCAAGTTGTTGTACACAAGTTACCTTTTCGTCCATTATAGTTTTTAAAATGAGTCAATGATATTGATATCGACTCAATGTATTTAGTTTTATAATCATATTTTTTTGAAGGGTAGTTATAGTTACAAATTCAATTAATCTTTGTTTACAGAAGTTACTACCAATATTGGCCCTTGAACTTAGTGGAACGGAAGTTGGTAGAGGTACAATAAACTGCACAATAAGCTAATCCTAGAGGTTATGGTCGTTCTAGAGATAGGGGCATTTTGATGAGGGCAGGGTGGAAAAACAAATGGAGGAAGGTTTAGTGGTGACATAAATAGTGGACGTAGTGGTCACGGGTTCAGTGGGGACTGTGTAGGTATGTTATTCATGAACAATATGTTCAAACCTTTTGGCACGGTTATCGTTATAAAACTGATTTGCGTTATTTTAGGGCCTGTTTGGTTTGTGGTGGGTTTAGGATTTGGATTAGGATTTAGATTTGAATTTGGATTAGGATTTGGATTTGGTTTTCATATAAGAGAGAGAAAATAATTTTATATTTAAAATGTTTAAAAATAAAAATAATATGTTTAAAAATAAAATTAACATAAAAAAGGATTGTTGATTTTTTCTGTGAAAACTTGTGGCTAAGAATTCATAAAAACAAAAAGAATGTTGACTTTTTGCATATTGTCAGTAAACCAAAATAAATTGTCAGGAAATGAACTTATGCATGTGACTTTCGTTAAAAGTATTATTTGAAGGTATCAAATACTGTACCGTAACCCAAAACTCAAACCAAACATTTTATTAATGTCACATCAATCTAAAATCCTTTCCACACCTCCATACCAAACGGATCCTTAAAGTCTACTCGGAATATGTGAGAGCTATTTATATTACTTAATTCTTTGGTCACTTCATTGTTGGCATTTGTTATGGTGATGATTAAGTGCAGGCTAAAAATTATGATGGTGTTGGAGTTGTTTATAGTTTTCTTGATTCAAATAAAATTGGAGTGACACATTCTGTTTATTATATAGTATATGCTAATCACTTGGAGTCTAAGAATAAGATCAAAACTGCAAATGGTATGTTTTTTTACATGGCTTTGTAGTTTATTTACAGTAGGCCATTTTCCCGAGACTAAGCTTGAGTTCCCTGTTTTATTTCAGAATCAATTATTAAACATGTAGGTAATGTGTGATATATTCATATCTGATCAGGAATTTGAGGATAAGTCATGTGATGATAACGTTGTGGAAGAAATTGATAGCATAAATGGTATTCATGATTCAGTAAAGTTGATATGAATGATAATGATGCGGAAACAACTCAAGAATTCCTTACACCAACGATTTACACTTTTTGTGTTCTAACAGTGTTCCGCTCATTATGCTTCATATTCAAAGTTTCACAGAAATTAAAAAATTGTACTTTGACAGTAAATTTATATACCAAGCCGAAATTGTCTATTTTGCCATATCCATGAGTAACAAATAGTTAGTCATGGATACTATGTCGCTTTGATGCAAGCAATTAATGTCAATGTCCCATCTTGAGCTTTGCGATAAAACTAGCAGAAGTTTTTTGCTAAAAAAACCATTATCCCTCTTCCCTTTCCAACAATATACAACATGCCCTGTGATTCATTTGCTAAAATAGGAATTATCCCTCACCTTTTTCCAATAATATACAACATGCCTTATGACTCATTTGCTAAAAAAAGCATTATCCCTCTTCTCTTTCAATAATATACATGTCCTATGATTCATCAAAACGTATACTTACATACATATTACGTACTATTTACCGGTTTAAAATACAAAAATGAAAAAAATTAATATTATCGCCACAAAATTAAAATATTCTAAAATGGCTCCATCATAACAAGCCGTATGTAAGAAATAATTCATCACTAACATAATACTTGAATGGGCTCTATCGCAAAGCACGACTGCCTAATTCCTCGTTAGTTACAGTATGAGTGTATTTTCATACACTGCAAGACGCGAGAAATCATAATAACTAAAATAGAAACCAAGAGTCTTCTTATATTAACAAGACTAAAATACACCGGTGGTCCCTAACCTTGGCAAAAAGCGTCGCCATGCACCGTAACTCAGATTTTTCATCGCAAGTAGTCCAAACTATGGGTTTTTTAGGCCAAACTGTTCCCTTGACCCATAATTCCAAGGTCAACGTCCTTTTTGTGTTATTTTGTCGAGGGTATAATAGACCATACACATTTATACCATACATTAGTTAAATGTAACCCAACAGTCAACTTTAGGGACCAAATGTGATTATGACAATGCAACTAGACCATTTATTCCCTGATAGCTTGATACGTTGGTATTTTTGCGGGCGAACCAATAAACCCACCCAAAAAACCCATATACAAATCATAATAACACAAACCCTTATCCAGACCATCACTTGAAAATCAAAACCTAAATCCAAATCCTCATTTCGAGAACTCAAAAAACGAAGCCAAATTCCAACAATACCATGTCGTTTGGAGCTAATGTTATCACTAATATGACATATTATATTAGCAACATGCTAGATATCATGATCACTAGCATTTTTAATCATTTGACAATAAAAGACGCGGTGAGAACCGATCGCTTAGCGAGAAAATGGGGGTTTAAGTGGACTTTGCTCACCGATGTCATAGTTGAAGAGGAGTTCTTTTATTATTTAACAAATAAGTTTTATGGGGGGGGGCATGTTATTAGACTCTTACTTCAGCTTAAAGGTCCCATAAGAATGTTTGTCTTCTCAATAGAGCCCAAAATGATGTGTAGAAAACAAGGCTTTAATTATGAAGAGATTGAGGATTTTGACTTAGGCTCGGGGAGGAATTGAGGAGCTCACAATTAGAAATTGGTATGGTGAACCACTTACGTTGCCAACCCAACTTTACTCTTTTATGGAGTTGAAACATCTGGAACTTCGTTATTGCAGTTTTCCGACTTTGGTATTCTTTAGTAGTTTTCCAAATCTATTGAGCTTAGAATTGCGTTATGACAATTTTTAAAAAATGGTTACATTTTTGGAGTTTATTGCTCGTTGTCCCTTACTTGAGTTTCTTAAAATGAATTGTGCTACTACAAACTAGATTAGACTATTCGATATTGCAAAACTTAGGAATATGAAGAAGTTATATTTATCATTCGGTGTTTGGAACCATGTGAGGATAATCACAACATCCAATATCTTTCACCTGACAAGTCTTCCAAAACTTGAGACCCCAAAATTGGATTTTCAGGATTGCACGGTAAGACGAATTTGAGTTTTACACTTCAAATTATAGAATGTTAAAGTAATCTCTAACACTAATGAAATATAATCTTTAAAACTTACAAAAAGTCGACCTTTTGTGGTTGATGCGAGAATCTAATTCCAGGATGAATGTCCCTTTGCCCTTTGTATCCCTCAAGACTCTTAAGCTATCCGGAGTGGGTTTTGGGAATAATGTTATGGTATCATTCATCATTGAAATGATTCATGGATCTCCAAATTTGCAAATGCTCGAAACCATAGTAAGTGTAATTGTAATTCATATTGTTAGTGCAAATATTACGATATTTAATCTATACAGTCTCGTTTGTTTTGATTGATGACAAACATGTAACTTGTAATACATAACATAAAATGTACAAGTTACTTGTAATCACACTTTGTCTCAACATACATTCAACTCCTCTCGATGTCTCAAGTCCTCGTATGTTACAACACAGGTTCGTACATGTTTGTTATGTGGCATTATGATCAAACCCAATAACAAATCATTTAGAATGTTTAAAATACGTTTAGAGTCACTAAGTATTCTAATAGGTTAACCATTCTATTTCGAACCTCATTTTACATTTTGCATTCACAAGTATTTCAAAAGGTAACTAGACATTTTATTAACTAGTTACATAATACATTTTACAAGTTTACTTTGATAAACTTTTTAATCTAAAATGGAAATACATATTACATCATGGCATGCATCATCCTTGTAATCTTTAGAAGATTTCATAGAATATTTTGTTTAGATTTGAACTCTACATAGCTTACACAATCTTGGATAGATTTGGTTGACTTTGGTAAGATTTTGGGTAATATTGCTGTCAGACCCCCACGGTACCAAAATGGTACACGGGCGGAACCCTTTTGAGGGTTCCGTGGTCCGTGGACGCTCCTGTCCATTTTGGCTATAAATAGCAAGCCAAACCAAGTTGTTTAAGCATCCCTTCAACACACTTTCTCTACACCTTCTTGCATCATTTAGATCTGTAGATAACAATGTAGAAACATACATTAAACACCCTCACCATCACATGATCATAATGCTTCTAACATTCATCTTTGTTGTAAGCATACTCTACATCTTGATCAACCAAGGAAAGCTTGGAGATCTAGCCATTCCCACTCACCACAAGTTGAAGATCTATCACAACAAGTTTAGGGAACTTGTGATCTTCATCATGAAGGCTTCCTATCAATGGAAGATCATTTAGAAGTAGTTATTCATATCCATTAGACATTTGTGTCATGGATCATTAGTGTAAACATCATTGCATCATAACAACACTTTCACCAAACTAGATTAGATGGTTTATGTGTTTGTGCCATAAAACACAAGGTTTGTTATGTTGGGCCATAAAACATATTGGGAGTGGTTGTACCCTTGTAAAAGAACTCGACATCTAGCTTAGTGTCGGAAATATTGTATAGGCGACGTTAGGTTGGTTCTACCTCGAACTAGAACCCGTTATTTAGCTTTGTACCGGAAAAAGTGTGTTTAACGATTGTAAGGTTTACTCCGCCGAGAAGGGAGCTTGTTGATTTAGTGAAGTAACTCTCGAGTTGGGTACTCGGGGAGTGGAGTAGGGCGAAAAGGAGATCCGTGACCGAACCACTATAAATCCTCGTGTTCGGTTTGCACTTTCCTTTCTTTATCTCTTTACTTTTATACTTGCACTATACTATTGTTTGTGATGTGGTTTGATGTTCATGATTGTGTGACAACTTGGTTTACAATGCTTTATATTAGTCACAAACAATAATTGGTACTTTCATATTATAACAAGCTTCATAAGCAATTTGATACTAAAGATCTAAAGTTTTTAAACGGTAACGTATTCACCCCCCTACGCTTCCACAATTGGTACGAGAGCCACGTAGCTCTTATTTTCAAAACAAATGGTTTTAAAATAGAGTACGATCCATGTATCAAATTACCATTGAAGCGAAAAATAATATGAAAAATGCTTTGCTTGTTATACTTAGAAATTTTGTTGTTAAATGTAACTTTGTATACAAGCTTGAAGGTTTTCTTGAAAAATAAAATAAAAGTTTGTTGAAAGAACTAGTAAGTATTGTATTGTGTGCTTATAGAAAATTTACGAAGAAATATGATTTTAAAGGAGTGTTTGGGATAACTATAAATTTAGTTGAAAAATCACCTCCGTAAATGTTTAAGATAAGTTACATAAGTAGATATGTTGTTAAATATGTGTATTATATGTTTACTATGAAATCTAGTAAGTCACACACGTTTTCTCTATGTCAAATACTAGTTTTGGTGAATCTGACCACGGCACCAAATCTTATAAAGGGCGGATCCCTTTATTTGGTTCCGTGGAATCCGTGTGTACAAGATGCGCTTTTTGGGCAACTTCATAAAATCATAACTAATTAACCGTAAGTCCGTACGAGTCGAGCCACCTATCATTTTAAAGGGAATTGAGTCTACTTTCACTTAAAAATACTTTCATGGCCTGAGTCTAATTTTAAATAAGTGAAATAGACCAAATACTACAGTATGTCTAAAATATTAAGTTTCGCTTTAACATAAAAACTCAAATTTTTGAATCAAGCAATTTAAGTTGGTATTCTTAGAACTTTGATACAACTTCCTTTGAAACTAAATAATTTGGTAATATGTTTAAAGGAAACTAATCAAGCTTGGTATACATCTTCATATTTAAACGTAAAATGACGAAAAGTGTCTTTCTTGTTATGCTATGCTAAATGACCACTTGTTTATGATGTTTGCATATATGTTGCTTGCTTATTTTCAAATTGTTGTTTACACTTGTTTGTTTGCATAATATAAGTGTCAATCTTGCCATGTTATTTATTCGCTTGCTTGACGATTTCTTGTTTATGCACAATAGGACATTTGCGAGATTTTGTGCACTTAGTTGGAAAATTGTTTTACCATCACTTATAGACTTAGATCACTTCCTTTGCATAGGTTATACTAACATCTCGCATAACTTATGAAATGGCATGACTCGCTTAGCAATGAGTACTAAGTAAATTAGTCAAGTACTTTGAAAAATGGAGGTTTTAAGAGAGTGTTTGGTACAAGGACAAAAACAATGTTGTATGATGTAATTTATGTGTTTTCACTTCATAGGATGATAAACTAACTTAAAACATTGATGTATGCTAACCGGTTCATGCAGGGGGATAACACACGGGTGTTATCAAATTTTACCCATTTTCACTTATATGTGAAAATCGTTAACCCTTGGTCAAAGTCTATTCTCCACTATGTTGGTATATGTGTTATTGACTTTTCCTAACTAGAAATGATTAATGTCACATGTTTTAAGCAAAAATTCAGGTTTCGAAAACTCCCACACCTAAAAATGGGTCTGTGAAGTTTTCTGGTGTCCACGGATTAGACGGCACCAAAATTTGGTACCGTCTGTTATGCATTTTGGTACCGCCCTCGTATAAGGCGGACCAAAGCGGCACCAAATTAAGGGTTCCGCTTGTGCAAAAATTGGTGCCGTGGATTCTACATGTAAGTTGTTTAATTTTACTAAATCTAATTTACCAAATTTCGTTTCTAGGATAGTTGTTAATGCATATCTTTCATATCTCATTCAACACATCCTCAATGGATTAACTTAGGATGTTTGACATGATCTTAGACACTTTCATCTCATTTGAAACTACCATCTTTGTATGGATTAACCTCAAATAAGCCACTTAAGAAAACCACTAGGATTAGCATTTGATCTTGTTGCTTCATTAACTTGAACTCCTCATCCTCAGACTCATTACCTCTCAACATCTCATCACTCATTCAAGATGTGAACTTTCTAAACTTAAGTATTCCAACTCCACCACCAAAATCACCCACCATTATGACTACTTCACAACCATCCAAAACACCTTCACTACCAAAGTCTCCAAAACTTGTACTTTGTGCAAACACCACCAACATCTCCTCACCCGTTTGGGGATGACTTAGATGACTTACCGAGACTAACAAATCTGGACTCATTATTTGCAAAGATATCATACACAAGTCTATCATATGACTATAGATATTGTTTTGTATCTACATGTATTGCCTCACTTGGTTAACATGAAAATAATGTGTCATCCTTCAAGACGATAAGTATTTACATAGAGTCATAACTCACACGTATGTTAAAGACATACTATCAAGTCTTGTTATCCTTGAGTTCAATCTAAGCTTTATAATCTCAACAAATTAGGATTGACAACTTAAGTATTTCATCCGAAATATTCAAGTATATGCGACTTACGATTGTAGTCATTAAAAGTCATATCCGAAAAATCAACACCCAAGTATTTTAACAACACATGTTGAAACACTTATCCAAAACAAACAACCCATTGTGCCACTTATCCCTCTTTGACACCTACTATCCCTCTTCCATCTTTTGGCACCATTAAGCATATTGCTCATGAACTTCCAAGAGCATCCTTTAAATCAAACGTGCCCTTTCAAGGTGAACCTATACCTCAACCCCTAAGCTTCATAGACATAACCAAAACTTCAAGCACTACACCCACTAGTTGTAGTAACCAATGAACCATAAGAATTAATATCCGTACTTTTTGTGTTCAACATCTATGGACAATCAACCTAAGTACTCTCATAGCACAACAAACCCCTACATCACCACATCCTTATTTAGACACACTAGAAGACCTACCACCTAGATCAACCAATCCACCATCCTTACCATCATTTGAATTCGTTGAGTGTATTGCTCAAAAAGCTCTTGTGTCCAACACTTGTACTGAATCAAATGCACGTTTGAACAAACTCAACCATCCTTTCCCACATATAAGGACTTAGATAATTCATTATGGCTAGAACCTCAACTATCAAATAAGCATGGTGCTCTTGGTAATTGTTGTCAATTTCCACTAGGTATAAGTAGTACTACCTTCACAAATTATCAAAGTATTAGTAATACTTTGTCGTTAAACTTCTGCATAAATTTCGTTAAACCTTAAATCAACATTTTAACAACATATGTTAAAATGCAATCTCAAAGCCAACATCATACACCCCAAGCAACAATGACTCTTGAGGAGTATACATAAGAAACTCGAGTGAATTCCTCTTGTCATCATCTAGTGAATATAATCTTGAGACCAAGTTTATTTAGATGGGACTATCCGATTCAAACACTTTGGCTTCATATCTTCATTTAGGAAAACATGATGTTTTGAAGAACATTATGACTAAGATTCATGCGTTAGGCTTTCATTTTGTTAAAAGGATATTGTATATCCTATGCATCACTCTTGCGACATAAATAGTTGTGTTACAAGAGATTTCATTACACCTCATTGGCTAAATGATCTTGAAACAAACATCTACAAGTTCTATGAACTAGCATATCCAATTCATCTTGTCATACTTGTTTTCATAAGCATGATAACTTTATCCCATGGGATAATCTCATTTGTTGAAAGATACTATTTGTATCTATTTCCTTTCAAGCGTACATCATAACCTAACCTTGCTCAAACCGAGTGCACATCCAAGGTTAAAACTACACATCTTTAGAGCATACACAAGATCTATTGAAGTTGGTAACCTCACTTAGATTCTTGTTCAATAATATTCCAAAGAGCTCTCTTGAGAACGCTCTTAGTTTAACATATTCCATTCTATAGTCTTAGATGATCAATTAACATTTAAAGTACACACTTCAACTCAACATAAAAGATGTCATCCAATTAGCTGTGTAATTTGAACAACTTTAGATTCTAAACACAAGATTCAAACACATTGTTTATCAAACACACCATTGTTAAAATTCATGTGTATAACATGACGTCTTCATCACCTTAGTTATATTGCATATTAGTTAAGTCACATTAAGCCAAGTATTGGTAAACTATCATCTTTTATGCACTTTAATATGCAAAAGTAGGAGTTCCCATCTTTCTAACATGAGAATGACTACTGGAGAACCTATTGCACTAGAAACTCAATTTGACCTAACGGTTGAATTGCTTCCTGGAGAGAAGTTGGGTATGTGGAATCACCCGTAAAATTGGTCGTGTTTAGCCTTAATTGAGCACCGCTAGTAATAGTCTCATATTCATTCTCCAACTTGAAAAATCTGTATTCCTATACTTGCCTAAAGTAAGTGTTAAAACATTGATAGTTTGCCTCGCCTTAAGAATACTAATCAAACAAGTAGTATATATGACTTTTCTTTTAAAACCACTTGCATTGCACTTACATGTGTTGATTACATGTTCTTGTTTGATACGATAAGTTGATTTGACATTATCTTAGTGTTTGATAACTAGTCAAATGTGTAAACCTTAGTACGGTTTTATCTTTATAATGCTTGTATTCTTGTTTCATGCTACTAAACGTTTAAACCTAAACTTTATTTGCATGATACTTACTTTTGAATTATTTTTAGCATGATTAACATGTTACTTATGAACTCATAATATGTCATTTTGATACATGATAATTTTGATATGATATATTTGTGTTTGAAAGCTATTAGTTGGCATTCATTATATCTATGTGTAGTATGATCCAAATGATACATGCTCCAAATTTTCATGTCTTAAACATGGCTTGCATGAATCTTTCATCTTGTTTCTTTTGCTTCTTGTCACACTATTTGTTTGCTACGCGTGCACATATAATCTGTAAAAGTGCTTTTGGTATGACAAACTTTTAGAAGCCTTTTTATCTTACAAATTAATCACATAGATTATTGTATATCCAAGTATGCTTAAGTGTCTAAGTCTAACGACAAAACAATCTCATAATGAAATGTCTTGAATAAAGTCGTATTCTTGCATAATATGATTGTTTTGATGCTATCTTGTGTGGTGATTTCTTGTCTACTAAGTGCAATGTGTTGTTTTTGCTTATATAATATGTTATCATTTGATTTCTATCATGTTAACATCTTTTGTCACTAACAAATTTTTTTTGTAGGTTGATAACAAATTATTTGTTATCTCACTTGGTTCTAACTTTTATATGCTCATTTTGCATAATCCCCTTTATTGCTACGTAGATTAGTACTATGCTTTATGGGACCCCTACACTTGCATATAGTTTAAAAGCATATAGAATTAAGTTCTAGAGGGTTGGCTTTGCATTTTTTTTCAACCGACCTCTTTCCAAATCTCATTTTTGCTTCCGCTTTCCAAAAATCACCTCCATCATTATTTAGTTATAACAATACTCTAATCCTCTTCACTTCCTATTAGGAAACCACATGCCTCATCATACGATCATCTCGTATTAATCGAGAAGAGGTACGTGACTTTAAGGATGAAGTTCATTGTATGCTAACCATCATCCGGAAAAACATCACTAAGCTCATCTCTTTCGTTAACCCGAATAACCTCCTAAACACTTTGTTGTCATTCCTTATTTGATACATTACACATTATGTTGGATGTCCACCAATTAAGGGGAGAGAAATCCATTCACATAATTGTCTTTTGTCAAATTTTATGTCTCTTAGACTCTAAAATACCAACACATAGGTAAACACCACTTAGCTAAAACCGTTCACGAAACCACAACTAGTTCAACCTTTTCGCACCAATACCTCATCAAGTGAAAAACACATCATGTGTTTTACAAACTTCTTCATCTCCACATATAGGATTTTCCTTAAACTAGCACCTTACAACTTCACTATCTAGAACACCATCATAGGATCTTATCCTTTTCTCGCTTATCATGCATGTCCTTGTCAGTGCAAACGATATATTAATCAAAACAGCCATCTCCAACACTTTGGTCCATCCAACTCTCACTCATATGATGTCATTCTCATCCTCATATAGGTACTCATTATTAGTATTTTCCATATTGTCTTCACTTCTTTTCAAAGTGATAATCATCCATGTCGGTCAAAACCATGCTAATACTACCTTTCCCATTGTCACCTAGAATAGGTCATTTTTATAATTCGTGTCAATCAATGAACGAATTTATCTTCATCACTTTTATATCTTTTGGTATCTTCATTATAATATTCTTAGATAGAACGCATTATTGATTACTCTTGGGTTGAAGCATATGAGAACTTGCTCAAAACAATAGGTTGTTAGCATCAATAAATCATTCAAATCATAACCCTTATGCATCATTGAAATGCAATGTCCATTCATATATTTTTTTGGCTTTGGTCACTTGACATGACGAAAGGATTGCATGAGTCCATATTTTTATATTTGCTATACATATGAGTTTCTAACTCCTTAATAGCTTCCTACCTAATCACCACCACCTTCCATCACCACTTTCACTAATCATCACCACCATGGATTAGCGAAAACTTACTTTTGTAAATCTCGAGTCATCTACAATCACCACATGAATCCTACTAGTAAACCGACACCAACACTAGCACCACTAGTGGCACACCCGTGGGAGACTTCATATCTTGTTTCTAGGAACTATTTTGTAGGCTTTTATCATATTATATTCTCACTTTTCTTATGATTGTAATTAGGAGACTACACTTCATGAGATCTTTGATTATATCATTTATCACATATATACATCTTATTTTTCTTTGTGAAAAAGATGAAATATATTGCACTAATGTTTTTCATTGTAGGTTCATCATCATATACACTCGATTGTATATAACTTACTCATCTAAGGATGAAGTTTGCATCAATTATTTTTCTTATTTTAGGTGCTTCTTGACACCTTAGAACAAGGAGGAATATCCTTTAAGCACTCATATTGCATCGTCTATACACTTGGTTGTATATGACATATTTGTCTAAAGACAAAGCTTCTATTATACTAATATTTATTTTGAAGGTTCATCTTGACGCCCTAGAGCAAGGGAGCTTCCGTCAAGAATTTACTGAATGCATCTTATACACACTTTGTTGTATATCACTTACTCGTCCAATGACTAATATAGTTTTGCACTAATATTTGTTTGTAGGTTTTAATCATACCCGACGCCTCAAACAAGGGGGAGCAACCGTCAAGGGAGAGCATGCACGCATTTAGCATCATTCTCACTTTTCAACAAGCATTTGTGCTTCGATAAAAAGTGGAGAAAATAGGCTAACATTGCTATGCATTTTTCTTTTCCATATATTTCTCATAATTTTTGTTGCATAAAACTAACCTTGATGTAGGTTAAGCCTCTTTATTTGATCCATGGATCCGCTACCAAACAAGGGACGGATTGAAGTAGACGATTTAACTTCACTAGGGATGATGCAAGCTCGCCTTTTTGGGGAGAAATGAAGTTAAACTCCAGGACACGCCTTTTTGTTTTCGACAAAAGGGGGGAGAAGAGTGTAAACGGAGAAGGTAATGTAAAGGTAGTAAGGATAAAGTAACCTTTTACATTTTACTTTATATTACGTTTACATATATTTGTCATCATCAAAAGGGGGAGATTGTTAGTGCAAATATTACGATATTTAATCTATACAGCTCGTTTGTTTTGATTGATGACAAACATGTAACTTGTAATACATAACGTAAAATGTACAAGTTACTTGTAATCACACTTTGTCTCAACATACATTCAACACCTCTCGATGTCTCAAGTCCTCGAATGTTACAACACAGGTTCGTACATGTTTGTTATGTGGCATTATGATCAAACCCATTAACAAATCATTTAGAATGTTTAAAATACGTTTAGAGTCACTAAGTATTTTAATAGGTTAACCATTCTATTTCGAACCTCATTTTACATTTTGCATTCACAAGTATTTCAAAAGGTAACTAGACATTTTATTAACTAGTTACATAATACATTTTACAAGTTTACTTTGATAAACTTTTAATCTAAAAATGGAAATACATATTACATCATGGCATGCATCATCCTTGTAATCTTTAGAAGATTTTATAGAATATTTGGTTTAGATTTGAACTCTACATAGCTTACACAATCTTGGATAGATTTGGTTGACTTTGGTAAGATTTTTTGGAAATCTTGCTGTAGCACCCACGGTACCAAAATGGTACATGGGCGGAACCCTTTTGAGGGTTCCGTGGTCCGTGGACGCTCCTGTCCATTTTGGCTATAAATAGCAAGCCAAACCAAGTTGTTTAAGCATCCCTTCAACACACTTTCTCTCTACCCTTCTTGCATCATTTAGATCTGTAGATAACAATGTAGAAACATACATTAATAACCCTCACCATCACATGATCATAATGCTTCTAACATTCATCTTTGTTGTAAGCATACTCTACATCTTGATCAGCCAAGGAAAGCTTGGAGATCTAGCCATTCCCACTCACCACAAGCTGAAGATCTATCACAACAAGTTTAGGGAACTTGTGATCTTCATCATGAAGGCTTCCTATCAATGGAAGATCATTTAGAAGTAGTTATTCATATCCATTAGACATTTGTGTCATGGATCATTAGTGTAAACATCATTGCATCATAACAACACTTTCACCAAACTAGATTAGATGGTTTATGTGTTTGTGCCATAAAACACAAGGTTTGTTATGTTGGGCCATAAAACATATTGGGAGTGGTTGTACCCTTGTAAAGAACTCGACATCTAGCTTAGTGTCGGAAATATTGTATAGGCGACGTTAGGTTGGTTCTACCTCGAACTAGAACCCGTTATTTAGCTTTGTACCGAAAAAGTGTAAGCGACGATTGTAAGGTTTTCTCCGCCGAGAAGGGAGCTTGTTGATTTAGTGAAGTAACTCTCGAGTTGGGTACTCGGGGAGTGGAGTAGGGCGGCAAGGAGATCAATGACCGAACCACTATAAATCCTCGTGTTCGGTTTGCACTTTCCTTTCTTTATCTCTTTACCTTTATACTTGCACTATACTATTGTTTGTGATGTGGTTTGATGTTCATGATTGTGTGACAACTTGTTTTACCATGCTTTATATTAGTCACAAACAATAATTGGTACTTTCATATTATAACAAGCTTCATAAGCAATTTGATACTAAAGATCTAAAGTTTTTAAACGGTAACGTATTCACCCCCTCTACGTTTCCACACATATGTATCAAATAAATATCCGTATATTGGCATGGTTGTGTATCTCAATACTATCTCATTTTGTAGGCTGCATACACGCTTGGTGTTCTACCTTTGGAAATTTTTTCATTTGATTTAGACAGTAAACAACACAATGAGGTAGGGGCGCTTGAGAGTGTGGTGTTTCGATCTTTCCTAGATCGAAAAATTAATTAACTATAATAAAGTTTATACTTAAATGTTATTCCCGCTAAAGATAATTTATATCAGGTCGTGGTCATTTGAGTTTGATGATGGGTATAAAAAATATCAAGATGAACTGAGTTGGCTAGAAGTCGTTGAAACTCCATGAGCTTCCTCACACCGAGTAGTATTCTTCTTTTAGTGTTTCTAGTTTATGTATGGGTTGAATACCCTATGACAATTAATCTTGTATAAAGAGTATTTTGGTATTTTTGTGTATGGTTTGCTTAAATTTATTCTCTACATATGTTGTTGGTTGTGCATATGTTGGTGATAGAAGTTTGATATTAGAAAGTCAAACTTCCATTTAGCATTTCAATTTGACGTTAGAAAGTAAAACTACGATCCGTGAGTCACAAAATTTTAGCATTTCCATTTTACTTTAGTTAGTGAGCCTTCAAAATGGTAAATGTCATTTTCTATTTGCATTTTGACTTTCTAAAGTATTAAAAAAAACTTCAAGTAGTCAAATGTACCCAAAAAAGATCTACATACAAAGGAATTAGACAATATCTATTAGGAGTTTTGATATGATTTGCAGTTTGACTTGAAGAGTCAAACTTCAAATGGTTTTATGTTGTTTAATCATCAACTAAATAGTAAATGTAAAGTGTCATTTGTGAATTCAGGGACCAACTGTGAACAGTCAAGATATTAATGAAGCGGAGTTTAAGTATGCCAACGGAAGCCTAGACAAATTCAAGGACCTAGTGTGAAAAAACACGGGGACCTAGTGTGGAAAAAACATTGATGACTAGACTCCTTGACCGCCGCTTCCATTAGACGCTATTTAATGTTGGCGCCAAGCCAATAAAGCCATCCACAACCTTTTCCTCGCACATTTTTCTAATGGAAGATTTCCTATATTGAATGATCTAATGGATGTCACGGTTCATCCCGATTACATGATCGTATGGGATTGTGGTTTCGCAAGAGGCTGCCAAGAAGGGTAACTTGCAAAGCTAATTGGTATGCATTGATCATCTTAAGAGGATGATCATCGAAATGAGCGAGAGTTGATTGTAAGAACGAAGCTTTGGGACCGTATGGTGTGGCGCTTGACCGCTTTGAATGCCTTGAGAGATACCGTGCCAGGGCAAACCAACCAACTTGCTCGTTTGATAGAGCTTACTGGGTGAATCTGATGGCCGTTATTCGTGAAGCGTGAATGTTACTTTGCTAAGATGGTGGAAATAATTACTGACTTTTGGGTATTTGATGGAGGTAGCTAAATGGGGTCTTTTCTTTGCTTCTTTTGGATTATCGGTTGTTAGATGGGTATGTGAATGGATCTTTTGTTTGGTTGTTGTTGTTGGTTTGATCTAGTTCTTGTTCTTCTTGTAATCTACTAGAATTATGATGTAATATAAATCTAAGTTTTAGCATTTAATCACTTGTTGTATTGTGCTATTGGGTATATTGTTTGTATCAAAAAACCAAACACCCCTTTCTATCAAAGAAACCAAACACAATGGTTATAATGTTATATGTGTTTAAAATGCAAATTCTTTAGCGTTAAGATATCTTATTGTATTGACAATGGTAAAATGCTTTTATGAAAAAATGGTATGGCGTTAGTGTTGACAGTGAGACTAAACAACCTAAATGCCACAAATTGTAACATCTTGATTATTGACTTCCCTAAGTCAAACCAATTTAGCAAATGCCACAAATTATAAGTTCTTTTTAATTTTTGACATCCCTAAGTTAAACCTATTTAGAAATGCACAACTAAATCTATCAGCTTATAATGCAAAACACAATTTTATATTCGAGTATGCCATTGTTAAAAGCAATAAATGCTTTTTTATCGATTTCACTTAATATATTTTTTTACTTCCCTAAGTCAAACACTATCATTTAAATATGTTTGACTTCCCTAAGTTAAAACATATTTACCAACGCACAACTAAACACTAACTTGAAATTAAGATAATAACTCAGATTTTTATTGCTCGGATTTCTTGTTAACGACCATTACAAACTTTTCTATCATCTAAACATACACTTAGCTAGACCCATAACTTTTCATATCATCCTTTTCCTTCATTTCCTTCCTTTCCTTAAGATATTTAAACAAAGCTTCAGATTTTAATCCTTTTTCCAAAGCATTAACCTTTGATAACCGGTGTGATCGGACTCTTCCTTCTCCTTCTTAACACCTAAACCATTTTCATTTGAGCAATCTTCTGTCTTTAACGCACTAAACAAAACCTTCCCTTATCGTTTGTGTCATTCTTGTTTGTTGATTTGGGTTGAATGTGTGTTGCTTGTATTTAGGGTTTAATGTATGTTCATGTTAATTACGTCAAATGTGTGTTCTGGCCGTACTAATAGGGTATTGGGTTGGGTTACATTTAACTAAGGTATTGTATAAATGTGTATGGTCTATTATATCTTGGACAAAGTAACACAAAATGGACGTTGACCTTGGCATAACGTCAAGGGACCCTCAGTTTGGCCTCAAAAACCAATTGTTTGGACTACTACCGAAAATATGAGTTATGGTGCACAAAAGAAAGCTTTTTGTCAAGTTTAAAGACCAACGGTGTATTTTAATCTATTAACAATTAACAAGCAAAAACTATTGAGGAGATTTATTTTACATACCAAACTTTTCTTACATACCAAGGGACTCATCTCCACCATCCATCTAAAAAATCAATGGCTGAGATTAAAAGTATTTTATTATTTGACCTATTTTTTATAATTTAAATATTTCTTAAACCGTTAATCGTTAAGTGAAAATATTAACACAAACGTGCGAAGAGTTATTTAATTATCTTTCTATAGATGAGGGCACTTTTGGATATACTTTCGAAAAAGAAAAATCGTTTTTTTCACGTTTTTCGTCTTTTTAATTATTTGAAATCGCAAGATGAAAAAATCATATACGATTAAACACTAATTTGAATATCACATGTGATATTAGTGTTAAATCATATATGATATGTGATATAACATGTGATATGATATGTATATCATATGTGATATTACACTAATATCACATGTGATATTACACTAATATCACATGTGATATTATATATCATATATGATATAACACTAATATCACATGTGATATTCAAATTAGTGTTAAATCATATATGATTTTTAATTCAAATTTCAAAGTAATGTAAAAAGCGAAAAACTTTAAAAAAAAAAGGTGAAAAAATACGATTTTTAAGCGAAAGTATATCAAAGTGCCTATCTATAGAAAGATAATTAAATGCTCGTCGCAATGATCTTTGTTTTTGCTTAACGAGGTGCGGTTTGAAAGTTATTAATATTCTAAAAAAGAGAATGAAAGTGATTTTAAAATTGTTGTGATTAATCTCATCCATTAGATCATATAAAAATAGATGGTGAAGATTGATCCCTTGGTATGTAAATAATCTTTTGTCCTCAAATGATCTTAAATCTAAACATATACTTAAACTAAGTATACTAAAATGGGTAAAAACTAAGTATGTGCTAAAATGGGTAAATACAAGTATATACTAAATGGGTAAATACTAGCAAATGGTTTGACCCATAACCCATGGTTTTATATATACCACTTAACCAAGTTCATTGTATCTAGAAAGAAAACCATGGATCAACCCATAACCCATGACCCATGACCCATAACCAAAAATACCCATGGGCAAGAGGAGCGGACCACGGATCCTAGCGCCAGGTAAGTGTGCTAGCCGAGGATCCGTGGATCCGGAAACAGAAGAGATTTCCTTTATAAATAGAGAGCCATTTCTTCCTCTCTACACATGACTTTTACACACATACTTCCCCAAAATATTCTAACCCTCTAACCTCAGATCTAAGTGATCTATGTAGTTTGTCTTTTGTTTTGTGTGATCTACTAGGTTCCTCTTAAAGGAGAGATCACCACTTCTTGAAGACGTAGTAAGCTCAAGTCCATGAGTTGCTATGCCACATCATCAAGACTACTAAGATTCTCTTGTTGATAGTTCTTCCTTTCTCCATAGATGTTGGTTGAAGGCATTAGTGAAGAATGCCGAAAGAGTCAAGATGAAAGCATTAGTGAAAGGTGCTCATCATCCGTGTCAAAGCATTAGTGAAGGATGCTAAAGGTGTCAAGACGAAGGCATTAGTGAAGGGCGCCAAGCGTTGTGTCAAAGGAATTAGTGAAGGATCCCAAAGAATTAAATTAAGTTGCATTTGGGAAGAATGCCTAGGTCGTATAATCGATGAGGTGCATCGTTATACATATATGTATTTGTTTATCTTCAAGGATGGTGATATCCTTGATGGTGTTGTAACAAGGAGAAGATCTCCTTGAGATTAGGTGTTGTGTCGTGAAGGGTAGTAGTTCCTCCATAGTAATGGAACTAGGTGCTTAGCCTAGTACCTAATAAAGGGTAGGCGACGTTGTGAAGGATTAGTTCTCCTAAGGTGTGAAAGAACTCGGTGGTTAGCCTAGCACCGTATAAAGGGTAGGCGACGTTGTGTTAGGTGTGTTCAGCCTTGGTGTGAAAGAACTCGGTATTTAGCTTTGTACCGAAAAGGTTAAGCGACGTGTGAAGGCTTCTCGCCACAAGGAGTTGGTGTAGTGCTTACGAACTCTCGGTAGGTGACTCGAGGAGTAGGGCAAGGAAGGTGTCCTTGTAGCCGAACCATTATAAATAACTTGTGTTGTGGTGATGTGCTTCTTACTCTTTATATTTCATTACACGTTTATATATCCATCTATCAACGTCCAACATAAACAATCAAATAGATTGACATAAGTCGATATAAATATTTAAAATGAAGTTTTAAATTGGTAAAACTATTCAACCCCCCCTTCTTGTTTTTCACAATTGGTATCGAGTTTGTTACAAGTTTTTTAAAGTATACTGTACTTTAAAGACTTGATACGATCCGTGTATGTTTGAAAACTACAAAGAAGAATTATCTTCGCCATATTTTAAAATCACTATATTGTTTATTGTTGGGCAATGATAGAATGCTCTAACGTTTTTTTTCCCTAAGCATTATCCATACTTGGATTTGGAATTACCAAGAAGAGCATAAAGAATTCATCCAAATATTTCTTTTTCGCAAAAGAATATTTAGCCAATCATTATCCATACTTGGATTTAGAGTTACCAAGAAGAGCATAAAGAACTTATCTAAATATTTTCTTTCGCAAAAAGAATATTTAGCCAAGGTATGATTACTAATCACTTGCTTTTAATTTTATTATTGAAATCTTAGTTGCATGATTTATTAGTAATTGTTTTAGTAGTTATCAATATTAAAGTCATCATCAAAAATAGTATTCTTCGACTTATTTGTAGAAACTACAATTTCGTAATAATGACATTTTGGTCATTTGATAACCATTATCATTATTCATCACAAAGAATTTATTGACACTTCATCCATGTCAATAAATTTCCATGTGAAAATTCTTATGTTATAATAAAATGAGATTTTATTATAATGTTTGAAAAGCTTCCCAAGAATTATGGCTAATTCTTAAAAAGGGAACATCGTCTAATAGAGAGTAGTCAATCTTCAAAACCTCAAATCACAAGTTTTAGAACCTTAAACACCAAAACATTAGACTTTTTAGAACTCCCAAACCTTAGTTATCAAGGAATGTTTGAGTGATTTTTGCTCAAGTATGCCGGATCCTCGGTTTACACTAGCCGGATCCCAAATGAGAGGGATCCGCGGGATCCGTGCAAAGAAGACATATATGATCAAGAATGATCACAGTGGATGTTCCACAATAATACTCACCTCAAAGACTCACGAACAAAACCAGTGTAATCGTTCATAGGAGCAAATTAATCATTCTTCTCAAGTCTAACAATCACTTGTGTAAGTATAATCTTCACTACATTGTTAATTTAATTCCTTGATTCTTAGAATTACAATTTCTTCATCTTTAAGAGTTGGGTTCAAATGGGTTTATTATAATTTGTCACCACATTGTTTTCTAAGATAATCTAAATCAAAGAATTAACATTGTTAATACAAATTAAACACATTTCTTGAACTCAACAAAGATGATGAGAGCAAAATTGTGATCAAACCCTCTAGGCTACTATTCACCATTAACACCACATTGGGGTTGTATTGTTTAGGGATATCATGCCTAGCAACAAGAAACAAGACTACCAAGACACTTCACTACATACCCATGTATCATAGAAAAAATGGTCTAAGTCCGGACGATAGAAAGGCCTTAAGTTGCTTCGAAAGGAGACTCTTGCATGAAGGTAGAGTTGTTGATCCATCATTTCTTGCAAATACCGACGTAAGGGAAGTTTTTGCAACTATTGGGTTTGATTGTTTATTGGATATAAATGAACAAATTTTCCCGGTCTTTGAGCTTGAGTTTTACAAGACAATGGGGATAATTAGAAATGATGACGGGTCCATCTCAATTGAATTCACCATCAATGAGCGAGAGTTTAGTCTTTCACTTATAGAGTTTGGAAGAATTATAGGAGTTCCATATCAAGGCATTTGTATGTACTCAAATGAATGGTCTTTGGAACAACTACACACAATGGTTGATCATCATGATATTTACTACAATTTGATCCCGGAAGCAACCACGGTGAGGGACACCGTGTTCATGCCAAGAGCCTCACCATCAAGAGTCACAAGGAAGTCAAAAGTGATCCATAGGGATCCTTTTCAAATGGAGCTTTCGGAAATGTATGCATTGTATAGGAAGTGGGAGGATGTGATAAGAGAAAACGTGGTGTGCCTAGTAGGGAACAAGGACCACCCCAACGCATGTCTAAGCTTCATGATCTATTGCCTAGTGAACAATACTCAATTCAACCTTGCCTACTACATGGTAAAAAGAATGGCAAGTGTTAGAAGCATGGACAAGATGGTGCTTCCGTACGCAATGCTTTTAACCCGTCTCGCCAAATTCATCTTGCTTTAGACCCTTCCCCACAATCCCTTGATCATAGCTTTTGCAATAAGGTTATGGTACCATTGACCGAAGGTAGAACAACAAGGTTTATGGTGGAAGGCAAGAGACCACACCCACCCACGGACTCCTGGGACGAAAGGGAAAGGCAAGGAGAAGGTGGAGGTGAAGGGAGTAGTAGCAACCCACTCAAGAAATATCGATCTTGACCCCCTTGGACTACATCAACCAATTGCCAAACATCCCAAATGAATCACCCGAATGGCAACAAACCAAGGGAATCTTCAAATGCTTCGCCAATTTCTTAAGAAGAAGAAGGAAGATAGTTTGATAAAGAGTGAAGGACGGTGAAGAAGTGAAGAAGGAGGAGAAAGGTAAGGTTTGAAGAATCAAACTTTTGATGAACAATTTCAAAACAATGGTTTGTAAACGTTTTAAATTATACTTGTAGTTTGTAGGTATTGCCATATCATGGCACTAAACAATCCTAACGTAGGTACTTGGAAAATGAGATTTTACGACCCTTTGAATGGTCGTCGTCACTCATTCTAGGAATTCTAGCTATCTCTACTTTGCCATACATCATAGTAGTTGTGCTCTTACATTTAGTTCCCATAGAAACCACTAGGAAGAGCATTTACTAAGAAGTGCAAAATTGCACATTTGTTGAAAGCCTTCTGATCTGCAGTAGGCGGATCTCAAGATTTGTACTAGACGGATCCCTCCCAAAAGGGAACCGTGGGATCCGTGGTATCTGATATGCAATACAGATTTAGGTACATCAAAACATTCTATTAGATCACCTCCAACAAGTCAAACATAAGATACTAGAGCCAACTAAGTTTTTTCTCAAATAGTTGAAGATCTCACTCTCATCCATGACCTATCTAGGATACATCTTTGAAATATTTTTGATTTTTCAACTAGTCAAAACTCACCATAATTCCGCTCTAACACTCACACATTATCTATCACTCTTGATAGCACTTAGTTAGGTATATCTTTCAATTTTAGCAAATTGATCTCAATCATCTTTCAATCAAAATTAAGGTCAAAAATTGGTTTTTCATTTCTTTTTATTTTTTAAGGATTTTAGTAAATTCCTATTAGGACATCATCTGACTTCTAGGACTTGTTATCATCATTTCTCCATATAAAATTAAATGGAATCATTGTCAAACATATAGTTAGACTACCCAAGGTCAAATTTTCTTGGCCAAAACCATCATTAAGCACCATTACTTGTTATGGTTAAGGATTTGAGATATCCAACGGCTAAAGACTTCAAAATTAAGTCAAACTCTCGAAATCCATTAATAACTAACCTTACAAAAGCAAAATGATTTCACCTAGACTGTCTGATAGCGGATCCTGGTCTTTAACCAGCGGATCCCCACTGAGGAAGGATCCGGGATCCGTAGATGCAGAGAGCATAAATCAGCTCCTATATTCAAACTCATGTCACCTTTTGGTTCTCTAACCACTCTTAGCATACATTAATTATCCTCCTAGAGCTGATCAAAACCTCAAGAGCATGCTTAGTCTTCTAAGTGGTCAAGAATTTGATTCCCAAATTCAAATTACTCTTTATAAACCAAACAATCTTAGGTTTATGGCACCATCCTCAATTACCTTTCAAAAATCAGAAATTAGAAGCTCACATTAGCACCTTCATCACCATGACTAAGGCTCTTAGCAACAACTCCTCAAACATAGGATCATCCAAAAGAAAGGGTCAAATGATCCATGAAATTTCATCCACTGAAACATCTCCCATTAGAGATAATGACTCTAGAATCCCACCTCATCAAACCCATCCAACAAAAGCTAAGAGAACCGCAAGGATTAGCATCAAACCTTTCCAACTAGAAAAGGATCATCTAGTTCAAAACCAAACATGGCTAGTTCTAGCAAGCCATCAAAACCTTCATTCATTGAAACTGGACTACACTCCTTGAATGAGCCTCTTCCTCATCCAAACATATATTCATTGTTGCATTCATCACCAAGAACCTCCCATTCACCAACCTTTTCATTAAATCGGGAACCACCTACTAGCCCATCATGGGAGACAAGGAACAACCTTGATCATATGGAAGAAGTTCCATTACCACCCTCATTTTTAGAACCTCTCCCTACTTCTCAAAATGAAGACCCTCAAACACACATTGAGCCCCCTCAAAACATCCCTTTTCCTTCGGGGGCAAACCAAGACAATATTTGCTCAAATTGTCTAAAAACTTAAGGACTTGTTCAAGAAGTACGAAATGAGATACATTTCATGTTCAATCATCTTCTTGCAAAGTTGGATCAATTCAACAAGTCCACCCATCCCTAGACTTAAGCACATTGTCACATTCTAAGTCTGTAATGATTAGCATTAGTAGCAGTTGTTTGGCTAGTTCATTCTCTTAGTTTTAGAGATTTGGTCGTGTATCTCTTGTTTTATTGAATGAATACTTATATGCTATGATTATTTTTTGTTGTGCTTGATATATTGTACATATATCTCATTTTCTCAAAATAGCATTCCTTGACATTTCTTCACTGCTGAAGATACTGTCAAGTTTAACAGATAGTCGGATCCCTTCCAGATAACTAGACGGATCCCTCCTTGAAGGGAACCGTGGGATCCGTGGTACAGAAGCACAAATTTATACTAACTTGAGTCTCATTTGCAAGAAATTATGCACTATACACTTGTTTTTCTAACCTTTGTTTTGTAGTTATTCAAAATACACATGAAGATATTGACACCATAAAGCTAGGGGGAGTTTTGTGTCAAACGACATTGCAAAATCATTTGCAACTTAATCCAATTTTGGATTACACTTCATGACATCCCATTGCAACATTGCAATATTCAAGGGGAGCACATTCTCGTCACTTAGACGAACCATTTGCAAACTTAATTGCAAACACAATTAGTTTATTTTACGTTATGTCCTTGACGTCCTTACATAGGGATGGACTCGTCAAGGGGGAGTTAAGACGAGTACCATTCCCCGTCACTTGCTCTCTTTACATTTTTACAATTTTCTTATAAAAATTGTGTTAGTTTTTAACACTTTTGTTTTAGACAAAAAGGGGAGAAGAAAGTAAAAACTACAAATTCAAATTTTTGATTTTAGATTTTTCCTTAAAATAATTTTATGTTTTTTCATCAACAAAAAGGGGGAAATTGTGAATACAAATAAGCCGTAAAAACGTTTATTTATATTTTACGATCTTCTAATGTTTTGTCGATAACAAATGTAAAATCATTTTAACGAAAAACAAATAGAGTAATGTAAATAGTTTGAGTTAATAGCTTTCTAACACACTTACGCTTCTACATAAAACACTAAAACAAGTATAAGTGATTTTATGATTTAGATACATATGTACAACAACTAGTGTTTACATATTGGGTTAAACATATACTTAAACTAAGTATACTAAAATGGGTAAAAACTAAGTATGTGCTAAAATGGGTAAATACAAGTATATACTAAATGGGTAAATACTAGCAAATGGTTTTGACCCATAACCCATGGTTTTATATATACCACTTAACCAAGTTCATTGTATCTAGAAAGAAAACCCATGGATCAACCCATAACCCATGACCCATGACCCATAACCAAAAATACCCATGGGCAAAGAGGAGCGGACCACGGATCCCTAGCGTTGTGCTAGCCGGATCCCTTGTGGTAGGGATCCGTGGGATCCGGGGAACAGAAGAGAATTTCCTCTATAAATAGAGAGCCATTTCTTCCTCTCTACACATGACTTTTACACACATACTTCCCCAAAGTATTCTAACCCTCTAACCTCAGATCTAAGTGATCTATGTAGTTTGTCTTTTGTTTTTGTGTGATCTACTAGGTTCCTCTTAAAGGAGAGATCACCACTTCTTGAAGACGTGCAAGCTCAAGTCCATGAGTTGCTATGCTTCGTCATCATCAAGACTACTAAGGTTCTCTTGTTGATAGTTCTTCCTTTCTCCATAGATGTTGGGTTGAAGGCATTAGTGAAGAATGCCGAAAGAGTCAAGATGAAAGCATTAGTGAAAGGTGCTCATCATCCGTGTCAAAGCATTAGTGAAGGATGCTAAAGGTGTCAAGACGAAGGCATTAGTGAAGGGTGCCAAGCTTTGTGTCAAAGGCATTAGTGAAGGATCCCAAAGAATTAAATCAAGTAGCATTTGGGAAGAATGCCTAGGTCGTATAATCGATGAGGTACATCGTTATACATATATGTATTTGTTTATCTTCAAGGATGGTGATATCCTTGATGGTGTTGTAACAAGGAGAAGATCTCCTTGAGATTAGGTGTTGTGTCGTGAAGGGTAGTAGTTCCTCCATAGTAATGGAACTAGGTGCTTAGCCTAGTACCTAATAAAGGGTAGGCGACGTTGTGAAGGATTAGTTCTCCTAAGGTGTGAAAGAACTCGGTGGTTAGCCTAGCAATCATAAAGGGTAGCGACGTTGTGTTAGGTGTGGTTCGCCTTGGTGTGAAAGAACTCGGTATTTAGCTTTGTACGAAAAGGTTAGCGACGTTAATGTGAAGGCTTCTCCGCCACAAGGAGTTGGTGTAGTGAACTTCTTAACTCTCGAGTAGGAGACTAGGGGAGTGGAGTAGGGCAAGGAAGGTGTCCTTGTAGCCGAACCACTATAAATAACTTGTGTTGTGGTGATGTGCTTCTTACTCTTTATATTTCATTACACGTTTATATATCAATCTATCAACGTCCAACATAAACAATCAAATAGATTGACATAAGTTGATCTAAATATTTAAAAGGAAGTTTTAAATTGGTAAAACTATTCAACCCCCCCTTCTAGTTTTCCACAGAAGTATCAATAGCTAATATAGAAACTAGTCTACATAATTGGAATATACCTAGAGTAGAAGTTAAAACTTTATATAAACAAAGAACTTTTGATTGGCTTCAAAGTTATTCTATCTAAACAACAGAGAAGACTATACCTTTATTAAGAAATCAACAAGAAATTAAATTATTTTCTGCAAAAGCTATAAATGAACATAGAAAAACTTATAAATTCTTACATATAGGATTAGTTCAAGTAACTATAAAACCTATGACAAGATAAGGTATTAATGCTCCCATATGTGTTGTATTAAGAGATGCTACGTTAACCAATTTTAATCAGTCCTTATTAACCTTAGGAGAATCTAATATATGTAATGGTCCAATATATTTCCAAGCTTATCTCCGATTATACAATATCTTTATTTGATAAAAACATATTAGATGTTAACATTAAATTTACGCTTAAAAAGAAATTGAAATAAAAGAATGATCTGATCCATTAGTCTTGATATATAGAGTATATTATAAAACTATGACTACTACTATAGAACCAAAATATAAAAAAAAAGAAAATCAAGTTAATGAAACTCTGCTTATAGAATCTAATTTTCAAAATTCTAATATAACTGTTCCTAAGAGAATCAAATGGGATGAAATTATTAGAAATCAAAAATGGAATTTTAAAGAAATTATAGATCCTAAGCCTTTAGAAATCAATAGTCAAATAAATAATATTATAGATCATTATAATGGAAATATAGATATAACTTTTGAATATAATAAAGCAGGTTCAGCTAGACATTCAATGTATGTCCCATCTAATCTAAATGATAATTCAAATTTAAGAAGAAATACTACCTATGAAATTAAAAGGAGTAAATTTTGGTACATCAATTCCTAAACCTTTATATGAAGATGACAATATAAGTGATGATTTTAGCGATCAACCAACTAGATCCTAAGTAGAATATTATAGGAAAATTATGAGTGATACAAAAACACAATTAAGAAATAATAAAAATCAAGAAAATATTAATTATTTAAAAGATTATATGCAGTAAGAAAGATCAATAAGGATAGAAATAAAATACGTTGAAAATATGAAAAAGGAAAAACAAATATATTATGGTTTTCAAAATTATGATGTTAATTGGACTATAAAAGTATTACGAGATAATTTAAAAATTAATCAAAGTATGATAAGAGTTGTAAGATCGAATAATTATTTCTAGAAATGAGTTTATATCAATACTAACTTAAGAAAAACAAATAGTGCATTATCAAGAATATATTTCAAGAAATAATAAATCAATAAAAATATTTAAAGAAGAATTATATACAAGAGAATATTATTAGTAGAAAAAGTTTATAAAGATATGATCATAAGTTTAGTTTTACAAAATCTTCGTTTAAAAGAAAAATTAGAACAAATAAAAAGATTAATTCATTAAAACATGGAACATATAAATAATATTCCTTTTAAAATGGAAATAAAATTTCTAAAAAGATGAAATGTTTTAATAATTATAATAATGAAAGTTAATATGGTATTATTTAAAATTTGATGAAAAAGAAAGAATGATGCATAATATAGAATGGCAACTATATATTGTTAATAATGAAAAAAATATCCCATTTTTCACGTGGTTTCACTTATATAGTATATAGAAAGTAAAAAATCAATTTCCCTTTATAGAAAAATAGAAGTTACTACAGAAGAAATAAATAAAGTATATTATGATCCAAAATTAAATAATCCTATAATAAGTCAACATCCTCCATGTAAAGATATTTTAATTAAAAGAAATAATAAAGAATAAATAGACAAACCATTAGGTAAGCATGATAATAACGATAAAAAATTATTATCAACAATAATATATCAAAATAATCATACAAATGAAATGCTAAATACTATAGGACAACAATTGGATAGAATGGAAAATAAAAAAGAAGCTAGTAATGGTCACAAACTAAAGAAAATATAGTAGAAATATAAGAAAATCCTTTATTTGTACCATATAATATGGACACAACAATTAATTTGAAACAAGACTCTATACTAAGAGAAATTGAAAATAAATTATCTAAGTTAAATATATTCAATGAAAAAATAAATGTTATAAATAAAAATGATTTAGAAGATAATATATGTAATTAGAAGAGAAATTTGATTTTAAATTAAATAAAAAATAAAGTATAATACATATACACCAAATCCGTAAATAAGAAATTATTATCCTAGACCTATAACCACCGATTTACAATATGAAGAACTATACTTTAGTACCATCTAGATATGATAGTTGTATATATGAATGGAATATAGATGGTTGTCTGGAATATCAAATTATAAATTTGTTACAAGAAATGACTATGGCCTCTAATGCTTATAAGTCACATAATAAAGATAATGAACAACGAGTTTTTAAGGCATTAATTAGTGGCTTTACAGGAAGTATAAAAGGTTGGTGGGATATGTATGTTTCACAGAAGAAAGAGAAGCTAATATATGATGCTAAAAAGACTATTGTTAAGGAAGAAAATGGTCAACAAATACCAACCGAAATGAATGACTCAGTTAATACTTTAATTTTTGCTATACTTAAGAACTTTGTAGGAAACCCAACAGCTTATCAAGATAGAAGTGCTGCTATTTTATTAAATCTAAATTGTAGAAAATTACAAGATTTCAGATGGTATAAAGATGTATTTTTGTCAAAAGTAATTTTATGTCCGATTGTAAGAAGCATATTGAAATAAAGATTTATAGCAGGTTTATCTAAATTATTTGCCAAAAGAAAAAGAAATAAATCAAATATTTAATATAATAATTCTATACCATATAAAGAACTAACTTATGGAGAAATTATAAATTATGTAAATCAAGAGGGTTTGGCTATATGTTCAGATCTAAAATTAAGGGCTAAAATTAAAAAGGAATGTATTAATAACAGAAATGAATTAGGAAATTTTTGTGAACAATATGGATATGAACCTTTAAAATTACCATCATCTAGTAATAAGAAATATAGAAAAGAAAAAAGATATAAAAAAAATTTAGAAAACCTAGTAAAAAATATATACAAAATAATAAATCATATGAAAACTATAATAAAAAATACAAAAAATAGGAAAAAATAAAATACCTATAACAAAGAAACAAAAGATACGATAATATGTTATAAATGTAGAAAACTCAATAATACATCTAGAAATTGCTATACTAAGAAGAAAATAAATGAGTTAAATATACCAAAAGAATATAAAGAGCAAGTTCTTAAAATGATGATAAAGGAAGAATCCAAAGGAATCGATATATCGATATGAAGAAGATGATTTGAATATAGTAGAAATGAATCAAGTAATAGTAATGAATCTTAAGAATGTGAATGTTTAGGTAACTGTATTTGTGAATATAAAACAAATGGTATAACTGATGATAGTGAAGAAATTAAAATATTAATAGAATTAATGGAAAAAATAGAAGATAAAGAAATTAAAAGAGTATATTTAGATAAATTAAAAGAAAAAATAAAAGAAAATAAAACAATAGATGAAACACAAGATTATAACCTTATGGAAATATTTAAAAGATTTAATAAAGATACTAAACCTATTACGATACCGAATTACAAGAGGAATTAAAAACAGTTAAAGCAGAAATAGCTAGTATAAAACAAAGAATGAATATATTAGAAAAAGATAAAAAGAAAGGAATTGGGAGTAAGGATACGAAACACCAACAATGCGAAACATCTAACAATTTAGTTATAAGTAATATACAAAGTATTAGCACTCAAAGATGGTATATTAAAGTAAATATAGTAATAAATAATGAATATAAGTTAATACATTGCTTTAGTAGACTCGAGCAGATTTAACCAGATACAAGAAGGATTAGTCCCAACTAATTATTATGAAAATCATCACAAAAGACTATCTTCTGTTACCGGATCTAAATTAATGATAGGATATAAATTATCAAATGTTCGTGTATGTAACAATAATTATTGTTATAAAACAAATCTAATATTAGTTAAAAATATGGGTTCTCAACTTATTCAAGGACAACCATTTATAACTCAATTACCCATTTAAAGTTAGTGAAAATGATTAATCAAGTAAAGTCTTAGGGAAAAAGATTTTATTTGAATTTGCTATGCCAATGATAACTAAGGAAATAAATATTATTGATAATAAAAAGAAACATATAGAATATTTAATAAACGAAATAAATGATAAAAGAATATGATCATTTACAGTACCATTATACAAAGTGTATAAAACAGATAGAAGAAAAATTTAAAAAGAATGTTTGTGCTACCATTCCAAATGCTTTCTAGAAAAGAAAAACAATATATTGTTAGTCTACCGATCGGGTCTGAACCGTCATGTTTTATCACACAAGCTAACCACTTGTGAATGGTCAACCGTAATAAACTTCAAAACGCTTAGAAACAATACAATTATGATCCTGAGAGTATAGTTTCCACTGTGTTAAGTCCCACGGAGACCTAATGGTGTTTGAACACTTTCAGGTGTCGAATAATCACTAAGGATAGTGATCAATAAGGATTGTGAATGATAATTACACCTAAAAAGAAAGTTTTGTAAATTACAGGGGCTTAAATGCAAATTAAAGAAAATTAAAAGCTAAAATATATTAAATAAACGCTATCACTATTTTAAAATGATGTTTTTCTTGATTTATAAAACAAAATAACTTAAATAAACTATTTTAACTAAAACGTAAACTTAAATTATCTAAAAATGTGACCTAAAATGAAACGCATGCTATGTATAAAAATTACGTGAAAAGCAAGTAAAAACGAAATTTTGAAATAAAAGTCCTACGAGTGTAAAACAATTTTCTTACTTAATATATGACAAAAGAAAATTTTAGAAAAAGATTTATATTTTTTTGACTTTTATATTTTTTATTATGAATTAAATATTTTTTAAACTAATTAAATGATTAAAAATACTAAAACTATTCATAAAATTCTGAAACTTTTTTATAAAATACTTATTAACAATACAAAGCTAGAAAAATTACAAAAGATGTAAAAGCTTGTTTAAATAAGCTGTAAATAAGCTAAGTTATTCGAATAAGCTAAAAGAACAAAAACGGATTATGTATTAAATGATGCAAGATACAACCAGTCAAAGACCCAAGGGCAGATGGTATGTGTGTGGTGTGGTGAGTGGGTGGCCAGGTTCAATCCCAAAGAATGACTTTTTGTTAAATATATTTTTTAACTTTTTCTTTTTTTAACCTACTTAACTACTTAAAATATGAAACTTTGATGAAGACAAAAATTTTCAAACTTAAAAATAAGCTGTTTAGAAGCTTAAAAGCTCAACAAAGGGGCTTTAAGCTTATTTTAATAATTTTTAGCTCAAATAAACTTGAAATAAGCTTCTCAGAAGGAAACAAAAGTACAATAAGCTATAAACAAGCTAAATGAACTTATATTAATCTAAAGGACACAAATAATCACACTGAAAAGCTACTAATAAGCAAATAAGCACTAACTCCAAACCTTTCTACCAAACAGCATTACACTATTTCTAGGCCAATTTAAGCTAAGGAAATAAGCCTAAAAGTTCAAAATAAGCATTGAGGTATTTATATGGGTTGGTAAGCTTTCTAAAAAGCCAAAACTCACAATAATGGGGACCACGGAGAGCTTATGAAGCTTTGTGAAAGGCTTGCTAACAATCGAGTTATCATGTTTATACGAAATGGACAAACAATAAGCTTGTTGCGTACTCTAGTAAATAAGCTAGAAAATGAAATTTTAAGCTTGGGACCTTAAGATGGCTAGGTTAGCTACACAAAGAACCAAATTTCACAAGCTATGGTTTACTATTAAGCTTTTTATGAGCTTGTGAAATGGTTAGCAACTGCACATGGCACTTTTTGATAAGGTGCTTGAAATAAGCTAAGAATTAAGCGCTTAAATAAGCTAATTGAAAATTATAAAAAATACAGGATTAAGATGAGCAACTAAAGTTTATAACCTAAAAGCTCAAATCCAAAATCCTAACAGAAGTGAACAAGAAAAATCACCAAGTTTATTCAAAAACTGCAATTAGAAAAATTTGACTTTTTAATTATACTAAGAGTTTGACTTTTATGAACTTGGGATTGATCCTACTCACTTATTATGTTATATTATTGTATAATAAGATTAGATTAAGCTATGTTAACAAGTTTTAAGCTACTGTGATGATTTTTATAACTTAAATCCAAACAAAGGAACTAATAAAGAGAGATTAAAGGTAACTTTGACTTTCTTATCAAATAAAGACCGTTTTTCTTATTTATATGAGCTATATGGTACTTAAGTGACACAAAACAATAACAAGCAACAACTCAAACACTCTCTAAAACAGTTAACAAGGCAAATCCAATCACCACTTTATAAACTGCTTTGATGTTTTTCAAAAGATTTCACAGATTTAGACCATGCAAATGATTAAAAACTTTATATTATCACTTAATGAGACTATATAAGCATTAAAAAACAATAATAATAACATTAAATTAAGAAATTTCACTTATATTAATCGTTAAAATAAAACTTTTACTAACTACAAATTAAAGAGAACAAGTAACTGGTTTTAATACTTAATTATACTTAACTATGACTAATAAACATGAACATACAGAGATTTAAACTAATGAACAATTCAAACAAAGTGAAATGCCAAAATGGAGAATTGCTTACAAGTTGGATTCCAAGTGAAAACTGAAAACTAGTGCTTGAAAACACTTCCTATAGCTTCCCAAGAAGCTCTAAACCAAAGGGCAATCCATTATTAACCCTGATCCAAATTGATTACCATTTCTTTGTGATTTTGATTTTGACTGATTTTTTTGTATTTTCTTGTATTTTTCTTTTGCTTCTAAACTGATTTTAATGGGTTTCTAATAGCTCACATAAGCTATATAGGAGCTTATGTGATCTTTATAAGTCCACAAGCAACAACTAATAACAACATTAGAACATATGAGAATTTTGAACTTGAAATTGTATAAACCTAAATTGGAACTTAAACACCGAAATTTATTATTGAAAAGATTATACATACACTGAGATGACTTTAAAAAGTACTTGAAAGCTTTAAATAACACCGAAATTTAAAATTAACTAGTTCGACATAAATAAACTAAAATTACACTTGATATCTTTCCACATTGCCTCCTATCTTCTTTATAGAGATCTTTTTGACTTGGTGTATCACCAACATTTCCCACTTGACTTCAAGCCCTTGAATTCATCAATTACACCATAATCACACACATGGCATTTTTGGCGGAAAAGTCGCTTTGAGTGGGTTTTTGCAATTAATGCAGTTTGGTGTTTTGTGAAGGTGTTAGGGAGTTGGTAAACAGCTGTGGAGATATGGTAGAGGTGGAGAGGGAAATGGTGGTAAACCACCTGGTTTTGGGTTTGCGAGGTGGAGAGACGAGTGTACAGGTTTCCGGGTTTGGCTGGTTTTGACCTGGTTTGACCCGTTTGATATTATATGGGGGTCAAAATTGTATATTGGCAAAAGAAAGAGGATTTGGCCTAGCTCAAGGGTGGGTCAGGCCATGGGTCAAGATATTTGGTTTGGGCTTGTGTATGGGCTGGATATGGATTTTTGTTTGTGTTTGTTAATAATACAAGGGTCCGCTTGGTTCAAGCTTGTTAACACAAGGACCAATCATGCAATTCGCAAAACTTGAGGGACTAATCATTACTTTTCCAAAGTAATTACAAGGACCAAACTTGTCATTTATGAATAGTACAAGGATAACATTTGATTATTTTCCTTTTTTAAATATCCAAGGACCAATTTTAACACTTTTGTAAAGTTGAGGGACCTTTTCTGCCATTTGACCAAAGATTCATTCAAGGACCATTTTGGACAACTTAGAATATTTCAGGGACCTTGAATGATATTTTTCTTATTTTGATTTACCAGTGGACTGTTTTGACAACTTTTGAAACTTGGGGACTAAACTCCAATTATGCAAACTTGATACGTTTTTCATCCGATTTTGATATTTTTGCATTTAAAACACATAAAACACTTATTTGTGATATTTTTATCATTTTGATGCATTTCCGAAAGTGTTTTATGTTTTTGAGTTTAAATGGACAAAAATGATGAGTATTTACACACTCATCAATCTCCCACACTAAGATATTGCTAGTCCCTAGCAATGTTTTGAGAAAACTTAATGGATTTTATCTCTTTACCAAAAGCCATTACTCGAGTAGCCAATTGTTTTAGTTCTAGTAAGAACCTTGGTACAATGATAACCAAATGATTTTGAGCAAATCACCAATTTTCAACGGTTTTGATTTGTCTTTACCGAACGCTTGCTTCTCGACTAGCCAACTCTTAGATACAATATCTTTGGTGAGTCGATTACCAATTATGGTTTTCCAACTGCCTTTACCACAAGCCATAAACTTGCGGGCTAGTCAACTCTTCACTAGTTAAAGATATGGTGAGCTGAACACCATACAATTTTGGGCAAATTGCAAGCCACAAACGGATTTGAGATATCTTTACCAAGAGCCGTTTGCTCCTGGATTAGCCAATCCTTATGTGTGTTAGACATGGTGGACTGATTACCATTTGCCGAGTAAGTGAAAACACTTACTCCAAAAAAAAATTTTGGCCAAAAATCGGGGAATTGGGTGGTATAATTACATGATAAAATTCGTGAGAATTCCCCCCAACACTAGAAATGAATATTTCAATATTCAGTACCATGTTGCGTTTAAACATAGAACTAAAAAGGAAATACTACGCCATTATTTTATTTTTGATATATACACACATTTTTTATAGAAGATTTTATATAAATAAATGGGCAACTCCCCACACTAGGGTGGTAGAAAATAGAAAGAAGTCAGAAATATGGGTGAAAACCCATATGGTGTGTGCTATTGTTTTTGATTACCGAGTCACTAGCTTGACTCGATCCCGCATTCATTGGTTCATGGGGAAAGTTTGTAGATCTGGGACAACCACGGGTGGAATGTCCTCTCCAAAATAATGCTTTAATCGATGACCATTCACTTTAAAATTTGGACCATCGGGCTGAGATAACTCAATGGTACCATAAGGATAAACCTTAGAAATAGTAAATGGACCGTACCAACGGGACTTGAACTTTCCCGAGAAAATCTTCAATCTTGAATTGAAAAGAAGGACTCGATCACCAACGTTGAAAACGCGGTTCTTGATTTTAGAGTCATGAATCTTCTTTGTCTTTTGTTTGTAGATCAAAGAGTTTTCGTATGCTTGATCACGGAGTTCATTTAATTCATTCATTTGAACTTTCCGTGATCACCGCCTGTCTCAATATCGGTTTGCATGTTTCAAGGCCCAATATGCCTTGTGCTCAAGCTCAATCGGCAGATGACATGCCTTCCCGTATACTAGCTTGTATGGAGTACACCCGATTGGTGTTTTATAAGCTGCACGGAAGGCCCGAGTGCGTCATCTAGTTTATCCGACCGGATGCACGGTTTTCGCCATCGTCCTTTCAAGAATTCTTTTAATCCCCCGGTTGGAAACTTCCACTTGCCCACTTGTTTGGGGTGGTACGCAGAGAGAGACGGTGGTTATACCATACTTTTGCATGACTCTATCAAATTGGTCATTGCAGAAATGTGTACCACGATCACTGATTATAGCTCTCAGAGTTCCAAACCTAGCAAAAAGAGATTTTAAAAATTTCACAACAACTCGGGCATCATTGGTAGGTAAAGCTTTCGCTTCAACCCATTTTGACAAATAGTCAACGGCCACGAAGTATGTATTTGTTTCGAGATGATGGAAATGGCCCCATAAAGTCAATGCCCCGATGTCAAAGATCTCTCACAAACTTGAATGGCATTTTGCGCATTTCATTTTTGTGAGATATTTTCGTGACGTTGACAAGCGTCACATGCTTTGACAAATTCGTGGGCATCCTTGTAAATCGTGGCCAATAAAACCGAATCAAACACCTTTTGGCGGTGTAGTTTGACTATGATGGCCCCGGTGGGTCCAAAGATGGCAAGCTTTGAGAATGTCCATAGCTTGTCCATAAATACACCGCCTCGGATGACTTGATCCGCACGATTTTGAATAAGTAGGGTCGCCCCGAAGTAATGTTTAACATCTTTGAAGAATTTGTTCTTCTGTTTGGTCGACATCCCTTTCACTATGAAGTTACCCGCATGGTAATTTGCAAAGTCGCAAACCATGGGTAGTAGAGTTCCACTAAAAGAAACCGCATTGAGTGTCTCGAGAGGAAATGTTTTATTTATTTCCTTTTTCTCGAAAACATCTTGGTGAGGGTTTTCTAGACGGATAGATGATCGCAGCCCGTGTTCTCACCCTTTTTATCACGTATAATGATATCAAATTCTTGCGAAGGAGAACCCAACGGATCAATCTCGGCTTTGCATCTTGTTTTGCAAAGAGATATTTGAGAGCCGAGTGATCCGTATACACCACGATTTGGTCAAGATTATATGGCCGAAACTTCAAATGCATACACCACGCTAGTAGCTCTTTTTCTGTAGTGGTGTAATGAGTTTGAGCTTCAGTCATTATTTTACTTGCGTAGTGGATAGGCTGAAAATGCTTGATCTACGATGCCCTAGACCGCACCATAGCAAAATCACTTGCATCGCATATGAGCTCAAAAGGCAAATCCCAAAGAGCAACGAATGTGCTTCAAAGGAGCTTTTTCTTTAATGTTTCAAAAGCTTCGATGCACTCAGGTGAGAAGATAAAGGAGCATCTTTTTCAAGAAGATGGGTCATAGGCCGGGCGATTTTAGAAAAATCTTGTATGAATCTGCGATAAAATCCGGCATGACCTAAAAAACTCCTAATACCTTTGACGGTAGTAGGATGAGGTAATTTAGCAATAACATCGACTTTTGCTCTATCTATCTCAACTCGCTTTTTGAAATCTTATGACCAAGGACTATGCCTTCTTTGACCATAAAGTGGCTCTTCTCCCAATTTAGACAAAGATTGGTGTCTTCACACCGTTGGAGCATTTTTTCTAAATGGGAGAGACATGTTTGAAATGAGTCCCCAATGACCGGGAAGTCATCCATGAACACCTCCATTGTTTCCCCGATCATGTCGTGGAAAATGGCCATCATACATCGTTGGAACGCGCCAGGAGCATTACATAGGCCACAAGGCATACGTCTATAGGCAAAAGTTCCGTATGGGCAGGTGAATGTAGTCTTTTCTTGATCTTGTGGATCAATGGGAATCTGAAAATAACCCGAGAAACCATCAAGAAAACAATAGTACTTCCCTCGCTAATCTCTCAAGCACCTGGTCCATGAAGGGTAGAGGAAAATGGTCTTTACGGGTGGCGTCATTCAACTTACGATAGTCAATGCAAACACGCCATCCCGTTACAGCCGAAGGAATTAACTCGTTATCTTCATTTGTGACAAAGTTATGCCACCCTTCTTAGGAACACAATGAATTGGGCTAACCCAAGGACTATCTGAGATCGGGTAAATCAATCCCGCATCAAGAAGTTTGAGAACCTCCTGTTTGATAACATCATGGATTTTGATTTACTTTTCTCTCGATGTTGAATCACTGGTTTGAAGTCATCCTCCATCAAGATTTTGTGAGTACAAAACTCATGGTTGATACCCTTAATGTCGGAGAGTTTCCAAGCAATTGCTTGCTTGTGTGACTTCAAGACCTTTATGAGAGCAAATTTTTCATTTTACTCAAATCTCGAGCAATAATGACGGGTAATTTATCATCACCCTTAAGAAATGCATACTCGAGATGAGGTGGTAAGTCTTTAAGTTCGACTTCAGGAAATTCTTCAGTTTTCTCAACTGACTTGACTTCCTTGTTATGAAGCTCGACGAGGGAGTGGAGATGGATCATCATTAAGCAATTTCTCAATGAGAAGAATATCTCCCTCGATGTCAATTGGAGCATGATCAATTTCCCATGGAATCAATCACTAGACAAGTATGCATCAATCTCTTCCAAGATGAAGTCACTTTCCTCAAATGGAGTGAGAGAAGGAGTAGAATTGGCAATGATGGTTGAGATGAATGAGTGAGATTATCACTCGAAGAATTATGATCATAACCAAGAACTCTTGAGAGTACTCTTCGTATAAACATCAATGATATCTATTCGTTAACCGACTCGAATCATAGTTTGCGGAGTACCTCGAAGTTTGATCAAGGTTAAAGGTGACAGCTTCATTACCCACACGTAGTGTGATTTCTTGCTCAAATACATCAATGAGAGCACGCCCGTTCTCGTGAATCCTCGCCCAACAATGAGAGGAACCCGTGGATCAAGATCGAAATCAACAACTACAAAGTCACCGAAAATGGAACTTTCCTACTTTCACAAATACGTCCTCGCAATGCCAAGTGGACGGATATTGTACGATCTGCAAGCTCGAGTCATGCATGTAGGAATAAGGTCCGAAGAGAAAGTTTCTTCCATACTGAATGAGGCATCGTTAATGCTTGCACCAAGATCCGCTAAGGCAAAGCATTCAACCATTCCCGAAATACACAAGGTAAGAGAAATTTTCCAGATCTCCAAGCTTTTCTCGAAGCTTCTTCAAGATAATCAGAGCAGCCTCGCTTTAGAGGAGTTTTTGCCATCTCAAACAGCTTTTCCTTGTTGTTTAACATGTGTTTGAGAGTTGATGCAAACTTGGGCATCAGCATGATAGCATCCGCAAAGCTTATGTCAAAATGTAGTTCTTGGAAAATTTGAAAAATTTTGTCCATTTGATGACTAGCTTTTTCGCGGAGCTTTTGCTCATTCAAACGTGATGGGTAAGGAATAGAAGATTTGGATTTGGGGTTTTGAACGGGAGCTACCGAGGTTCAAAACAACTCCGGATTGGATTTGGGTTTCTGGACAACTTGAGGTTGGACATCGTTGGTATCTCCGTTATTAGTAGGAAGTTCCTTGTCCTTTGTAGCCTCGTGTTCACTTTCCACTACCTTCGGGAGAGAAGAAGAAGAGGTAGTAGGAATAGTGGGTCCATTGTATGAAACACCACTTCGGTTGTGATCGCTTATGCATCGCCTCGGTTAGCGATCGTGTTGCTCGGAAGTTCTCCTGAGCCCGAGGGTTGATCATTTAAAGATTTCTTGAGTTCAGCGATCTGACTGATCAACACTCTGTTTGTCTCTTCTTGAGACTTCATGAATTGCTTTAAAAGCTCATGTGATGTTGATACGGAGGAGGTGGAGGGAAATTTTGAGGTTGTATGTTTTGATTATGACCTTGTTGTTGAAAATTCCCTTGGTTAGGATTCACATGAAATTGATTTCAATTGAAATTGTTTTGATTAAGGTTCCCTTGATGTTGGAAACCTTGATTTGTTCCGGAATAGAAATTACCTTGGTTTTGATAACCTTGGTTCATTCTAGGTTGGTTCGATTCGGTTTGCATGTTAGGATTCTGGTTAAAACCGGGTGGTCCCTGATAAGTATTAGCACGGTAGTTTGTCATTTTGAGGACTATTGATTACCTCCTTGATTGAAGTACGGCTATAGCATTAGCTTCAAATGGACTACCATCGGTGGCAGTACAGTTGTAGTATGCATGAGGCCCACCACAAGTAACACAGACTTCGACTTTCTTCATTTCACCATGTGATGGTGTCTGTGTGAAAGTGACTTTCTTTTGGTTAGCAAGAACCAAAGCTGAACAATATTCGTGAGTTTGTCAATCTTAGCATCGGTGCTAGATGTACTCACGTGAGATGAAGTAGAAGGTCCTGCATTAGACCGAGTCTGATATGTCTTTGTTCGAAAGGGCGGACTGACTTGTTTTCAATTATTTGCAAGGCTTCTTTTGTGGTCTTGCTCAGAAATTACCTCCCGCGGAGGCATTTAAAGAGTCTTGTTAGTCGGTTTAGATCATTGTAGAAAGTATCCATTTGCATTAACTCGGTAAAACCATGATGCGGACACTTCGGAGCAACTCTTTGTAACGATCCCATGCCTCACCGAATGATTCATCAAATCTTTGAGAAAATTTCATTATCTCATTCTTAAGACTTGTAGTTCGATGGAGGATAAAATTCGTTAACAAACTTGGTGACTAGATCTTCCCATGTCTCAATGGAACGAGGGGTTGTTTCTCAAGCCAATTCCGGGCTTGTCCCTCTAGAGAAAATGGGAAAGAAGAAGCTTAATTTTCTTCATGTGGGACATTCTTGTATTTGATGGTAGATGCAATCTTGTTAAACCATCGAATATGTGCATGAGGATCATCCCGCCCAAAACCATAAAATTGGCTTTGGGTTACCAGATTAAGCAACCCGGTTTTGAGCTCAAAGGTATCAGCCACGATGGTTGGAACAATAATGGCATCTCCGTAACCCTCGATGGGTGCTTGGAGAAGCTCATTCATCGGCTTGTCTTCTGCCATTACCATGTGGGTGGTGGTGTAAGACGCTCACCACGGCCGGTGGAGGAACGCCCCTCACGCTCTACGGGAATATTTGCAAGCTTGAAAGTGGACTTGTAGAGCGGAAGAACGAAAGCATGCACTAAGTTTTAAAAATAAATTTTCAAAACAAATGTGAGGCAAAACGACAAGTGAACTTAACCAATAATCACAAATGAAATGGCTTCTTTGAAAAAGGTACACCAAATCACAAGGACAAAGGTAAGTTTTAAATCTTTGTTCGAACTTATTAATAGTCACACCCCCAGTTGGTAGGTGTACTGCCTTGATTTGCGATGGTTGATTTTTATGTATTTATTAAGTACCACTGAAAAGACGTAGGTATGGATATGTGCTAAGGGTTTAAAAACTTTTGGAAAATATTTTTGGTATCGTCTCGTTTAACCAAATCGTATCTCTTTAAGAATCACCTTAAAGGAAATACAAGCTAGAAAACGTTACGATTGTTTTGTTGTTTTATATTTTGTTTGGTGTTGTTAACACTTTAGGAAAAGTGTTAATGAACTTTTGATTTTTGATAACTTTACAAAAAACTGTTTACAAAAGGTGGTATATGTGCAAGTACGGTCCGAGAATGCTTAAAACACTAAAGCCTCCTCGCAGCGGCCAAAATTTGATCGTTTCTGAACCGTCAAGTTTTATCACACAAGCTAACCACTTGTGAATGGTCAACCGTAATAAACTTCAAAAGTCCGAAACAATACAATTATGATCCGAGTATAGTGTTTCCACAGTGTCGTTAAGTCCCACGGAGATTAATGGTGTTTGAACACTTTCAGGTGTCGAATAATCACTAAGGATAGTGATCAGTAAGGATTGTGAATGATAATTACACCTAAAAAGAAAGTTTTGTAAATTACAAGGGCTTAAATGCAAATTAAAGAAAATTAAAAAGCTAAAATATATTAAATAAACGCTATCACTATTTTTAAAATGATGTTTTTCTTGATTTATAAAACAAAATAACTTAAATAAACTATTTTAACTAAAACGTAAACTTAAATTATCTAAAAATGTGACCTAAAATGAAAACGTACGTTATGTATAAAAAAATACGAAAGCAAGTAAAAACGCGAAAATTTGGAAATAAAAGTCCTACGAATGTAAAAACAATTTTCTTACTTAATATATGACAAAAGAAAATTTTAGAAAAAAGATTTATATTTTTTTTGACTTTTATATTTTTTATTATGAATTAAATTCTATTTTAAACTAATTAAATGATTAAAAATACTAAAACTATTCAAAAATCAAACTTTTTATAAAATACTTATTAACAATACAAAGCTAGAAAAATACAAAAGTTGAAAAAGCTAGATTAAATAAGCTGTAAATAAGCTAAGTTATTCGAATAAGCTAAAAGAACAAAAACGGATTATGTATTAAATGATGCAAGATACAACCAGTCAAAGACCCAAGGGCAGATGGTATGTGTGGTGTGGTGAGTGGGTGGCCGTGGTTCGAATCCCAGCAATGACTTTTTGTTAAATATATTTTTAACTTTTTCTTTTTAAACCTTACTTAACTACTTAAAATATGAAACTTTAATGAAGACAAAAATTTTCAAACCTAAAAATAAGCTGTTTAGAAGCTTAAAAGCTCAACAAAGGGCTTTAAGCTTATTTTAATGATTTTTAGCTCAAATAAACTTGAAATAAGCTTCTCAGAAGGAAACAAAAGTACAATAAGCTATAAACAAGCTAAATGAATTTATATTAATCTAAAGGACACAAATAATCACACTGAAAAGCTACTAATAAGCAAATAAGCACTAAATCCAAACCTTTCTACCAAACAGGCCTGCACACTATTTCTAGACCAATTTAAGCTAAGGAAATAAGCATAAAAGTTCAAAATAAGCACTGAGGTATTTATATGGGTTGGTAAGCTTTTTAAAAAGCCAAACTCACACCTGGGACCACCGGAGCTTATGAAGAGCTTGTGAAAAGGCTTGCTAACACTAAGTTATCATGTTTATACAGAAATGGGACAAACAATAAGCTTGTTGCAGCCCTAGTAAATAAGCTAGAAAATGAAATTTTAAGCTTGGGACCTTAAGATGGCTAGGTTAGCTACACAAAGAACCAAATTTCACAAGCTATGGTTTACTATTAAGCTTTTTATGAGCTTGTGAAAATGGTTAAATCTGCACATGGCACTTTTCAGACAAGGTGCTTGAAATAAGCTAAGAATTAAGCAGTTAAATAAGCTAATTGAAAATTATAAAAAATACAGTGATTAAGATGAGCAACTAAAGTTTATAATCCTAAAAGCTCAAATCCAAAATCCTAACAGTAAGTGCACAAGAAAATCACCAAGTTTATTCAAAACCTAATTAGAAAATTTGACTTTTTTAATTATACTAAGAGTTTGACTTTTATGAACTTGTGATTGATCCTACTCACTTATTATGTTATATTATGGTATAATAAGATTAGATTAAGCTATGTTAACAAGTTTTAAGCTACTGTGATGATTTTTATAACTTAAATCCAACAAAGGAACTAATAAAGAGAGATTAAAGGTAACTTTGACTTTCTTATCAAATAAAGACTAGTTTTTCTTATTTATATGAGCTATATGGTACTTAAGTGACACAAAACAATCACAAGCAACAACTCAAACACTCTCTAAAACAGTTAACAAGGCAAATCCAATCACCACTTTATAAAACTGTTTTGATGTTTTTCAAAAGATTTCACAGATTTAGACCATGCAAATGATTAAAAACTTTATATTATCACTTAATGAGACTATATAAGCATTAAACAACAATAATAATAACATTAAATTAAGAAATTTCACTTATGCTATATTAACTGTTAAAATAAAACTTTTACTAACTACAAATTAAAGAGAACAAGTAACCGGGTTTTAATACTTAATTATACTTAACTATGACTAATAAACATGAACATACAGAGATTTAAGCTAATGAACAATTCAAACAGTGAAATGCCAAAAATGGAGAATTAAGCTTACAAGTTGGATTCCAAGTGAAAACTGAAAACCAATGCTTGAAAACACTTCCTATAGCTTCCCAAGAAGCTCTAAACCAAAGGGCAATCCATTATTAACCCTCGCCCAAATTGATTACCATTTCTTGTGATTTTTGATTTTTGATGATTTTTTGTATTTTCTTGTATTTTTGCTTTTTGCTTCTAAACTGATTTTAATGGGTTTCTAATAGCTCACATAAGCTATATAGGAGCTTATGTGATCTTATAAGTCCACAAAGAACAACTAATAACAACATTAGAACATATGAGTTTTTTTGAACTTGAAATTGTATAAACTGAAATTTGAACTTAAACATGAAATTTATTATTGAAAAAAGATTATACATAACGGTGAGATGACTTAAAAAAAGTACTTGAAAGCTTTTAAATAACACTGAAATTTAAAATTAACTAGTTCTATATAAATAAACTAAAATTACACTTGATATCTTTCCACATTGCCTCCTATCTTCTTTTATAGAGATCTTTTGACTTG